>JAQJVK010000143.1:0-398226 GCA_035578135.1 Flexamia atlantica | reverse complement strand
CCTCCTCGCAATATTTGGATATGTAGTGTTAGTCGTACTGTTGCTCTCTGTTGCTAGTGAACATGTCAGTATTAAACAATCGTTCTGAACTTGTGGTTTTAAAATATTTGCAATAAAATATCGTTTTACAACACTTATTTAACTTTGTACAAGTTACAATTATTTTAAAGATGCCACTTTATTATATCACTTGATACGTTCTAAAAAATTGTAGTCGCAGAAATGTGCAAAATAAACTACAGTTTCGATTAAATATAAACTTGGTTAAAGACTCTAAATTTTGTTTCTTTGTTATAACTTTTACATTGTTGGTTAAATAACAAATGTTACCGAAGTTTTTTGTTTGTCTCATTATTTTGCGTTATTGAAGTACCACATGATAGGGTTTGGAAACATATAAAGTAAAATATAAAATGTAGAAAATTTTTTTTTTATGTTTTTGCGTTATAACTTTTATACCGTTTGTTTTATAAAAAAAGTTTACTGAACCTTTTTTGTTTGTCTTTTTAATTCTACGTATTTTTGAGTACCTACATGATAGGGTTTGAAAAAGATATAAAGTAAAATATAATGTAATAGAAAGATAATTTTTAGTTTTTGCGTTATAACTTCTATACCGTTGGTTTAATAAAAAAATGTTACTGGACCTTTTTTGTTCGTCTTTTAATTCTGCGTATTTTGAGTACCTACATGATAGGGTTTGAAAGGATATAAAGTAAAATATAATGTAAAGAAAGATAATTTTTGGAGTTTTTTGCGTTTATAACTTCTATACCGTTGGTTTAATAAATAAATGTTACTGGACCTTTTTGTTGATCGTCTTTTAATTCTGCGTATTTTGAGTACCTACCATGATAGGGTTTGGAAACATATAAAATCGAAATATGATGTAAAGAAAGATAATTTTTAGTTTTTGCGTTATAACTTCTATACCGTTGGTTTTATCAAAAAAAGTTACTGGACCTTTTTTGTTTGTCTTCTGATTCCGCGTAATTTGAGTACCCACACGATAGGGTTTTAAAGCAATTTTCCAACCCCCCCCCCTCGCGCCAATGTTGCCGGGACGAAACCTCCCCCCCCCTCCCCCCCCTCCCCCCCTCCCCCTCCCCTCCCCCCCCCTCCCCCCCCGACAACATCGATGGGGGGGGGGGGGGTCGCCGACTTGATCTCGTTTCCGTTCAACTTTAGAACTGCGTCGCCGTACATGGTGGCAGTGGATATAACAAAAATGCTCCAAAATCGATCGTGCGGGTAGTCAAATTAAGCGGAATTAAAAGACCAAACAAGAAAGGTCCAGTAACATTTTTTGATAAAACCAACGGTGTAAAAGTTATAGCGCAAAAACTTAAAAAAACTTTGGTGGCAGTGGATATAATAAAAATGATCTAAATGTATCATGCGGGTAGTCAAATTACGCAGAATTTAAAGACTAACAAAAAAGGTCCAGTAACATTTTTCGATAAAACCAACGGTGTAAAAGTTATATCGCAAAAACTGCAAAAAATCTATGGTGGCAGTGGATATAACATAAATGCTCAAATTATTCGGAATAAAAAGACGAACAAAACAGGTTAAGTTACATTTTTTTTATAAAACCAGCGGTATAGAAGTTATAACGCAAAAACTAAAAAAAATATTTTCCAACATTTATATATTTTTACTTTATAAGTTTTCCAACCCCTATTTTTAGTTCAGTAACATTAATAAACCTAGATTTATATTTATGATACAATGAACATATGTATAATGTTTATTTTTATTATGTATTACAATTGACTTAAAACATAATATTCCCTTAAGTAAAAACATGGTTACTCATTAATAATATATGAATTTAGTTTCAAACTAATATTAAAATTGTTTTAAAACACGTTTCAACTACATTAATACTGAAAAATAAAATAAAAAGAAGTGTTGTTGTCTGTTGGGAACAGTAAACAAAAAAATTATGAGTTTGAAAACAATTTTCTAAGTCCTAAAAAATGAATTACTTGGGAAGTTTTCAACACTTAAAATTTTTACAAGTCAAATGTAAAGTAAAATAAAGAAAGAAGTATTGTTGCCTGTTGGAACAGTGGTGAAGGAATGATGGAAATAAACTCGCAGCAAAAAACTTGATATTGTAAAATATAATGTTAAAGCAAACTGTTTGAAAAATTTTCCTAAGTCCTAAAGCATTAATTATGGTGAAGTTTAACACTTAAAATTTTTACAAGTCCAACGTAAAGTAAAATAAAGAAAGAAATGTTGCCCTGTTGGAACAGTGGGAAAAGAATGATGGGTTTGAAAGATTTTTCTAAGTCCTAAAATATTAATTATTAGGCAAGTTTTTAACACTTAAAATCTTTACAAGTTCAATGTAAAGTAAAAATAAAAAAAAGAAGTGTTGTTGTTTGTTGGAACAGTGGCGATAGAATGATGGAAACCAAACCCGCAGCAAGGCTCCTGTGGTGACCTCGAGCCGAATTGGGGTCCAGAGTCTGCGCTTGAGGCCAGGTGGTCAACCAGCTGCCTGCCACACCTGCCCGGCCCCGGCTGCCAGCTGCCGTGACCTCGAGCCGAGTTGGGGTCCGGGATCTGCGCGTGTGGTTCGGCATCAGTTGCTCGCTAGACAGTGAGGTGGTGACATGTTCAGAAGGCGCCCTGAACATTTTATCATTTTTTGCTGTTTGGTGAAAATATCTTGGTGTTATTTGTACAGTAACATCTTGATGTAGGACTGATTAATTTTAAGGCATGGTAGTTTAAGCATGGTAGTTGTTTGTGCTTGTAGATACCCTAGGGTTTGTAGTTTTGTTTTTTAATTTGCTGGTTTGGTAGTTAGTATTAATTTAAAATCTTTCTTTTACTTACAATATATTTCTGCCTGGAATGTTTAAAATTTAAAGTAATATTTTGTTTTTAAGAAGGTTATATGATATGTTTTTTATACCTTTCTATTCCAATTTCCTTTTTCCAACAAGCTTGTTGAGGGCATTCCCTCTCTTGTCTTGTACTCCTTTTTAGTTAGGGGACACCTTTCAATTCCAATTTCCTTTCCTTTTTTCCTTCCATCTTTTGCACGGTAAAACCAATAATGGTAAAACCAGCTACCGCTTTTGTGTAGTGATTACGCTTACCAAAGCGGGGTCACTTACAACCTCTATACGTGCTGGATGGGTAGTTCGCCTACCTCCGGAGTTTCGCTAGACCTCAGCTGTACTGCGGCGCTAATGGCGAGTCACTGGCTCCTTTAGTGTTAGGGAAATAAGAAACATATTTGTATAACATTTTTCCAAAATTTAATTAAGCAACGTGCTATTTCAGAATAACATTTTTTGTTTTAGCTTGAGCGTTGTGCGCTTATGATGAGGTGTGTGAGTTCGCTTACGTGATGGATCACACTGTAATCATGATGTGCAGCGCTGGGCTGTCTAGTTGTTTTAGCTTAGCGTTGTGCGCTTTATGGTGAGGTGTGTGAGTTCGCTTACGTGATGATCACATTGTAATCATGATGTGCAGCGCTGGGCTGTTTAGCTTTTTTTTAACTTATCTTTTACTTTTTATTTATTATTTTTTTTTAACTTAATTTTTTTTATTAATTTATCAACTCTAGGCAGGTTGTATCGTAAATTAGCTTTTCTTCTTTTAGGTTTCCGGGGGTGTACGGTTCTGTCAAACCGTACACCCCCATTTTCTTTTTAATTATCGAATGACCTTGACCTAGTTATTTTCAAGGTCAACAAAAGACTGTAGCGAAAATTTCTAAGTCTCAAGGTCATTTTTGTAAAAGTTTAAATTACTTTGAAACTTTAGTTTTTGCGTTATAAACTTTTATGCCATTATATTTATCGAAAAATGTTACTGGACCTTTTTTGTTTGTCTTTTCATTCCTTGTAATTTGAGTACCTGCACATAGGTTTTGAGTCATTTTTGCAACCCCCCCACCCTTTTTACAAAATTGCTCCAAACCTATCATGCATATACTCAAATTATTCGGAATAAAAAGACGAACAAAACATGTCCAGTAACATGTTTTGATAAAACCAACTGTATACAAGTTATATCGCAAAAACTAAAAAAAAGTATTTTCCAACATTTATATTTTACTTTATAAAGTTTCCAACCCTTATTTTGTGAGTACTTAAATTATGAGACCAACAACAAGCTTCGGTAACATTTGTTATAAAATCAACATTATTTTGTAAGAAATTAACAATATTTTGTAGCCTGGACGTTTTTACTAAAACGTCCAGGTTACCTGGACGTTTTGTAACCTGGACGGTTTTAAATCTTAAGTTTTCGCGTTATAACTTCTACAACGTTGGTTTTATAGAAAAATGTTACTGAACATTTTTGTTTGTTTTTTTTATTCCACGTAACTTGAGTAAACCACATGATAGGTAATGTAAAAGTTTTAAATGACCTTGAAACTTTAGTTTTTTCGTTATAACTTTTATACCGTTGGATTTATCGACAAAATGTTACTGGACCTTTTGTGTTTGTCTTTTCATTCGCGTAAATTTGAGTACCCGCACAATAGGTTTAGAGTAATTTTGTGCAATTTTGCCCCCCCCTCCGCCCTTCCCCCCCTCCCCCCCATCCCCCCCCCCTCCCCCCTCCCACCATCCCCCCCCCTCCCCCCCCTCTTCTCCCCCCCCCCCCATCCCCACCCCCCCCCCTTTTAAAAAATTGTTACAAACCTATCATGCATATACTCAAATTATTCGGAATAAAAAGACGAACAAAACAGTGTCCAGTAACATTTTTTGATAAAACCAACGGTATACAAGTTATAACGCAAAAACTAAAAAAAAGTATTTTCCAACATTTTATATTTTACTTTATAAGTTTCCAAACCCTTATTTTGTGAGTACTTAAATTATGAGACCAACAACAAGCTTCGGTAACATTTGTTATAAAATCAACATTATTTTGTAAGAAATTAACAATATTTTGTAGCCTGGACGTTTTTACTAAAACGTCCAGGTTACCTGGACGTTTTGTAACCTGGGCGGTTTTAAATCTTAAGTTTTCGCGTTATAACTTCTACACCGTTGGTTTTATAGAAAAATGTTACTGAACATTTTTGTTTGTTTTTTTATTCCACGTAACTTGAGTAACCACATGATAGGTTTTGTAAAAGTTTTAAATGACCTTGAAACTTTAGTTTTTTCGTTATAACTTTTATACCGTTGGATTTATCGAAAAATGTTACTGGACCTTTTGTGTTTGTCTTTTCATTCCTTGTAATTTGAGTACCTGCACAATAGGTTTTGAGTCATTTTGCAACACCCCCCCCCCTTTTACAAAATTGCTCCAAACCTATCATGCATATACTCAAATTATTCGGAATAAAAAGACGAACAAAACATGTCCAGTAACATTTTTTGATAAAACCAACGGTATACAAGTTATAACGCAAAAACTAAAAAAAGTATTTTCCAACATTTTATATTTTACTTAATAAGTTTCCAACCCTTATTTTGTGAGTACTTAAATTATGAGACCAACAACAAGCTTCGGTAACATTTGTTATAAAATCAACATTATTTTGTAAGAAATTAACAATATTTTGTAGCCTGGACGTTTTGTAACCTGGACGGTTTTAAATCTTAAGTTTTCGCGTTATAACTTCTACACCGTTGGTTTTATAGAAAAATGTTACTGAACATTTTTGTTTGTTTTTTTTTATTCCACATAACTTGAGTAACCACATGATAGGTTTTGTAAAAGTTTTAAATGACCTTGAAACTTTAGTTTTTTCGTAACTTTTATACCGTTGGATTTATCGAAAAATGTTACTGGACCTTTTGTGTTTGTCTTTTCACTCCCCGCAATTTGAGTACCCGCACAATAGGTTTAGAGTAATTTTGCAATTTCCCCCCCCCCTTTTACAAAATTGCTCCAAACCTATCATGCATATACTCAAATTATTCGGAATAAAAAGACGAACAAAACATGTCCAGTAACATTTTTGATAAAACCAACGGTATACAAGTTATAACGCAAAAACTAAAAAAAAAGTATTTTCCAACATTTTATATTTTACTTTATAAGTTTCCAACCCTTATTTTGTGAGTACTTAAATTATGAGACCAACAACAAGCTTCGGTAACATTTGTTATAAAATCAACATTATTTTGTAAGAAATTAACAATATTTTGTAGCCTGGACGTTTTTACTAAAACGT
The DNA here is from genome assembly GCA_035578135.1 of Flexamia atlantica. Taxonomy (NCBI): domain Eukaryota; kingdom Metazoa; phylum Arthropoda; class Insecta; order Hemiptera; family Cicadellidae; genus Flexamia; species Flexamia atlantica. The sequence continues at coordinate 392,054 of JAQJVK010000143.1, read as the reverse complement.
CCAGGTTACCTGGACGTTTTGTAACCTGGACGGTTTTAAATCTTAAGTTTTCGCGTAATAACTTCTACACCGTTGGTTTTATAGAAAAATGTTACTGAACATTTTTGTTTGTTTTTTTATTCCACGTAACTTGAGTAACCACATGATAGGTTTTGTAAAAGTTTTAAATGACCTTGAAACTTTAGTTTTTCGTTATAACATTTATACCGTTGGATTTATCGAAAAATGTTACTGGACCTTTTGTGTTTGTCTTTTCATTTCGCGTAATTTGAGTACCCGCACAATAGGTTTAGAGTAAGTTTGCGAAATGGGGGGCCCCCACTTGATATCGTCGCCGTTCAACTTTTGAGCTACGTCGCCGTACACGGTGGCAGTGGATATAACAAAAATGCTCTAAATCTATCGTGCGGGTACTCAAATTACGCAGAATAAAAAGGCAAACAAAAAAGGTCCAGTAACATTTTTCGATAAAACCAAAGGTATAAAAGTTATAGCTCAAAAACTGAAAAAAAATCTTTTAAATCATATTTTTCTTTATATGTTTCCAAATCCTATCATGTAGGTATTTAAAATACGCAGAATGAAAAGACAAACAAAAAGGTTTGGTAACATCATTTAATAAAATGTTTATATTTAAAACAAGTGTAGTTTATTTTGCATTTATTCAACTAGATATTTTTAAAATAATTTGAATACCCACATGATAGGGTTCGGAACAATTTACATAAAAATAACCTTGGGACTTAGAAATTTTCGCTAACTCTTTTGGTTGACCTTGAAAATAAGTAGGTCAAGGTCATTCATTAATTAAAAAGAAAATGGGGGTGTATGGTTTTACAAAACCGTACACCCCCGGAAACCTAAAAGAAGAAAAGCTAATTTACAATACAACCTGCCTAGAGTTGATCAATTAATAAAAAAAATTAAGTTAAAAGAAATAATAAATAAAAAGTAAAAGATAAGTAAAAAAGCTAAACAGCCCAGCGCTGCACATCATGATTACGGTGTAATCATCACGTAAGCGAACTCACACACCTCATCATAAGCGCACAACGCTAAGCTAAAACAAAAAATGTTATTCTGAAATAGCACGTTGCTTAATTAAATTTTGGAAAAATGTTATACAAATATGTTTTTATTTCCTAACACTAAAGGAGCCAGTGACTCGCCATTAGCGACGCAGTACAGCTGAGGTCTAGCGAAACTCCGGAGGTAGGCGAACTACCCATCCAGCACGTATAGAGGTTGTAAGTGACCCGCTTTGGTGTGCGTAATCACTACAAAAGCGGTAGCCGGTTTTACCATAATTTAATTGGTTTTACCGTGCAAAAGATGGAAGGGAAAAAAGGAAAGGAAATTGGAATTGAAAGGTGTCCCTAACTAAAAAGGAATACAAGACAAGAGAGGGAATGCCCTCAACAAGCTTGTTGGAAAAAGGAAGTTGGAATAGAAAGGTATTAAAAACATATCATATAACATTCTTAAAAACAAAATATTACTTTAAACTTAAACACTCCAGGCAAAATATATTGTAAGTAAAAGAAAGATTTTAAATTAATACTAAGTACCAAACCAGCAAACTAAAAACAAACTACAAACCCTAGGGTATCTACAAGCACAAACAACTACCATGCCTTAAAATTAATCAGTTCTACATCAAGATGTTATTGTACAAATAACACCAAGATATTTTCACCAAACAGCAAAAATGATAAAATGTTCAGGGCGCCTTCTGAACATGTTACCACCTCACTGTCTAGCGAGCAACTGATGCAGAACCACACGCGCAGATCCCAGACCCCAACTCGGCTCGAGGTCATCACCCCCCCCCCGCTTACCCCCTCCTAAACCACAGGACCCTTGCTGCGGGTTTGGTTTCTATCATTCTTTCGCCACTGTTCCAACAGGCAACAACATTTCTTTCTTTATTTTACTTAACGTTGGACTTGTAAAAATTTCAAGTGTTAAAACTTTACAATAATTAATACTTTAGGACTTAGCAAATTTTTGAAACATTTGCTTTAACATTTATTTTACAATATCAAGTTTCTTTTTGCTGCGAGTTTACTTTCCATCATTCATTCACCACTGTTCCAACAGGCAACAATACTTCTTTCTTTATTTTACTTTACATTTGACTTGTAAAAATTTTAAGTGTTAAAACTTCTCTGTAATCCATTTTTTTAGGACTTAGAAAATTGTTTAAATTCATCATTCTTTTGTTACTGTTCCAACAGGCAACAACACTTCTTTTTATTTTACTTTACATTGGACTTGTAAAAGTTTTAAGAGTTAAAACCTCCCAATAATTAATACTTTAGGACTTAGAAAATTTTTCAAACATTTGCTTCAACATTTATTTTACAATATCAAGTTTCTTTTTTGCTGCGAGTTTGAATTCCATTATTCTTTCGCCACTGTTCCAACAGACAACAACCCTTCTTTCTTTATTTTATCTTACATTGGACTTGTAAAAATTTTAAGTCTTAAAACTTCCCAATAATTAATATTTTAGGACTTAGAAAATTTTTCAAACCCATCATTCTTTTGTTACTGTTCCAACAAGCAACAACATTTCTTTATTTTACTTTACATTGGACTTGTAAAAATTTTAAGTGTTAAAACTTCCCCTTAATTAATATTTTAGGACTTAGAACGTTTTTCAAACATTTGCTTCAAATTTACTTTAAACAAGATTTTTTAAACTTGCATTATTTGACCTTGACACTTAGATTTCTTTTCAAACTTACATTGGATGATCTTAATACTTAGGGGTTTTGAAATATAAAAAATTTAGCAGCTATTTACACTTTTCGTGTTTAATACAGAAAAAAAGATTTTTTTTTAAAACTTGCATTATTTGACCTTGACACTTAGATTTCTTTTCAAATTTACATTGGATGATCTTAATACTTAGGGGTTTTGAAATATAAAACGTTCAACAGTTATTTACACTTTTTGTGTTTAATACAGAAAAAAAGATTCTTTTAAACTTGTATAATTTGACCTTGACACTTGGATTTCTTTTTAAACTTACATCGGATAATCTTAATACTTTGGGGTTTTGAAATATAAGAAATTTAACTGTTATTTACACTTTTTATGTTTAATACAGAAAAAAGTGGTGGGGTAATGCTATAAATAGGGGGAGTTTTAGAGTGGTTTTCATTACTACGGCAACTTTTGTGGAGAGCACACCTACGTCATGTATTACTGCATTAGTTGCGAAGAATCTTTTGAAGATGAAATTTTACTACAAATACACAAAGAAGTTTACCATAACAATGAAACAAACCAAGAAAGAAACCAAGAAACAAACCAAGAAACAAACCAAGAAACAAATAACAATGCAGAAGAAGAATATTTGGAAGATTCAGATCAAATACTGGCTACCGTACAACAACAACTAAATTCAAGATCAAGTGTTATTCAATACGCACCCGGACCATCTTTGGATGTGGAATTATACGCCCGAGCCTTACCAGGTAGTGTAGTAACTCATTTTAAGATTGACAATGCTCAATTGCAACTTGCACAGTTTATTTCAAAAGCAAAAACATTAGTAACAGAAACATTAAACAATGAACTAAGAAGATTAAATTTTATAAAGTTTGGAATATTATTAGATACAGTATTTACAAATGTTCAGAATGAAACATCACCAAGAGGATTTTTAACTAAAAACAAAACCATCATGTTTGCATCAGATATAAGCTCAATTGTGGATGATTGTTTTGAAGAACTTTTAACAAAATTACAAGAACATGAAGGAAGAGGTTCTGGATGGAGTTTGTTAAGTATAACAAGCTTAGATGTAAGAGTTCATAAACATGGATATGGAATGAGAGGTAGTAGTCATATTGAATTGCCAAAGAAAATTCAAGACACCAATTCCTGTATTAATGTTCAAAATAAAGATGCTGAATGTTTCAAGTATGCAATGCTTGCAAAATATATAAGAAATCATGTGGAACGACCGAGTAGAGCATACAATGAGGTTTACCATAACTATAATTTTCAAGGCATGAGTTACCCTGTTTCAATTCAAGACATATCAAAATTTGAAAAGAAAAATCCTTTTGCATCTGTAAACATCTTTGGCTTGGATTCATCCAACAATGTTTACCCCTTACGTATAACACCTACCGAACGCAGAGATCATACTGATTTATTATTAATAACAAAAGGTGATATTTCACATTATGTATATATTAAAGATTTTGAAGCTCTAGTTTGCAAACAGTTATCAAAACGTAAAGAAGGAAAAAGCACTTGTAAAAGATGTTTCTGTTTTGTAAACAAACCTTTGAGAAGAGGAGGTTCAGAATGGCTGACGGAACATCAAAGACTATGCAGTGGAAACTATGAAGTAAGAATTAAATTACCACACCCTAGAACATCTCAAGTAAAATTTGACAAAGTTATCCAACAATACAGAATTCCCGTTGTAGTGTATGCAGATTTTGAATCTTCATTGCTTCCACTTGAACAAGAAGAAGGAGAGGAAAATACCAGCAGAACAAAGTATCAACTTCACAAACCAAACAGCTACTGTTTAATAGTAAAATCCACTCTGTCTGAAGAACATCTTCAAGAATATGGTTTGACATCTACACCGAAGATCTATCGTGGAGAAGAAGCAGCTCGATACTTTGTTGATGATTTATACAACATCGCCGGGAAAGTGGAAGCAATGTATAGCAATGTGGTTCCTATGTCACCTATGACGCCGGAAGAACTTCATCTTTATGATTCAGCAACAACATGCTATTTGTGTAACAATCAATTTACAGAAACTAAAGTTAAAGTTCGCGACCATGACCATCTGACAGGAGCCTACAGAGGTGCAGCTTGCAACGGATGTAACATCAACTACAAACTACCATCTTTTATTCCTGTGGTTTTTCACAATCTTAGTGGATACGATGGACATTTTATCATTCCCGAATTAGCAAGAGACAACGGTGAAATAGATGTTTTGGCACAAACTATGGAAAACTTTATAAGCTTTTCAAAAAAGGTGGGCAAAATTAAACTTAGATTTGTTGATTCATTTAGATTTATGCCTTCCAGTCTAATGAAACTTTCTGAAAATTTAAGAAGAGAAAATTTAATAGAAACAAGCAAAATTGTACCTGCAGAAAAAATGGATTTAGTTCTTCGGAAAGGAGTTTTCCCGTATGATTACATCGATGGACTACATAAATTTCAAGAAACATCACTTCCTCCACCAGAAGCATTTAAAAGTAAACTTACCGATTCGGACATTTCACCTGAAGACTATCAACACGCATGCAGAGTTTGGGACGAATTGGAAATGAACACTCTGGGAGATTATTCTGACTTTTATGTAAAACTTGATGTGACCCTTCTCTGCGATGTGATGGAAGAATTTAGAAACACTTGCTTTGAAGCCTACGGATTAGACCCTCTTCATTCTTATACTTCTCCAGGACTAGCTTGGCAAGCTATGCTAAAAGAAACAAAGTGCAACCTTCAATTATTAACCGATATTGACATGGTGTTGATGATCGAATCGGGCGTTAGAGGTGGATTGACCCAAAGTGTTACTAGACATGTTAAAGCTAACAACAAATATCTTCCAAACTACGATAAAGAAAAACCATCAGTGTTCTTAGGATATTTCGATGCCAACAATTTATACGGATGGGCCATGTCTAATCCACTTCCTTTTGGAAACTTTGAATGGGTTAATCCAGACTCTATTGGTGATATTACACAAATTTCAAAAGACGGAGACACCGGATACATATTGGACTGTGACTTTGAATATCCAGAACACTTGCACGATCTTCATTACGATCTTCCGCTCCTTGCAAAAACACAAGTTTCACCAATTGGCAAACATCCAAAATTAATGATGACTCTTGAAAATAAACAAAGATACGTAGCTCACTTTTGGGTTGTTCAACAAGCACTCCAATTGGGTTTACGTATAACCAAAATTCATAGAGGTTTAAAATTTTCCCAATCATGCTGGTTAAAACCGTACATTGATTCAAACACCAGAAGAAGAGCAGCTGCAACATCAACATTTCAAAAGGATTTTTTTAAATTAATGAATAATGCGATATTTGGAAAAACATTGGAAAACAAAAGAAAACACAAAAATGTTAAATTAATTACAGATCCTATAAAACTAGAAAAACTTGTACAAAAACCAAACTTTGGAACATCCGTTATCATCAATGAAAACCTTGTAGCAGTATCTATGAAGAAGACAAGCGTGAAAATGGATCGTCCGTTGTACGTTGGAATGTCAATCTTGGATATTTCCAAAACCCATATGTATGATTTCCACTACAACAAAATGGTTGCCTTCTACGGTAGAGATAACATCGGAATCGCCTACATGGACACGGACGCTTTCATCTACTGGATTCTTACTGAAGATATGTATTTGGATCTTCGAACATTTGTTCACAAAAATGAATTTGATTTTAGTGACTATCCAAAAGATCATTTAAATTATGACAATGATCGGAACAAAAAGAAACTTGGAAAATTTAAAGACGAAGCAAATGGAATTTTACTAAAAGAACTTATTGCACTAATGTCAAAATTGTATTCACTACAATTGCATAAAGAAGAAAACAATGTAATTAAAAAAGCTAAGGGTGTAAAAAGTTTGTATCTTAAGAAGAATGTAAATTTCGAACACTACAAGCAATGCTTATTTGAAGAAACGACTATAACTGCAAAATTCAACACCATCAGAAGTTTCAACCATCACCTGTACAGCGTAACAGAAGTAAAAAAAGCACTCTGCTCCAATGATGACAAACGACACATTCTTCCAGACAAAATTCACACTCTACCATTCGGCCACTATTCTCTCAATCCTATCAATGAGTAAAAAGAAAAAAAGAAAAAAAAGAAAAAAAGAAAAAAGAAAAAAAGGGGAAATCACAGCATGCTCGCTGTGATTTTCCCTTTTTTAAAAATATGTTGAAATGACCTTGACCTATAAAAGCGGATGCAGAAAAAGAAACACTCAATACTAACTTGACTTTGTTAGTAAAAACATCATGACAGAGTTAAAGGAAAAGATTGTTAATGAACTTCATAAACCTGCAAGAATAAAGTTTCCACGAAGAAATACTGTTGTAAAAGGAATAAATGATTTATATCAAGCAGATTTAATTGAAATGCAACCGCATAGTAAAATAAATAAAGGATTTAGATACATACTTACGATTATTAATTGTTTTACTAAAGTTGCAGATGCTTTGCCATTAAAAGACAAAACCGGTAACAGCATAACAAAAGCTATGGAAGTAGCTATAAAAAGAGATAAAAATAAAATTAAACATTTACAAACTGATGATGGGAAAGAATTTTTTAATAAACCTTTTGCATTGTTAATGAAAAAATATAAGATAAATCATTATTCTACAAATTCTGAGAAAAAGGCAGCTATAATTGAAAGATTTAATAGAACCTTAAAAGGTGCAATGTATAAAATGTTTTCGAAAAGAGGTTCTTACGTATGGGTTGATATCTTACCAAAATTAATAAGCGATTACAACAACAAGTTTCATAGAACTATCGGTATGGCACCTAACAAAGTGAATAAGAAAAACGCTAAACTAGTTTTACAACGAATTAAAAAGAATACACAGCCAAAAGCGGAACAAAAAAAACCAAGAAAATTTAATGTAAATGATAAAGTTCGAATTAGTAAATACAAAGGAGTGTTTACTAAGAAATACCTGCCCAATTGGACAAACGAAGTTTTTACAGTGTATAAAGTACAACCTACTGTACCGGAAACTTATATTTTAAAAGATAACAAAGGAAATTTGTTACAAGGCGGTTTTTACGGACATGAATTGTTAAAGTCAACAGTAGGTGATGTCTATCTTGTTGAAAAGGTGTTGCAAAGGAAAAAAGACCAAGTTAAAGTACGTTGGTTGGGGTTTGACAAAACTGAAGATTCGTGGATACCTATAAAAGATTTGATTTAGTTATAAATCAACTTATTTATTCTTCAGCCTTTGAATAAGATGGAGATTGTTCACCATAAAGATAAATTTAATATTAATAACATTGATGATTTAACTGTAGATAACGTTAAAATCAACAATGGTAAACACGGCAGTTTATTTCCAAACACTGTACGATGTATAGTAAGCGGTCCTTCAAACTGTGGCAAAACTAACGTTGTGTTTAACTTAATTACAAACACAAAAGGATTGCGATTTAATAACCTATATATTTTTTCAAAGTCCTTACATCAACCAAAGTATCAATTGTTGGAAAAGATCCTGACTGATGTGCCTGATGTTAACTATTACAAATTTAATGCTAGTGACAGTGTTATGCAACCAGACCAGGCTAAGCCGTATTCTGTATTTGTATTTGATGATGTATCTAGTGAAAATCATGATACTATTAGAAACTATTTTGCCATGGGAAGACATAATAATATTGATAGCATATATATCGGACAAACATATAGCAAAATTCCAAAACAACTAATTAGAGACAATGCAAATATTTTAGTTTTATTCAAACAAGACGATACAAACCTAAAACATATATACAACGATCATGTAAATGCTGATATGTCATTTGATAAATTCAAAGAGCTTTGTGGAAAAGCTTGGGCGGAAAAATATGGATTTTTGGTAATTATGAAAGATAAAGCTATAACAGATGGTCGTTACCGCATAGGTTTTGATAAATTTGTTTTAATACATTAATTAACAACATTATCGTCCAAGTCTCCATGGTGTAAACATGGTTAATCAGGAAAAGCTATTAAAAGAAATAAAATCACTTAGTGATTCTATTAGACATAAAAACAGAGCGTTAAGATTAGGAATAAGTGAAAGAGAGAAATTTCTGGAATCAACATTTAAACCTATTACTGAGCCATTAAAACAATTGGGGCAAAATGTTACACCTTCAACATTTAATTTTTCCGGAGATGCTATTTTACCCATTTCAAAATTTGAACAAAAAGAAGAATATGAAGGTGATACAAGTTTTACGCAACAAGGAGAAACAACTGAAGAAGAAAGCGAACTAGGTGAAGAAACGGATGTTTTAACAGAAAAAGAAGGTCTTTCTACAAGCGAAGAACAACAAGAAGAAGAAGAGCCTATTAATCCATCCAACTTGAGCAAATTGGGCTCGGATATTGCGTATAAAGGGCCGCTTGCAAGACAATTTGTATTAAAAATGTTACATTCTGCACAACCAACTCGAAAGTATCATACTTTTGGTGCTAGAATAGAAGAAAATGGCCTAATGATTGGAGATAGCAAGCTTGATGTAGACGAACATGACAATATTATTATAAATAATAAACAATACAAAGGTACAAAAGGATTGTTTGAACTTATTTTTAAACCGAAACCTAATAAATATACTAAAAAGGATTTAAACATTTTTAAACAAATATTGGAGGATACAAATGCGCATAAGAAAAATTATTCTAAAAATTTCAATGTTTATAGAAATAAATCAGAAAAATATAAAACTATTATTGCTAAACTTTTCCCACCAAAAAGAAGGGCACCCATAAAAAGAAAATCATTATCTTCTGCTGAAATAAATATTTTACATACAAGGAGAAAAACAAATCAATCAAGTTTATCAGGAAAAGGATTATTGAAAAACTTGTATGATACTAATATAATATACTACAACGATATAAACAAATTGGTTGATAGAATGAAGTTGATATATGAAGCAAAACAAGCCGGACATAGCGGTTTAGAAAACGAATGGGTAGCTTTGGTCGGCGAATTGCGAAATCGAGGAGTAATTGCATAAAAATATGAGTATATAGAATACAAGCATAACCGATTAAACATTCAGTATAACCATGAGTGTGGATAAGTTTGGACGGTATTCCGAAACTGGAAGCAAATCAGGATCTTATGGAAAAAGAGGTGGTTTACCACTAACATCCGATGGAGATTATGATATAAGTAACAAACGTTTAAAGTTTGTAAATGATCCAAAAGATGATAATGATGCAGTAAATTTCAAAACTTTAAAAAGTGAAACATTACCTAGCTTAAAGCTTCAAAATGAAGTGTATAACGCTAATTTTTATAGAATTGCAAATCTTCCAAAACCAATAGATAAGAATGATTCGGTAAATAAAGAATATTTAATGTGGTACATAAACCAAACCTTAAGATATGATCCTAAAAGTAATAATAAAGCATATGATGCAAAAGATCTTAGAATAGCCAATATAGCAGATCCTGTTAATGATCAAGATTCAGTTACCAAAAAGTATTTACATTCAGTCATACCTGAAAAAACAGATAAATTTTCCTTTTACAACTTTGTAATACACGATATTGGAGACCCTAAAGATATGAAAGATGCGGTAAACCTTCAATATGTTACAGATCATTGTATTACACATGATATTAAGTCAATTGATTGCAAAAATAAAGTGTTAACTAACGTTAAGGAGGGAACTGCAAAATCAGATGCAGCTACAATAAGTCAAATAATGAAATTAAACAATAACAAATGGGATGCGGATGCAAAAATAATTACTAATGTTAAAGAAGGGTTGAATGATGTTGATGTAGCAACAATTGGACAAGTTCCTGCATTAAAAGAAATTTCATCAAGACTTGGTCAACAAGGCTTTGATTGTAAAGAAAGACCACTATTTAATGTTGGAATGGGAGTAAATGACAGTGATGCAGTTAGAGTAAAAGAATGGCGTGAAAGATGCTTAAGAACAGAAAAACACAAAAAGTTTTTTCATTGTCAAAACTTGCGATTGACTAGCTTAGATGACCCTATTGATATTGTTGATGCTGTTAATGTAAATTACATTATAAGACTCTTAAGTGTAGTGTTATATGATGTTTATAATACGATAAAGCCCATAAAAGCTGATCAAAAACTACATTGGGTTAAGAAAAATGTTATAGAAAAATATTTTTTAAATATGAAAACTGGAAATTTAAGATTTGCTCAAGTTGATGTTGATAAAAAGGATACAATCCTACCAAAAGACTGGGTAAAAGTTTATTACCCATAAACAAAATACATGTTTATTATAAATAAACAATGTCAAAGGATAAGTGCATCATTCATTATAAAGAATTTATAAAATAAACAAGTATTGGCATTTCCTTTCACTATAAAAAACCATGTTGAAAGTTCAACGCATCAGTCATAATCGACACGTTATAAAGAGAGGAAGAGGAATAGCATCAACAGCACTTTCTCTTATTACTAAGCCGGTTGGAGCTATAGTTAACAAAGCTATCGATTTATTACCTGTAGAACTACATTTACCAGGAGGTTATCAATATTGTGGTCCAGGAACAAAATTGAAAAAAAGACTTGCTAGAGGAGATCTTGGAATAAATAAACTTGATCAAGCCTGCAAACAACACGATATAGCATATTCAAAGTTTGCAGATACTAAAAATAGATCAATAGCGGATAGAGCACTTGCTGAAAAAGCTTGGCAAAGAGTAACATCCAGTGACGCTAGTATCGGTGAAAAAGCAGCAGCTTTAGCGGTATCAGCAGCAATGAAGGGTAAAACGATGTTTGGAGGTGGAAAGAAGAAAGGAGGTGGAAAAAGGAGGAGAAAACCTGCAAAGAAACGTGGAGGAAATATAAGAAGAAAACGACGATCCACCGCAGGTAAAAATAAAAAGAAACAAACAATATGGTCAATGATAAAAAAAGGAGGAGGATTATACCTAAGACCGTATCGTGTGTATTAAACAGAAAAAAACAATTATTAATTCCAAATAAAGAATTAACAGATAAAGAATTAATTACTTATGTTTCTTGTTTAAAAATTCCATTTTTTAGAGGAGTATTTATGAAAGATGCATTACCTGTTAAAATTTGGAAAAATGAAACCGGAATAGTAAATTTAGATAATAGTAAAGGATCAGGCACTCATTGGGTATGTTATAAGAAACTAGGATCAACTATTTACTACTTTGATAGTTTTGGTAATCTCCCACCACCAAAAGAACTACAATATTACTTTAAAACAGCTAAAAATGTACTATACAATTATAAAAGAGAGCAACCTGATGATACGGTAATCTGTGGACATTTATGTTTAGATTTTTTAACAAAAAGCGTTAGTCAACTTTAAGATGTCATCCTATACAGTATCATTAACTGGAACTTCATCTACTTTGCGAAGTGTTCTTTTCCCTGCGTTACGTTTGGAAAAAGATAAATTATGGGAAGCCGCATTATTAGATATAACAACTTATAATTCTATTCCCAACGTTACTGAAAATGTTAATGACAAAATACATTATTACAAAACAAAAGATAAAAATACAAACAAATATTCAGATATACAAGTATTTAGTTTACCCACTGGAGCATATGAAATTGATGATATAAATGAAGCGATACAAAATCATATGGGAAAAGATAATATAACAATAAAAGGAAATAACAATACTATGAAAGCTGAAATTAAATCTAAATATTATATAGATTTTAGCAAAGAACATTCAATTGGTAGTTTATTAGGATTTCCTAAAACAACAAAAATTTTAGAACCTAATATTAACCATTCAGGTACTAGAACTGTGACAATAATGAAAGTTAACAGTATAGATGTTACATGTAATATTATACATGGTTCTTATAGAGATGGTGAAAATACTCATATATTGCACACATTCTATCCAACAGTCGCTCCGGGTTTTAAAATTGTGGAAAAGCCACAAAACTTGGTGTACCTACCATTAAACACCAGTTTTATTTCAGACATTGTGGTGAACATACTAGATCAAGACGGAAATCATATTGATTTTAGAGACGAACCTATAACTATACGAATACATATAAAATCAACCGTATAACAATGGGGTTATCATTTAAAAAGAAAGAGCTGACTGGTAAACAAGTCAGTAGCACGTCAGCTATAGAAGGATTAACAAGTGATAACATTCGTTTTCTAGAAGAAATTGGATTAAAACTTATTAATAATGGAAATATTGGATATAGCGCAGGGTCCGACATTCGACGAAACCTTATGGGAAAAGGAATATCATACGCACAACCCTTACGCTTCGTCAAAATTAAACAATAATGATGAAATTAGAATTCCCATACAACAACAAGATATTTATACACTTCCATGTGAAAGTTATTTATATATCGAAGGAAGAGTAACAAAAAGGGATGGAACCACTGCAAGTACTGTTCCGTTCATAAATAACCCCATGGCATATTTGTTTGATGAAATAAGATATGAAATTTCCGGAGTTACAGTAGATTCAACAAAAAAGGTGGGAATTACAAGTACATTAAAAGGATTAGCATCTTTAACACCGAGTGAAAAAAATATGCTGGCCGCCGCAGGATGGGTAGCACCCGATTCCAGTACAATCACTCCAAACACTTCAGGCAATTTTGACTTTTACATTCCTTTAAGATTACTTTTAGGCTTTGCCGAAGATTACCGAAAAATAATAATAAACGTAAAACAAGAATTAGTTTTGTTAAGATCATCAAACGACAAAGATATTATTCAAGCAACTGATGGAACAACGGAAGCTACTTTAGAATGGAAAATGCAATTAGACAAGATTGTTTGGAGAGTACCGCATGTACGGTTAAACGATCAGAATAGAATTTCATTATTGAGAACTTTAAAATCAGATCGTGATATCGTAATACCATTTAGAAGTTGGGAGTTTCATGAATATCCGGTTTTACCGGAAACACAACGTCATACATGGACTGTAAAAACTTCTACTCATTTGGAAAAGGCAAGATATGTAATATTTGGATTACAAACAAAAAGAAGAAATGAAATAACTAAACATGCTGGTGAATTTGATCATTGCAAACTTACAAATTTTAAGGTGTTTCTAAACTCGCAATTCTTTCCATACGACAACTTCAACATAAACTTTACAAAAGACAGGTTTAGTGTTTTGTACGATATGTATGCAAGAATCCAAAATTCATATTATGGAAAAACAAACACACCTTTATTAACGCCAAACCAATTTAAATCTAACTATCCGATTGTTGTAGTTGATTGTTCCAAACAAAATGAATCTGTAAAATCTTCCAGTGTAGATATAAAAATAGAAATGGAATTTGAACAAAATGTACCCAAAGATACATCTGCTTATTGTTTAATTTTACATGATAAAATTGTTACATATACACCTTTAACCGGTATTGTAAAAGCAGTGTTGTAAAATGAAAAGAAAAAAAAAATACCCCCCACCACTCGGCTATAAAAGCAGGAGCGGGAACGCAAATTGTTTAGTTGACTGTCTACAGTTGTATGGGTAACATCGTCTACAGCATTATAAACAAAATGAGTTCTTTATCAGTTGTACAAGGCGTTTCCGAAACAACACCTTTATTGGAAAATGATGATGATAAACATTTTGAAGAAAATGTTGTAAAAGAAATTGATGAGTTTTTAAAGTTTGGAAAACAAAATAAAAAGTTGGAAAATAATAAAACAAACGTAAGAAAGAAAAGAAAACTTGAAGAAAATATTCCACCGAACATTTTAACTGAAGTTTTCCTTCGCATCTTTTATCCTATTTCATCTTGCATGAGTAAAAGTGTGTCGATAGGATTGGTAAAATCATTAGACTACTCTCCCGCAGTAATACTAAGCCATGGTACAAAAATGGTTTTATTTTCAGAAAATGCTTGGGATTCCTTTTTAAAACATCTACATCTTATTGAATGTTATTTAGCCAACAGTTTCTTTGGAAGAAAAACTAACATTCGACTTTTGGATTGTGACAATGAAATTGACATTATTAAACATCGTGGCCAACAACAAGTAAGAATTAGAGACTCGACACAATTTGAAAATAAAATTCTACTAACACGTGAAGAATTCTACATTTTAAACTATGCAACATCACCTATCACTAGGTATATGAAACAATTGGTATTTTCAAGCTCTGTTATTAAGGAATATCTGGTAGATGCATGCGAAAAACAACCTGACAGCACTTTACAATACGGACCAATAGATACATCCATTTTTAATAGAATACCTCACGAAGTGGAAATGTGGAGGCAGTTGAGAAACTTTGAACCTTTTACTGAAATCGCAACGGAAGCTACAGAAGAAGAAACCAACAACAACAATACAGAAGAAGAAACTTTGGTAGTTTAAAAAAAACTACAATGTAGTTTAACAAAAGAATAAACCGTGGGGTAGGCCTACTGGGGACGGTGCCCACGTTAAACATACACCAACGCGCCTACAACTGTACGGCCTGGTTTATATATCTAACCTACCGTGGTGTGGAAAACAGTTAATCACCAGACATCGTGATGAGCGGACTGGATGAAGAAATGGCAGCAAAACCTTGTGTAATTGAATTTCAAGCATTTCGCGGAAACGATGATAGATTTATTATAAAAGAATTGGTGATTTTAGATTTGCTCACACAAGTAGCATACCCGTTTTTATTTGAAGCACCGTGTTCTATCCATGCACTAAAGTCAAAAGCTAAAATAACAAACAGATGGTTAACAAACAATTTTCATCATATACATTGGTTTGAAGGTTTTCTACCGTACAACAATGTACACAAAATTATGTTTCATTTCTGTAAACAATTTACGCACATATACACCAGAGGATTGGAAAAAAGAAGTTGGATACAACAGTACACAAACAAAGAAGTTTTAAGCATAAAAATGGACAAAACCTTTCATTGTGATGTTAGAAATATTTGTGTTTCTACAATAGATCCGAAACACAACCAATCTCAATGCGCATTACAAAACGCATATCACTTGGCTGCTTACTTACAAGAAAAAGAAGAATGTGGTGGGGGTTACGAAGGTTATAAATACGAGGAAGCAACACACCCCGAGTATCACTCCAACTCCATACTCCGAACAGACAACATCTCCAGTGAAGAACATGGCATCACAACAGTTTCTCCAATGTTTAGTTGAACAATTCAACTTACATTCAAAATCAAATACTCTAATTATCAAGAAATGTTCAGAATTAAAAGAACAGAAACATTATATTGTTCATGAAATGAAAAAAGTTGATACAACGCATGGAGACGCAGTCGTCGCATCTTTATCCGATGCACCATATACACCAGGTGATGAACCAAAGTTTCAAGTATATCTTCCAAAACGATTCGTCCAGTTGCTGCAAAATGAAGATCTGCGGGAAATTCAGCCAGGATCATTATATTTGGTGTCACACGGAATGAGCGGAAACAACTCTACGGAACTTACTCTGCACATCGCACAAAAATAACATTGTAAATATTGTAAAAAAAAAATGTTTTAAATAAAAAGATAAAAAACAACATATCAGTATATGTTTTTATATACTGATATGTTGTATTTTTTTTTTAAAAACTCAAACGGATGACCTTGAACTTTTAATCGATGGTATTATTCGATTATTTTGATCGATAGTTTTATTCGATAGTTTTATTCGAATACTTTATATAAATACGAAACCTTAACGTTGAGAGGCTCAGTTCTGTTTAAGACAAGCTACAACCAACATGTCATCCAAAAGAAATAATGTACCACTTTTATCTTATTGTTGCAAAGAGAAATGTTTTAAAATACCTGAAGATCAAGTTGACGGAAAAGCTTGTACAAAATGTAATTCTTTCTGCTACTGTAAATGTGGTTGCAAAACATATCAAAAGAACCGGTTGGATAAACTAGAAGAATTGCAACATCGACTCGGTCTATTGTGGCAACGATTAAATGCAAAGTGATTAAACAAGCGTCTACAATTTTTATCCCCACCACTACCCCCACCACTAGCCCCACTACTATCGGAGGTACCCGCAGCACCGGCTTTGCAATAGTCATTCCTGCTACACCTCTCGTCGAGTAAACAACTCTAGTCATGTCTCTCAACATTCGCGGGATTCACTACAACACTATCAATCTTACAACCTACAAGGATTTGGAAATTTTTAGTGAAGAACTAAAACAACTTATAACCACTGGGTTCGGTTTATCTTTGGAACTTTATGCAACAAACAATCAAAACGAAAAGAATGTATTTTTGCCAACTTACAACAACAACAAAAAGAATGAAAATAAGCAAGAAATTTCACCACCGACAACAACTTACTTTTCAAATTTGGGAGCAAACTTTTCAACCTTAATGTAAAATAAAAAAAAATATCTTGCATTTTCGGATCTTCCGAAAATGCAAGATCTTTTTAAAAACATCCTCACCTGACCTTGACCCATTTCCGGACATTTAAAGTTTAAATACCCAGCACAGCCGGGCATTTAAACTTTAAATGCCCACCATACACGTCACAGCTACGTCACAGCCTCTGACGTCACCAGACCGGATGTAGCTGTCACTTTTGATTAATGCGTTTTGGCCCAGAAGCCCCACTATTGCACTACTGACTCCTTGTACCATGCGGGACTCTAAAATTTGAGACAAACTAAAAAGGTGTTTAATATTAAATGGGTCCCGAAGTAAGTAACTCTATTGGTTAGGTATAGTACAGTTATTTCACACTGGAAAAGAAATATCACAAATACAACCATTCATAATGTTGAATTGGTTAAGGAAAGGATTACGTTTAGTCATGAATTATATTTAGACTGAACTAAATTTAATCGAGATCGGACAATTTTGAAGGCTTCTATCGTGATAACATTGAACACGTTGCCGCATGTTTCCAATAAGGTGGCGTTTGCCCAATGGTGCCAGCAAATTCGGCACAATGCCTAGACCGATATTTCTTTAGTGGGTGCGGGTCCCACACACCAGGGTGATAACCGACTCCCTGACGATGCATAATGCATAATTTTCTCATCGTAAAAGCAACCTTTTTATAAGAAAACACATGACCAAAGTGTTACAGTATGAAAAAAATATTAAATTAATTGGTAAAAAACCTGATTTCTCCTCTGTATTTATTGTTGACTTTATTCCATAAGCGGCCCACTGTGTTGCTGGAAAGAATATGAGAAATATTCGTGTCGCTTTGGGAAAACATTTCCGATCCTGGGACACCAAAGAGCCTACCGAAGAAAGACGTAATGTAAGTACTTTGTAGACTTTTATCTAGAACAACGGACGTTCAACAGTTGTAAGGTATGCTCATACCTTACAATTTTCTTATAATAAAGCCTCTGGTTTTTCATGATTCTCTGCAAAGCAACACAGCTGCTGTGCTGCTCTTAACCTAGAACGCAGACACATAGAACGTAAAAATTAGGCCATCACTTTGGTTTTATAAATATTTAACCACAAATTTAGATGTTTATTTGGAAAATAACTGTATTAGCTATGGCACCTTGTTATTAATCTGGGATCCTCCAAGCAGCACATCGACCCCAAAGACATTTGCTTCTATCCATATTTGGACAGAAAACTCTCTACTTCTCTTTATAGCTCTATTCTAGATGTACCTTTTGTGGGTTTAAAAATATCCCATGAAATGATTTTGCCTAGGACGCTTTTGAAATGTCAACGGTTAGTGCTACACCTTGACTGTTGCAGTGTCGACCGTCCAGCCGGGGGACAGCGGGGGCGGAGTGACCGCCGTGCTAGACGGACGGCACTACGTCGTCGGTGTGGTTAGTGCTACACCTTGGCTGTTGCAGTGTCGACCGTCCAGCCGGGGGACAGCGGGGGCGGGGTGACCGCCGTGCTAGACGGACGGCACTACGTCCATGTGGTTAGTGCTACACCTTGACTGTTGCAGTGTCGACCGTCCAGCCGGTGGACAGCGGGGGCGGGGTGACCGCCGTGCTAGACGGACGGCACTACGTCCGTGTGGTTAGTGCTACACCTTGGCTGTTGCAGTGTCGACCGTCCAGCCGGGGGACAGCGGGGGCGGGGTGACCGCAGTGCTAGACGGACGGCACTACGTCGTCGGTGTGGTTAGTGCTACACCTTGGCTGTTGCAGTGTCGACCGTCCAGCCGGGGGACAGAGGGGGCGGGGTGACCGCAGTGCTAGACGGACGGCACTACGTCGTCGGTGTGGTTAGTGCTACACCTTGGCTGTTGCAGTGTCGACCGTCCAGCCGGGGGACAGCGGGGGCGGGGTGACCGCCGTGCTAGACGGACGGCACTACGTCCATGTGGTTAGTGCTACACCTTGACTGTTGCAGTGTCGACCGTCCAGCCGGTGGACAGCGGGGGCGGGGTGACCGCCGTGCTAGACGGACGGCACTACGTCCGTGTGGTTAGTGCTACACCTTGGCTGTTGCAGTGTCGACCGTCCAGCCGGGGGACAGCGGGGGCGGGGTGACCGCCGTGCTAGACGGACTGCACTACGTCGTCGGTGTGGTTAGTGCTACACCTTGACTGTTGCAGTGTCGACCGTCCAGCCGGGGGACAGCGGGGGCGGGGTGACCGCAGTGCTAGACGGACGGCACTACGTCGTCGGTGTGGTTAGTGCTACACCTTGGCTGTTGCAGTGTCGACCGTCCAGCCGGGGGACAGCGGGGGCGGAGTGACCGCCGTGCTAGACGGACTGCACTACGTCGTCGGTGTGGTTAGTGCTACACCTTGGCTGTTGCAGTGTCGACCGTCCAGCCGGGGGACAGCGGGGGCGGGGTGACCGCCGTGCTAGACGGACTGCACTACGTCGTCGGTGTGGTTAGTGCTACACCTTGGCTGTTGTAGTGTCGACCGTCTAGCCGGGGACAGCGGGGGCGGGGTGACCGCAGTGCTAGACGGACTGCACTACGTCGTCGGTGTGGTTAGTGCTACACCTTGGCTGTTGCAGTGTCGACCGTCCAGCCGGGGGACAGCGGGGGCGGGGTGACCGCCGTGCTAGACGGACTGCACTACGTCGTCGGTGTGGTTAGTGCTACACCTTGGCTGTTGCAGTGTCGACCGTCCAGCCGGGGGACAGCGGGGGCGGGGTGACAGCCGTGCTAGACGGACGGCACTACGTCGTCGGTGTGGTTAGTGCTACACCTTGGCTGTTGTAGTGTCGACCGTCTAGCCGGGGACAGCGGGGGCGGGGTGACCGCAGTGCTAGACGGACTGCACTACGTCGTCGGTGTGGTTAGTGCTACACCTTGGCTGTTGCAGTGTCGACCGTCCAGCCGGGGGGCAGCGGGGGCGGGGTGACCGCCGTGCTAGACGGACTGCACTACGTCGTCGGTGTGGTTAGTGCTACACCTTGGCTGTTGCAGTGTCGACCGTCCAGCCGGGGGACAGAGGGGGCGGGGTGACCGCAGTGCTAGACGGACTGCACTACGTCGTCGGTGTGGTTAGTGCTACACCTTGGCTGTTGCAGTGTCGACCGTCCAGCCGGGGGACAGCGGGGGCGGGGTGACCGCCGTGCTAGACGGACTGCACTACGTCGTCGGTGTGGTTAGTGCTACACCTTGGCTGTTGCAGTGTCGACCGTCCAGCCGGGAGACAGAGGGGGCGGGGTGACCGCCGTGCTAGACGGACTGCACTACGTCGTCGGTGTGGTTAGTGCTACACCTTGGCTGGTGCAGTGTCGACCGTCCAGCCGGGGGACAGCGGGGGCGGGGTGACCGCCGTGCTAGACGGACTGCACTACGTCGTCGGTGTGGTTAGTGCTACACCTTGGCTGTTGCAGTGTCGACCGTCCAGCCGTGGGACAGCGGGGGCGGGGTGACCGCCGTGCTAGACGGACTGCACTACGTCGTCGGTGTGGTCAGTGCTACACCTTGGCTGTTGCAGTGTCGACCGTTTAGCCGGGGGACAGCGGGGGCGGGGTGACCGCCGTGCTAGACGGACTGCACTACGTCGTCGGTGTGGTCAGTGCTACACCTTGGCTGTTGCAGTATCGACCGTCCAGCCGGTGGACAGCGGGGGCGGGGTGACCGCCGTGCTAGACGGACGGCACTACGTCGTCGGTGTGGTTAGTGCTACACCTTGGCTGTTGTAGTGTCGACCGTCTAGCCGGGGACAGCGGGGGCGGGGTGACCGCAGTGCTAGACGGACTGCACTACGTCGTCGGTGTGGTTAGTGCTACACCTTGGCTGTTGCAGTGTCGACCGTCCAGCCGGGGGGCAGCGGGGGCGGGGTGACCGCCGTGCTAGACGGACTGCACTACGTCGTCGGTGTGGTTAGTGCTACACCTTGGTTGTTGCAGTGTCGACCATCCAGCCGGGGGACAGAGGGGGCGGGGTGACCGCAGTGCTAGACGGACTGCACTACGTCGTCGGTGTGGTTAGTGCTACACCTTGGCTGTTGCAGTGTCGACCGTCCAGCCGGGGGACAGCGGGGGCGGGGTGACCGCCGTGCTAGACGGACTGCACTACGTCGTCGGTGTGGTTAGTGCTACACCTTGGCTGTTGCAGTGTCGACCGTCCAGCCGGGGGACAGCGGGGGCGGGGTGACAGCCGTGCTAGACGGACGGCACTACGTCGTCGGTGTGGTTAGTGCTACACCTTGGCTGTTGTAGTGTCGACCGTCTAGCCGGGGACAGCGGGGGCGGGGTGACCGCAGTGCTAGACGGACTGCACTACGTCGTCGGTGTGGTTAGTGCTACACCTTGGCTGTTGCAGTGTCGACCGTCCAGCCGGGGGGCAGCGGGGGCGGGGTGACCGCCGTGCTAGACGGACTGCACTACGTCGTCGGTGTGGTTAGTGCTACACCTTGGCTGTTGCAGTGTCGACCGTCCAGCCGGGGGACAGAGGGGGCGGGGTGACCGCAGTGCTAGACGGACTGCACTACGTCGTCGGTGTGGTTAGTGCTACACCTTGGCTGTTGCAGTGTCGACCGTCCAGCCGGGGGACAGCGGGGGCGGGGTGACCGCCGTGCTAGACGGACTGCACTACGTCGTCGGTGTGGTTAGTGCTACACCTTGGCTGTTGCAGTGTCGACCGTCCAGCCGGGAGACAGAGGGGGCGGGGTGACCGCCGTGCTAGACGGACTGCACTACGTCGTCGGTGTGGTTAGTGCTACACCTTGGCTGTTGCAGTGTCGACCGTCCAGCCGGGGGACAGCGGGGGCGGGGTGACCGCCGTGCTAGACGGACTGCACTACGTCGTCGGTGTGGTTAGTGCTACACCTTGGCTGTTGCAGTGTCGACCGTCCAGCCGTGGGACAGCGGGGGCGGGGTGACCGCCGTGCTAGACGGACTGCACTACGTCGTCGGTGTGGTCAGTGCTACACCTTGGCTGTTGCAGTGTCGACCGTTTAGCCGGGGGACAGCGGGGGCGGGGTGACCGCCGTGCTAGACGGACTGCACTACGTCGTCGGTGTGGTTAGTGCTACACCTTGGCCGTTGTAGTGTCGACCGTCCAGCCGGTGGACAGCGGGGGCGGGGTGACCGCCGTGCTAGACGGACGGCACTACGTCGTCGGTGTGGTCAGTGCTACACCTTGGCTGTTGCAGTGTCGACCGTCCAGCCGTGGGACAGCGGGGGCGGGGTGACCGCCGTGCTAGACGGACTGCACTACGTCGTCGGTGTGGTCAGTGCTACACCTTGGCTGTTGCAGTGTCGACCGTTCAGCCGGGGGACAGCGGGGGCGGGGTGACCGCAGTGCTAGACGGACTGCACTACGTCGTCGGTGTGGTTAGTGCTACACCTTGGCTGTTGTAGTGTCGACCATCCAGCCAGGGGACAGCGGGAGCGAGGTGACCGCCGTGCTAGACGGACTGCACTACGTCGTCGGTGTGGTCAGTGCTACACCTTGGCTGTTGCAGTGTCGACCGTCCAGCCAGGGGACAGCGGGGGCGGGGTGACCGCCGTGCTAGACGGACTGCACTACGTCGTCGGTGTGGTCAGTGCTACACCTTGGCCGTTGTAGTGTCGACCGTCCAGCCGGTGGACAGCGGGGGCGGGGTGACCGCCGTGCTAGACGGACTGCACTACGTCGTCGGTGTGGTCAGTGCTACACCTTGGCTGTTGCAGTGTCGACCGTCCAGCCAGGGGACAGCGGGGGTGGAGTGACCGCCGTGCTAGACGCACTGCACTACGTCGTCGGTGTGGTCAGTGCTACACCTTGGCTGTTGCAGTATCGACCGTCCAGCCGGTGGACAGCGGGGGCGGGGTGACCGCCGTGCTAGACGGACGGCACTACGCCGTCGGTGTGGTTAGTGCTACACCTTGGCTGTTGTAGTGTCGACCGTCTAGCCGGGGACAGCGGGGGCGGGGTGACCGCAGTGCTAGACGGACTGCACTACGTCGTCGGTGTTGTTAGTGCTACACCTTGGCTGTTGCAGTGTCGACCGTCCAGCCGGGGGGCAGCGGGGGCGGGGTGACCGCCGTGCTAGACGGACTGCACTACGTCGTCGGTGTGGTTAGTGCTACACCTTGGCTGTTGCAGTGTCGACCGTCCAGCCGGGGGACAGAGGGGGCGGGGTGACCGCAGTGCTAGACGGACTGCACTACGTCGTCGGTGTGGTTAGTGCTACACCTTGGCTGTTGCAGTGTCGACCGTCCAGCCGTGGGACAGCGGGGGCGGGGTGACCGCCGTGCTAGACGGACTGCACTACGTCGTCGGTGTGGTTAGTGCTACACCTTGGCTGTTGCAGTGTCGACCGTCCAGCCGGGAGACAGAGGGGGCGGGGTGACCGCCGTGCTAGACGGACTGCACTACGTCGTCGGTGTGGTTAGTGCTACACCTTGGCTGTTGAAGTGTCGACCGTCCAGCCGGGGGACAGCGGGGGCGGGGTGACCGCCGTGCTAGACGGACTGCACTACGTCGTCGGTGTGGTTAGTGCTACACCTTGGCTGTTGCAGTGTCGACCGTCCAGCCGTGGGACAGCGGGGGCGGGGTGACCGCCGTGCTAGACGGACTGCACTACGTCGTCGGTGTGGTCAGTGCTACACCTTGGCTGTTGCAGTGTCGACCGTTTAGCCGGGGGACAGCGGGGGCGGGGTGACCGCCGTGCTAGACGGACTGCACTACGTCGTCGGTGTGGTTAGTGCTACACCTTGGCCGTTGTAGTGTCGACCGTCCAGCCGGTGGACAGCGGGGGCGGGGTGACCGCCGTGCTAGACGGACGGCACTACGTCGTCGGTGTGGTCAGTGCTACACCTTGGCTGTTGCAGTGTCGACCGTCCAGCCGTGGGACAGCGGGGGCGGGGTGACCGCCGTGCTAGACGGACTGCACTAAGTCGTCGGTGTGGTCAGTGCTACACCTTGGCTGTTGCAGTGTCGACCGTTCAGCCGGGGGACAGCGGGGGCGGGGTGACCGCAGTGCTAGACGGACTGCACTACGTCGTCGGTGTGGTTAGTGCTACACCTTGGCTGTTGTAGTGTCGACCATCCAGCCAGGGGACAGCGGGGGCGGGGTGACCGCCGTGCTAGACGGACTGCACTACGTCGTCGGTGTGGTCAGTGCTACACCTTGGCTGTTGCAGTGTCGACCGTCCAGCCAGGGGACAGCGGGGGCGGGGTGACCGCCGTGCTAGACGGACTGCACTACGTCGTCGGTGTGGTCAGTGCTACACCTTGGCCGTTGTAGTGTCGACCGTCCAGCCGGTGGACAGCGGGGGCGGGGTGACCGCCGTGCTAGACGGACTGCACTACGTCGTCGGTGTGGTCAGTGCTACACCTTGGCTGTTGCAGTGTCGACCGTCCAGCCAGGGGACAGCGGGGGTGGAGTGACCGCCGTGCTAGACGCACTGCACTACGTCGTCGGTGTGGTCAGTGCTACACCTTGGCTGTTGCAGTATCGACCGTCCAGCCGGTGGACAGCGGGGGCGGGGTGACCGCCGTGCTAGACGGACTGCACTACGTCGTCATTGTGGTTAGTGCTACACCTTGGCTGTTGTAGTGTCGACCGTCCAGCCGGGGGACAGCGGGGGCAGGGTGACCGCCGTGCTAGACGGACTGCACTACGTCGTCGGTGTGGTTAGTGCTACACCCTGGCTGTTGCAGTGTCGACCGTCCAGCCGGGGGACAGCGGGGGCGGGGTGACCGCCGTGCTAGACGGACTGCACTACGTCGTCGGTGTGGTTAGTGCTACACCTCGGCTGTTGCAGTGTCGACCGTCCAGCCGGGGGACAGCGGGGGCGGGGTGACAGCAGTGCTAGACGGACGGCACTACGTCGTCGGTGTGGTCAGTGCTACACCTTGGCTGTTGTAGTGTCGACCGTCCAGCCGGGGGACAGCGGGGGCGGGGTGATCGCCGTGCTAGGCGGACTGCACTACGTCGTCGGTGTGGTTAGTGCTACACCTTGGCTGTTGCAGTGCCGACCGTCCAGCCGGGGGACAGCGGGGGCGGGGGGACAGCGGGGGCGGGGTGACCGCCGTGCTAGACGGACAGCACTACGTCGTCGGTGTGGTTAGTGCTACACGTTGGCTGTTGCAGTGTCGACCGTCCAGCCGGGGGACAGCGGGGGCGGGGTGACCGCCGTGCTAGGCGGACAGCACTACGTCGTCGGTGTGGTTAGTGCTACACGTTGGCTGTTGCAGTGTCGACCGTCCAGCCGGGGGACAGCGGGGGCGGGGTGACCGCCGTGCTAGACGGACAGCACTACGTCGTCGGTGTGGTTAGTGCTACACGTTGGCTGTTGCAGTGTCGACCGTCCAGCCGGGGGACAGCGGGGGCGGGGTGACCGCCGTGCTAGACGGACTGCACTACGTCGTCGGTGTGGTTAGTGCTACACCTTGGCTGTTGCAGTGTCGACCGTCTAGCCGGGGGACAGCGGGGGCGGGGTGACCGCCGTGCTAGACGGACAGCACTACGTCGTCGGTGTGGTTAGTGCTACACGTTGGCTGTTGCAGTGTCGACCGTCCAGCCGGGGGTCAGAGGGGGCGGGGTGACCGCAGTGCTAGACGGACTGCACTACGTCGTCGGTGTTTTTAGTGCTACACCTTGGCTGTTGCAGTGTCGACCGTCCAGCCGGGGGACATCGAGGGCGGGGTGACCGCCGTGCTAGTTGGACTGCACTACGTCGTCGGTGTGGTTAGTGCTACAACTTGGCTGTTGTAGTGTCGACCGTCCAGCCGGGGGACAGCGGGGGCGGGGTGACCGCCGTGCTAGACGGACTGCACTACGTCGTCGGTGAGGTCAGTGTTACACCTTGGCTGTTGCAGTGTCGACCGTCCAGCCGGGGGACAGCGGGGGCGGGGTGACCGCAGTGCTAGACGGACTGCACTACGTCGTCGGTGTGGTTAGTGCTACACCTTGGCTGTTGCAGTGTCGACCGTCCAGCCGGGGGACAGAGGGGGCGGGGTGACCGCAGTGCTAGACGGACTGCACTACGTCGTCGGTGTGGTTAGTGCTACACCTTGGCTGTTGCAGTGTCGACCGTCCAGCCGCGGGACAGCGTGGGCGGGGTGACCGCCGTGCTAGACGGACTGCACTACGTCGTCGGTGTGGTTAGTGCTACACCTTGGCTGTTGCAGTGTCGACCGTCCAGCCGGGGGACAGCGGGGGCGGGGTGACCGCCGTGCTAGACGGACTGCACTACGTCGTCAATGTGGTTAGTGCTACACCTTGGCTGTTGCAGTGTCGACCGTCCAGCCGGGGGACAGCGGGGGTGGAGTGACCGCCGTGCTAGACGCACTGCACTACGTCGTCGGTGTGGTTAGTGCTACACCTTGGCTGTTGTAGTGTCGACCGTCCAGCCGGGGGACAGCGGGGGCGGGGTGACCGCCGTGCTAGACGGACTGCACTACGTCGTCGGTGTGGTTAGTGCTACACCTTGGCTGTTGCAGTGTCGACCGTCCAGCCGTGGGACAGCGGGGGCGGGGTGACCGCCGTGCTAGACGGACTGCACTACGTCGTCGGTGTTGTTAGTGCTACACCTTGATTGTTGTAGTGTCGACCGTCCAGCCGGTGGACAGCGGGGGCGGGGTGGCCGCCGTGCTAGACGGACTGCACTACGTCGTCGGTGTGGTTAGTGCTACACCTTGGCTGTTGCAGTGTCGACCGTCCAGCCGGGGGACAGCGGGGGCGGGGTGACCGCCGTGTTAGACGGACTGCACTACGTCGTCGGTGTGGTTAGTGCTACACCTTGGCTGTTGCAGTGTCGACCGTCCAGCTGGGGGACAGGGAGGGTGGAGTGACCGCCGTGCTAGACGGACTGCACTACGTCGTCGGTGTGGTTAGTGCTACACCTTGGCTGTTGCAGTGTCGACCGTCCAGCCGGGGGACAGCGGGGGCGGGGTGACCGCCGTGCTAGACGGACTGCACTACGTCGTCGGTGTGGTTAGTGCTACACCTTGGCTGTTGTAGTGTCGACCGCCCAGCCGGGTGATAGCGGGGGCGGGGTGACCGCCGTGCTAGACGGACTGCACTACGTCGTCGGTGTGGTTAGTGCTACACCTTGGCTGTTGCAGTGTCGACCGTCCAGCCGGGGGACAGCGGGGGCGGAGTGACCGCCGTGCTAGACGGACTGCACTACGCCGTCAGTGTGGTTAGTGCCACACCTTGGCTGTTGCAGTGTCGACCGTCCAGCCGTGGGACAGCGGGGGCGGAGTGACTGCCGTGTTAGACGGACTGCACTACGTCGTCGGTGTGGTTAGTGCTACACCTTGGCTGTTGTAGTGTCGACCGTCCAGCCGGTGGACAGCGGGGGCGGAGTGACTGCCGTGCTAGACGGACTGCACTACGTCGTCGGTGTGGTTAGTTAGTGCTCCACCTTGGCTGTTGTAGTGTCGACCGTCCAGCCGGGGGACAGCGGGGGCGGGGTGACCGCAGTGCTAGACGGACTGCACTACGTCGTCGGTGTGGTTAGTGCTACACCTTGGCTGTTGTAGTGTCGACCGTCCAGCCGGGGGACAGCGGGGGCGGGGTGACCGCAGTGCTAGACGGACTGCACTATGTCGTCGGTGTGGGTAGTGCTCAAGCTGAGGGCACTTCTTTCTTCACCAATATTACGTTGAGTTTCCATTTTGATTGGATAGAAAATAAGTTGAAACAGTTTGAAAAAAGAAATATACAATAGCTCGTTTGTAATAATATATGTTTTCATTGTTTTTATTCTCACTCCTATTTTTGGCCTCTTTCAAGTAAATATAAAAGCAGGTTAAAGGAAACAAATCAAATAATACTGGGGGACATATTAATTAATTGTTTTTAATATTCGAACTATTATTTTACAATCTTAATGGAAGAATGAGAAACCCTGATGAAAATCGACTTTATTGGCCACAATCAACTTTTATTAATGCTTATCTGTACTACAAATGCAAGATTGTCCTAAAAAACCTACAAATACATGTTTGAATGAAATACCTACAATCTCTGTTATGTTTAATGTTTACTACAAATATATAAAATAATCACAGTTAGTACAATAAGACAGAGTTCAGATACCATTTTGTTAAATCGTAAACTTTTATTATAAATAGAATATTATTTTACATATTATAGTAAATAAAAAATTACAAACACATTTAGAAAATGCCCTTAGAAATAATTATAAAAAATAATTAAATCCAAATAACTATATTTATTAAACATTGAATTCAAAGAGTAGTGAAATTGGGTCACTTGGTGTAATTAGCATTTTCATCACCGATTACGTTATATGGAGGTCTAATATATAAGTGATTTACATTTGCAAATAAGAAAACCTGTAGTATGGAGCTTAGGAGATCAAGTGTCCTCCTTATCAACTTTTTAATGGTTTTGGATTTGTTATTCGTGTTTATAAAAATATATTTAAAAAGCTTTGTTTCCACACAAAATAGTTCCCTGAAATACCTTTCATGCTATGATTTACGATAGCATTTTTACTTTTAGTAGGATGTTGGTAGTTTCGCCGAGTAACCACAGATCAAATTAAAATTAATAATGGTCAAATAATAACATTTAGCATTTCTATTTCTCATGCCGATATAATTTTAGCGAATTTACATAGAAATAAGCTATTTTCCAATAAAGTAATACCTCAGTGGCTAACTTAAATTTAAATATCAAAAAAGTCCATACTGTTTTACTTATTAAAAATATTACTTCCTTATTAGTTAAAAATAATGGCAAACAGAGGTTAGAAGCATGGCTTTTTATAGTACATTTCGTTACTGGCCCGGTAACTACCGTTTTACCTTGCGAGCTTGGTAGTTCCTGCGCGATTGCGGGATTATCATGCCAGCACGGCGGGGTAAAATTACTGGGCGAGTGACGTACGATACTTTACATTACGCTACTCAGAAATAACTTCTTTTAAACATACCATATACCTTATATATAAACTATTGCGTTTCTCAATTCTTTAAACCTAGGCTATAATAAACAAACAAACATTTGCTACTGCCATCAGTGCTGCCACTACATTCCACTGAAGTAACAAATAAACATGCATTAGACGTCGGTTTACTGCAATTAGCTGATTGTTCTGATGGTTGACTTCTGTTATTTTCGTTTCCTAGTGCACGGTAAATTTACTGTGTACCGCACGGTAAATTTACCGTGCAGTGATCGGCAAAGAGTAACTTTCCAGCCAAGAGTAAGGCACAGACAACAGATGTTTCTGTGTAGTATGATGTAAATGGTTTTACTGTGAACCTCTAGGAACATTTTTATATATTAGGTATGTAAAAATTTAAAGAGCAGGTTTTTATGAATTTTTCCTCACAAGTAAAACAAAATCTAAACGCACCGCCCGCAGCTACAGACCGGATTGAATGACGTGGCCCGGGCCGTCCTTAAACCAAATGCTGAAATTAACAGGGACTAGGCCACGCCACAGACTCGGCATGTACACAGTAGTTTCGCTGTTCGCCGCTCACGTCGCGCGCGTCGCTAATCTTGTTCCGCCCAGTCGAGCGTTTAATCAGTTTGTTTTCCTCCGAGCGTGACTCGCATGTTCAACTTTGCCGATACGTTCTTCCCCGTGTTAAGTGCTGCTGTTATAGCAGGTTTGTAACACAACACAAGCGCTCACCAGTCAAAGCGCTATTGAAGATTGGATTGGCACGCATAACAAACTCATTAAAAACATTTTTTAGTTGTAGGAAATCTTACAGCATTTTTTCCTTACAAACAACAAATGTTTTCAGAAGTCTGCATTGAAAAAAACCAATTAGAACCCCTTTTCACGGGAGAAGATCTTCTTCTGAAGGAAATGAAAAGTTGATTGGCCAGCTGTCGTTTTATCTCATTAAAATTTAAACAATCAAGAGAAGCTTTTCCTTTAGAAATCCATTGGGATTTAGATTTCTGTCTCCGTTACTTAGAATTAATGTAGACTAATTATATTGTCAGTGCACATCAATCAACAAGGAATTATTGAAGACACATTAAATGTGGGAGGAATATATTCGGCAAAAATAAAAAATATATCTCACAAAAAATAAATATCACTTGTATAAATGCATATTTACGAGTAAGTATGTCAGAATCGTAGTAGCCTATGTTACATCTAAGCCCAATAAACTATGAATAATAATTTTAAAAATTTTTCACAAATTCTTTACAGTTTTTTTTTAATATACATGGATTAATTATCTTCTATTGGTTTAACTTGTAACGTTTCATAGACTTAACTTATAGTTGAGTTATACTGTATAAAAACCAGCCGGTACAAATACCACGAGGCTATGTTACTAAGTTTGGCTACTTTAAATTATTAGTTATTTTTATTTCTTTTAATTTCTTTTTTATTTATTTATATTTCTTTTGAATTTATTTGATTACCAATTTTATTAATTTTTCCTTAAAAACGTAATTTCTCTAAGTCATTCCATCATAGCACACCCGCCCGCAGATGGACCTGGTTCATTTATAACTCCGGCTTCTGCTGTCGCACTGACGCTGGCCTTTCTTAGCAGTTCAACTTAAAAAGACGACAAAACAAATTAAAAACGTAACTATCAGGTCAAATTCAAGCATTACAAGTTTCACCCCACTCCATGTCAGAGGTCAAATGAATGACACATGTTATGGTTGACTCTGGTAACCTGCTAAACAAATTTGAATGTATTTTTAATATTATTATTGTTTTGACTCTTATCTAGAAATAATTTATTAGTTACCACGAATTCATAGCTTATGACTTCCTTGCTTAACAAATATTACCGTTTAAATTGGTTTACCACTGCCTGATTTTTATTTTAAATTAATAATAAAAAAACTTTGACAATAGTGAGAATATATCCAGTCGTGTATGCAACAAAAGTATTATTTATTCAACAAAGGTATTTGGTGTATAGAAATTAGCTTTGTTTCACAATTCCATGCTACCATTATTTTCAATCAATAAATACGAGGTGAGGAAATTTTATATCAACTCTTAATAAAACAGTTTTTGGGATATTCATAATGGGTTGAAAGTAAGTGTTAGGACGCTATTAAAATAATTATAAATGCTAAAATGCGTCTTTGTAGTTTCATCAGGAAGGAGAGCTTAGATTCACTCTTTTGTAATCTTTCTTATAAATACATGTAAATTAAAATGCTGTCTTATACATTATAGTTTTTCATTAAGTTTGAAAGATCTCAGAATAATTTAATCATCAACGAAAATGATTAAATAAACAAACCCCCTAATCATTAAATCCAAATGCCAATCGCCTGGTTGAAATAAAAAATTATATTTTACTTTTTCTTCTTTAGCAAGCATGGTGCAGAGTTACCATCAACTGGTATTTAGTCCAGGCAATGAATGCTCAAAAAAAGGTATAGAGGAAATTGCATGGATGACAATTTTTGACTTTGTAACTTTGTTTGGACTAGTTAGGAGTAAAACATATCAAAAGTCCCCACCCTTAGCCCTTGAGCCGGCTGGGCTGGAAGGGCCTAAAGGTACAATTTTTTGGTTTTTCCTAAATATCTTGAAAACTATCAACTTTTAGTATTCCCTATTAAATTTGAAAATTAAAGAAAATTAAATTTCCTGTAAGAAAAATATATAATATGTCTACTTTGGTCCAACCGTTTACAAGGTAAGCACTAATTTTATTAATATTAAAAAAATATCCCATCCATAAGAAATACATGTAAATTTGAGGGTAACTTAGATGCCCAATTGGGCAACGCTTTTTTCACCTAAAAGAAAATGAACAGCATTCAGGAAGTATTGACAAAATTTCCAGTAATTTGACACCTCAATCATAAAAATTTGTCTAAAATTAAGGCGTTGGCGAGCTCACAAAAAACGTTATTTTTCACGAAATTATAACAAATTGTAATAATTCCTTAAAAATAACGTTTTTTGTGAGCTCGCCAACGCCTTAATTTTAGACAAGTTTTTATGATTGAGGTGTCAAATTACTGGAAATTTTGTGAATATTTCCTGAATGCTGTTCATTTTCCTTTAGGTGAAAAAAGCGTTGCCCAATTGGGCATCTAAGTTACCCTCAAATTTACATGTATTTCTTATGGATGGGATATTTTTTTAATATTAATAAAATTAGTGCTTCCCCTGTAAGTGGTTGGACCAAAGTAGACATATTATGTATTTTTCTTGCAGGAAATTTAATTTTCTTTAATTTTCAAATTTAATAGGGAATACTAAAAGTTGATAGTTTTCAAGATATTGAGGAAAAACCAAAAAATTGTACCTTCAGGCCCTTCCAGCCCAGCCGGCTCAAGGGCTAAGGGCGGGGACTTTTGATATGTTTTACTCCTAACTAGTCCAAACAAAGTTACAAAGTCAAAAATTGTGATCCATACAATTCCCTCTATACCCTTTCGTTGCTTGGACTAATTGGCCAGCTGTCGTTTTATCTTATTAAAATTTAAACAATCAAGAGAAGCTTTTCCTTCATCAAATTTATCGTGCGTTTTAGCGTGTGACAGTAAAAACATAGTAATAACACAGTGCTAGCAATTTATAACACACTCGTCAGTCAAAGCGCTACTGAGGATTGGATTGGCACGCATAAAACAATCATTAAAACTTTTTTTAGTTGTAGGAAATAAAAAAAAAATTCATAACAAACAACTAATGTTTTCAGAAGTATGCATTAAAAAATTAAATAAATTAGAACCCCTTTTGACGCGAGAAAATTTTCTTCTGTAGGAAATGAAAAAGTTGATTGGCCAGCTGTCGTTACATCTTATTAAAATAAAAAATCAAGAGAAGCTTTTCGTTTAGAAATTCAATAGTAATAATTCAATAGTAAGTTATATCGTACATCACATAAAACAGAGAAATATACAAAGAAGATACAAAGAAGTACAAAGAAGATACTTGATTCGTGATACTTGATACTTGTCCTCTTCATACTTGACCGAGACATGTCGGATTGATTGCGTCAAAACATTTCACTTTGTATCCATAAACCAATATTTAAGAGACTTAAGTTAAAAAAACATATAAAGGCACAACTAATTCTAACCAGGCATCGTACATCCTGGGATAATTATCGCACGTCCGGGGAACACTGCGCCCGTTAGTTTCGGCTGCTGTACATCGCGTCCAGAGCTCCAGCAAGTTCTTTAAAACTATATTTGTAAGCGCATCCCCTATCTTATTTTAATGTTTGAACAGGAAGATGTTTATAATTTGAGAAAGGAAGAGAGGATGGTTTTCTATGGAAATTTCCTTTCGCTGTATACAAAAATGCATACTGTAACGAGCGGCGTCTAGTTCTCTCGCTTGTCTTTCATTGACGAGTACAAGTGTCCAGTACCTGAAGGTCTACTCACGAATTCAGACGATTATATGAGTCGAGGATGCAGTAGGCTAACTTTTACTGGTATCCATCGTACTCGCTACAGGAAAGAAATCGATTAGCCCAACTCTACAACGTTAATATATTCCCTCCACACTTTGAATAACAAAGTTTACAAAGTAAAAATATTTATGTAATATGTAAGTGCCGTACTCAGGTCAGTGGAATGCTCCAGTTTGGAGGTATTCGCGAAATATGGCGAACGAAAATGGCAGTGAGTGCGACAGATTCCGGGAGATCCTTCGCAGAAATCTTTATCGATTTCTCACAAAAACTACCAAATACTTAACGCGAGGAATAAAGTGTTCTTTGAGTAATGGTTGTTTCCATGGTGAGGTCCCTACAAATACAAACTTATGTTCTAGATTTATTTTACATCACGCACCAGTTTTAATTTGGAGACGTTTTGGGATAAATTAATACTATACTAACTGGTCGAATGAAACAATTAGCTGTTGCGTTATAATCTAGTGAAAATACTGATTTATATTATATTAGGTAGACAAGTAATTTTAAAATTGAACTGATCTAGTTTAGTACAGGTCACAGAATTAAATTATGACTACGAATAAGGTTTTTAGACTTAGAAATTCGTTGACATTAATCAAATTAATTTGGCAAGCACTGACAGGCAGGATCAAACTAAATGTTTAAAAGCAACCCTTTAAACATTGTGGAATTGAAAACTAGTTTTCCAGGTACCAAAAAAGATCTTATTTGCTTAGAAATTTCTTTGTTTGTTTTATCAGGAAAAAATGCCCATTCAACTTTTGGAAGAACAGCATGCACAGTTTTTCTAGTTTTTTTAGACTGGAGGGGGTAATAAAGATCGCGTTATACACTTCCCCTCTTTTTTGCATCAGAGACCAACATCTTTTGGTTTTACAGCATATATAGTATACGCTGATACATCTTTTGTGGGTCCACTGTCATGGCGGCTGGTGTAAAAACGTCCACATCATGCTGGTCCACTTGAGTAACCAAGATGGCGGATTTATATACTTGTTCACATCAAGCTGGTCCGACCTGCATCTTCTAAGCGTGGACCACCATGTTCTATCGGACCTGCTTTTTTCTGCAGAGAAATAGACGTCGGACCAA
This sequence comes from Flexamia atlantica, assembly GCA_035578135.1. Taxonomy (NCBI): domain Eukaryota; kingdom Metazoa; phylum Arthropoda; class Insecta; order Hemiptera; family Cicadellidae; genus Flexamia; species Flexamia atlantica. Next base: position 357,424 of record JAQJVK010000143.1, on the reverse strand, counting down.
CAAGTTCGGGGGTTTAAAAAGTATATATATATTATAAAATGTCAAAATGGAAAAAAGGTTATTTTATGATTTTTTCCATGCGTAACTATTCAAACGCACCGCCCCTTAGCATTAATGTTAATTTACTTTAATTAGCATCTTCAGGGCGGGGCGGATTGGGCTGCGTCATTGACTCGGCCTGTATAGTTCGAATCAAAGGCCCACGCCGTCCATAAGAGCAAAGCTAAAATTAACATCACGTCACCGACTCGGCCTGTACAGCAGTAGTTACGCTAGTCGCCGCTCACGTCGCTAATAACGGTCTGGGCCACGTCACCGACTCGGCCTGTACACAGTAGTTTCGCTGGTCGCCGCTCACGTCGCTAATGACGGTCTGGGCCACGTCACCGACTCGGCCTGTACACAGTAGTTTCGCTGGTCGCCGCTCACGTCGCTAATGACGGTCTGGGCCACGTCACCGACTCGGCCAGCACAGCAGTAGTTACGCTGGTCGCCGCTCACGTCGCTAATGACGGTCTGGGCCACATCACCGACTCGGCCTGTACAGCAGTAGTTACGCTGGTCGCCGCTCACGTCGCTAATGACGGTCTGGGCCACGTCACCGACTCGGCCAGCACAGCAGTAGTTACGCTGGTCGCCGCTCACGTCGCAAATGACGGTCTGGGCCACGTCACCGACTCGGCCTGTACAGCAGTAGTTACGCTGGTCGCCGCTCACGTCGCTAATGACGGTCTGGGCCACGTCACCGACTCGGCCTGTACAGCAGTAGTTACGCTGGTCGCCGCTCACGTCGCTAATGACGGTCTGGGCCACGTCACCGACTCGGCCAGCACAGCAGTAGTTACGCTGGTCGCCGCTCACGTCGCTAATGACGGTCTGGGCCACGTCACCGACTCGGCCTGTACAGCAGTAGTTACGCTGGTCGCCGCTCACGTCGCTAATGACGGTCTGGGCCACGTCACCGACTCGGCCAGCACAGCAGTAGTTACGCTGGTCGCCGCTCACGTCGCTAATGTTCTATCGGACCTGCTTTTTTCTGCAGAGAAATAGACGTCGGACCAACATGTTCGGGGGTTTAAAAAGTATATATATATTATAAAATGTCAAAATGGAAAAAAGGTTATGATTTTTTCCATGCGTAACTATTCAAACGCACCGCCCCTTAGCATTAATGTTAATTACGCTGGTCGCCGCTCACGTCGCTAATGACGGTCTGGGCCACGTCACCGACTCGGCCTGTACAGCAGTAGTTACGCTGGTCGCCGCTCACGTCGCTAATGACGGTCTGGGCCACGTCACCAACTCGGCCTGTACAGCAGTAGTTACGCTGGTCGCCGCTCACGTCGCTAATGACGGTCTGGGCCACGTCACCGACTCGGCCAGCACAGCAGTAGTTACGCTGGTCGCCGCTCACGTCGCTAATGACGGTCTGGGCCACGTCACCGACTCGGCCTGTACAGCAGTAGTTACGCTGGTCGCCGCTCACGTCGCTAATGACGGTCTGGGCCACGTCACCGACTCGGCCAGCACAGCAGTAGTTACGCTGGTCGCCGCTCACGTCGCTAATGACGGTCTGGGCCACGTCACCGACTCGGCCAGCACAGCAGTAGTTACGCTGGTCGCCGCTCACGTCGCTAATGACGGTCTGGGCCACGTCACCGACTCGGCCTGTACACAGTAGTTACGCTGGTCGCCGCTCACGTCGCTAATGACGGTCCGGGCCACGTCACCGACTCGGCCTGTACAGCAGTAGTTTCGCTGGTCGACGCTCACGTCGCTAATGACGGTCTGGGCGACGTCACCGACTCGGCCTGTACAGCAGTAGTTACGCTGGTCGCCGCTCACGTCGCTAATGACGGTCTGGGCCACGTCACCGACTCGGCCTGTACACAGTAGTTACGCTGGTCGCCGCTCACGTCGCTAATGACGGTCTGGGCGACGTCACCGACTCGGCCTGTACAGCAGTAGTTACGCTGGTCGCCGCTCACGTCGCTAATGACGGTCTGGGCCACGTCACCGACTCGGCCAGCACAGCAGTAGTTACGCTGGTCGCCGCTCACGTCGCTAATGACGGTCTGGGCCACGTCACCGACTCGGCCTGTACACAGTAGTTACGCTGGTCGCCGCTCACGTCGCTAATCTTGTTCCGCCCAGTCGAGCGTTTAATCAGTTTGTTTTCCTCCGAGCGTGACTCGCATGTTCAACTTTGCCGATACATTCTTCCCCGTTTTAAGTACTGCTGTGATATCAGTTCAAAGAATGCAAATACTAATCAGCTGAAGTGGAAGTGTACATTGGATAGACACGTAAAAAAACAATAAAACATTTGTTTTTGATTGTAGGACGTTTTACGACGTTTTATAGTAGATTACGAACTAAAAAGGGTTTTAACGGCTCTGCATTTTAAATAAAGATTCAATCAGTCCCCTTTTTACAGGAGAAGGTCTAATTCTGAAGGAAATGAAAAGTTGATTGGCCAGCTGTCGTTTTATCTTATTAAAATTTCAGCAGGCAAGAGAAACTTTTCTTTTAGCAATTCATTGAGATTTGGGTTTTGGGCTCTATTTCATATAAATTCATGTTAGGCTTAATATATTTCTATATAACCCGTCTTCATGACAGAAATATAAAAAGTGTAGAGGAATTAAAGGAAGTGTTGAAGACACATAAAATAACTGCAAAAAAATATTGATATAAATATAATGTAATATTAAAATAAAAACAAAGTAGGCCTATACCTTTTAACTTTCTTTAATAATCTTTAGTCGATCATTAATGAAAGTTAAAGGGTTCTTTGTTTTTATTTTAATATTACATTACATAATAGTAGCCCTAAGCTGTGAAAATAACTATAAAATTGATATAAATATACATCAAGTACAAAAATAAATATAATTTGCTTTCACATTTGTAAAGCTTGGCATTCTCTTATTACTCCATGGTATATTTAAGCCCGTTAAACTATAATAACAGAAATTTTAACATTTCTTGGCATCTCTAAAAGCTTAAACTTTTAAATGTTCTTCTATTGAAAATTAAAGATTGTATATTGATCAATAATTTGTATTGGTTTCTTTTTCTTTTTCACACGGAGCAACCTCTTATTGGGTTCGTAAAAACCTGCTCTTACAAAAACTAGGCTGACTAGGTTTTTTAAGTAAATACCAAATATTACTAACTCACACAATATTTATCATATCGATTTAGTATTTATTCATCTATTTATTGTTTTCAACGTTACACCCTCTAAGCCACATCATCAGCGCGCGACACCCCGTGTATCATTTATAACTCCGGCTTCCGCTGTCGCGCTGACGTGGCCTCAACATCTCTTCCCCAGCAGTTCAACTTAAAAAAAAAACTACAAAAAGCAACAAACACTGTCTCCAAGCTGGACAACTTTCATCTCACCCCATTGTCAGGCACGTCTAATCTACTGCTTTGGTTACCAGTAAAATACATTTTCCTACAGTTACCTAACAATGTACATGTTCTCTCACTGATTTGAGAAAGCAAAGTGGCCAATTCGCTCATCAGTGAGGCAATGTTAACTTTGTCTCACTCAAATTACTTTGTCTCACTCCAGATTTGCAACGTGAAGGCACGAAATAGTGAGCGCGTAACATGCAGACAAGGTCTTATGCGCGCGAAATACGTTGGCAGCACTGGCTGTAAATCAGCTGGTCAGCTGTTGTACTGTTGTATTTGTCACAACACTTCCGGTCACGGCTGAAGCCACCATTTCATTGATTTGCCATTTGTAAACATTGAAGGTTAGTTTTGCTTGTGTTATTTGTCTTTATATAAGTAATTCTATGGTTAACAATTCTTTTAGGGTGTTTGTGTTCATTTTTAGGGAGATTATTTTTTGTTTTATCATTTTGTTTTTGATTTATTAATGCTACTTTCACATTAAATGTCATATTAAAATTTCACTTCTGTGTAAAAATATTTTACGTTTCTTTACCAATTTATTTGTTTTATGGTAACTGTAGGAAAAATATAATGTGCAACTCGAGTGCAAAGTGCAATTGCCTCACTCGAGAAACCATTCCTCACGAGCCGTAGGCGAGTGTAAGGATTTGTAAGGATTTGTAAGGATTTGTCTCGAGTGAGGCAATTGCTCACTTTGCTCACTAGTTGCACAAATAACTATTTAATCTGTTTTACAGATCTGTTCAGCCCAGAAGTCCTGTGGGATGCGCATGCGCAGTGAATATTTCCCCTACCGCGAGTCTCAGAACAGTCAAATTTCGAAATAACTCATCTGTCAAAACATATGATTCTTTGTTTGCAACAATATTTGTAATGTTGTCATAGGCCATGTGGGATTTTAAGTTGACTATACACAACCGATGAAGGAAAAACTGTGGTGGGGGTATTCTCCATCTCTCTCGCACTTCCTCCCCTACAAGACTTCCTGGCTGAATAGATCTGTAACAGTCTCTTTGATTGTTTTCCCAATTTTCATATAAATAATGCATGAGTAAAGGTATGCATGAGGTAAAGGTAATACATGTATAAAGGTATACACTACTGCTACGTACTATACTTAGTGGCAATGTAGACTATACGATAACTAGTATAATTGGCTATGTCTTTCAAACAAAACAAGTAACGATTCATGCTGACTAATTGTAGATTATAATTTTAATATGTAATGCCCAAAGAGAGTGAACTTTTTGCGTGGTTCTGTATTTTTTATCGATGTAAAGCTAAAACAACAATTTTTATATTAATTTTTTTATAAATGAGGTGCTCTGCCAAAGAGGGTAAATTTCACAGATATTGAAATGATAAACTCTAACACTTGATGTTTTTGTTAATAAATTTTGGAGTAATTACTGTAAAAATACCAAAGACATTTTCATGTAGAGAGACTGAAGTCGCAACAGTGACAATCAGATCCAACCTGTAGTCATCGGCAGATTTCCCAGGGGAGAGAAACTTTAGTCATTCGTCTTCACTGAAACCGACTGTGTGTTCGCTTGGGGATTTTAACGCGTGGTTTCTAATTAAATAAAGGAGGGGTCAGATTAAAATTATAATTGATAATAATAATTTAGCTCCGATATAATTTTTACTAGGCTAATAATTATGAACTCAACTAATAAATCAGTAGTATTCCCCTCTAAGAAGGGTACATAACATTCATCTTACAGTCAAACCATTCTGTTATATACCCTTTAAAATACTCCTATTGTAGAGTGATAGACGGTTCAGAAATCAATAACTCAACGAGAACAAATTAATTTAGTATAGAGTCCAAACAGCCAGGTGGCACGTCGCAGTTGCGAGTTGGAAGAACAGTGTGTAAATATCGCAGCTTGACGGGACCAGGGGCTTTGTGGGATTCCCAGGATTTACGATCCGTCTGAATCCCAATCCCGTTCAAGACGTGTCTAGTGACCTGACGGGATGGAAAATATATTACCTATGACGGTTTATTTTAAATAGAATGGGAAATGCATTACTAGAATGCATTTATTTTAGAATGAATTCTACTTATAGTTATATTAGTTACTTTAACATTAACAGGGGTTCCAAAGACAGTCGAGTCTCGATAACTCAAAATCCTCAATAACTCCAATATTTTCGATCTCCTGAGAAAAGCTTGTCGAAATTAAAACCATACTTAACTCGTCGATTATATTTTAGCTTTTTAAGACGAAGAAACTCAAAATTGCCTCCATAACTCGAAGTTTAGTAGATAAGTCGAAATAAATTCGCACTTTACATCAGTAGGTCGAGGTTTAGTTAATGACCTCTACAAGTCGAAACCCTGGGGTATATACAGCAACGTGTCAATAAGAAGTAAAGTATGAGATAAGAAATAAAGAGTATAATAAAGTAATAAAGATATAATACACCCGTTGCAGCAGACCTGCATACTCAGCGAATTTCAAATGTAAAACAACATATTTCAATCCAACATAGCGAGATTTAACATGTTTTTGTAAGCTCCATAAGAATAACATGGGGAATGAGTATGTAGGTTTGCTGCAACAGATACTGTAAAAATGGGTGATTTTAGTTCAATATTTAGTAGATCTGAACTACAAGAGGCCATTTACCAAGTTTTATCAAGATATGTTGAGAAATAAGCGAGATATAGAATTTTACATATTTCCCATAAGGTTAACATTGGGACAACGTACTGTGTTTACCACTTTCAATATCTCGGAAACCAATGGACATAGAGCAGTGATTCAAAATACTAAATTTTTTGTTTTTTTGAGCTGAATTAAATGGTGCCAACCAAAATTGGATTATTTTTATTTTTCTATGTAAAAAGCCCAAAAATTTTTTTGGGGGGTTTATCCCCCTTTACCCCCCCTTCCGGTGATCCGATCGGGCTGATTTACGAACTCGTCTAATTGATTACCTTTTTACATGTCTGTACCAAATTTCATAAAGACTGGACTATTTTTGCGGCCGCTATCGTGCTAACAGACATATATATATCAGATTCAAATTGAAATAATTAATACAAATAAGGTGCTTTTAATCTCGGTTTACCAGTAGTGTTAACTGATAAACAACAGAATAATTTTCATTATGAAACAATAAGTATCATTTATGTTTTTAAATTTAAGTTAGCCACTGTTGTGTTATTTAATGATGAAAATTAATACTGTATAAGAAAAAGACAACTTATTTGTCATTTGACTTTATGATAACCACTATGTTAATTTGGTCTATTGGTGCTCAACACGCTAGGGATGTTTCATAAGTGTGATGGGGTGGTGTCGTCGAAAACACTAATTGTAGTCAACCATTGAAATATAAAAAAAGAATAGCTAGCAGGTAGTAGCCCGTTAGATATAAATTCCCAAAAACAAAAGTAATGTTTTTTGCAACAGATAAGCAGCTTTTTGTGAATTTTTCCCGTAGGAAAGAAGCTGTTTCCATAGGTCTCATAGCAAAACCTAAGCCCGAGACCATGATAAATTTAACATGATACCTTAAACATACCTGTTGCAGCAAATCTGGATCGTTATGTTATCCTTATGGAGTTAAAAATACCCCCGTCGCAGCAGACCTGCGTAATCAGCGAATTTCCATAGGATTTATTTTGTGTATGTGAGCATTCAACTTGTTTGAAGGAAAGTATGATTTGAATACGTTAAGTAAATAATATACTAAAAATGCATATTTAATCATTCATGAGCTTTAAACATGAGGAAAATTAACAAAGAGACCATATTGGTTTTCATTAGTAATACATACACTTTTGTATTTTATATAATTCTTAGTCTTTTAATTTTTAATAACTGTAATCTTGTTATAGAATATAAATGTCAACAAACATATAACCAATGAACTCAAAACACTCAAAACAAACAAATAATTTAATCTCATGAAAAAATTAAATTCTATCATATGGTCAGTTTTATAGTAATTAAAACATCCCTGTTGCAACAGACCTACATCTCCAGCCATTTTCAATAAAACATATTATCAATCCTCATAATTGTAAACATACCATATATAATGCTACATTTTCAGGCAGTTTAGACCAAGACATCCCCCCCTCCAAATGCTCTTACTTTCTTTATTAAATTTAAAAATAATTTGTATTTTTTGATATAGTATATATTTTCTGCAAAATCTTGATCAATGAACTCTAACTATTCAAAATAAACACAAATAAAATATTCAACACCTGCAAATTTAATCATATGTTCAGAATTGTATTTTTTTAAACATCTCAAATCAGGGTGACTACTTACTTTTTGGAGGGAAAAATTAAAAACAATATTGGACAACGTACTGTGTTTAGCACATCCAATATTATCCAATATCTAAGCAACGGATTGACGTAGAATAATAATTCAAAATGCTAAATTGCTTGTATTTTTAAGCTGAATTCAATTTTGACAATTAAGTTTAAAAATAATTAGCAAAAAGGTGCTAAATATTGAAAATAAATTTTATTTTGTGAAAAAAACCTTCTTAGAGTAAATCAATCTTGCTGGTTTTCGAACTCGAAGTCATGAATGACGCTTTACACGTTTGTTCAAAATTTCATCAAGATCGAACCTTTTTTACAAAAGTTATCGCGCCTACGGACAGGTATATATATATATATATATATATACATATATATGAAAATGAACAAACGGTGTTTTTGGGGTCTAGGGACCTCAAAATGAAAAAATAACATAGTCCCGGGCTTAAGTCTCACCGTGCCGCCTACGGTAATAGCTACTTCCCTATAGGGGAAATTCGCTAAAACATGTCATGTCCATGGTATGTTGGATTATTTTTACGCATTTGAAATTCACTGAGTATACAGGTCTGTTGCATCGGAGGCATTTTGTATGTCTGATAAACTTACAAAAAAACACATTTAGAAATAATTTCATATCACAGAATACAAAATATTAATTTTATGGACCAACAATAAAAATATGAAAATATAGTCGTAATAAAACTATGCATTACAGTGTCGATTTATATTTTGTAATGTAATTAAATTAACTCAGATTATTGAACAGACTTACAGATGAAAATGTGATGAAGGCAAATCTTCAATTCAATGAACATAAAACGCTGCAAGAACTTAAGTCTGAAACGACGGACCATTACACTGGAGTGATAAAACAGGTGTAAAGACGAATACTTTACCAGTAAAACAGCTTGATGTCCGTGATTTGCCTAACATTGAAGGAAAAATCCCATATTGTTTCCTTAAATGACATGTTTTTTGATGGAGTTTTTTTATTGTACCGAATATACTAACTATTGGGCTTCTACCCACCTCCAGGTTTATGGCGAAAAGTCCGTCCGCCCGTTTAGCGCTGATTTTTTTCCCAATATCCAATTTATCATTTATTTCCCAATCCCATGTTGGCTCCAGAAATTAAGTAATTTCTTGATTAGCGTGATACGTGTTGTTGTATTCACTGGATGTAAATAAAAAACGTCCTACAACACTTAAAAATATATTTACACTCATACTGTATTTACATACAAGATGGTAAATATACAAAAATGGTGGAAAATGGCGATCGATTTCGATTGATCACACCAATCAACATCAGGCCCAATGAGAGACTGGCAGATCCATCATGGCGTCCGTCCTTTTATCCTATTGGCTGCAGGAAGTTCCGATGGAAAAAGGTTTCTGAATGTATCGCCAGAGTCAAAGTTCACTTGCTCGTTAATTAGTTTGTCTCTATCTTTACACTTTCCTTTAAATATATATAATTTTTCCCATGCGTTCATTACATTTCCCTTTTTACAACATTTCATTATTTTGAGGTTTTCTTCTATATTTCCTAAGTTATGTCCATCTTGTAACAGGTGTTTGGCGACATTAGATCTTTCCGGTTTTTTGTTTTTCCAGGCTGATATATGGTTCTTGTATCTTTTTACAAAATTGACTGTTTGGCCTTTATAAAATTTATCACAGTCATTGCAACTAATTTTGTATATTCCAGCAGCAAAAAATTTGATGCATTTTTCAGTTCTTGGGTTTAGAATTTTTCCGATTGTGTTCTGTGTCTTGAATGCTGTAGAAACTCCGTATTTCTTAAATCTGTTTGCAATTTGTTGTGTCCTTATTCCAATGTAATTAAATGTCGCATATTTATTATTTTATTCTTTTCTTTCGTCTAATGTTGTGGTTTCACAAAGGCGCTCTTGACTCTTTATTCGAAATTGTTATCAAGAGAGCTATATGAAGATTTGGAACTTGAATATAAATATAATGTGAAGAACAGTTATGATTTTACCGATAAAGTTAAGAATAATCAGTTAAGTTCAAATAGTAGGCTTGTTTCGTTTGATATTTCGAATTTGTATACAAACATACCTGTAAATGAAGCAGTGGAATTAATTAAATGTATGTAATTAAATTAAATGATCATGTAATTAGGTTAAGGACGTGGTCTATTTGTACTTGTACCGAATGGTCGAATAAATCTTTGAATATTTGAATCTCTCTTGGCTATTGGGCCTGATGATGATTGGTATGACCAATCGAAATCGATCGCCATGTTCCACCATTTTTGTATATTTACCATCTTGTAAGTAAATACAGTATAAGTGTAAATATATTTTTAAGTGTTGTAAGACGTTTTTATTTACATCCAGAGAAATTAAGTGTTTTAAATCTCAGCTGGTGCGCTCTCCGATGATGCTTGATCTGTTATTTATCTATACTATTATAAATAAGAGGTAGTTTCTGTATGCATGTATGTAGCAAGTGAACTCGAAAAATACTGAACCGACTGGGTTGAAATTTCACACAGAGGGAGATCTTGAACCTGGGAAACACATAAGCCTATTCTCTTCCTTAAAATCCCCGCGGGCTACGCCCCGTGAACGTCCTCATTTTCAATGATTACATTTTATATAGATATAAACATCCATTCAAACACAGAAATGACAGTGGGTACTAATTTGACTGTTCTAAGAACAGTGGCAAGATCAGGTGTTCCAAGCTATCTATCGTGAGCGAAGCCACGGTTAACTGCTATCTATAGTTCTGGACAGCCTTACTGGCGGGTGGCGAAAATTGTAATCTCCCAAAATGTGTGCTAAATAAACATATGTTTTGGTAGAACTGTCAAAACTTTGTTTACGTTTCACCTCATTTACACTACAAAAGAATGCCCTGTAATATTTCACCGAGAGATTTTTTACGCAATTAAAATTTCTGAAAATATTTGTGCAGTGCATCAGCTGGTCTTTTGTTTTGGGAAAATTTCATCTTAAATGATTTGTTTACATTTAAGAAAGTGTTTCCACACTTTTGGCGTCGTACTTCATGAATTGTGTTGGGCTTGCAAGCATTTAACATTAGTTGCACTTGCGGTTGCAGCAAAATATTTTCTTGTGTAAAGTACCTTTACATAAACAAATGACCATGTGATTTATTACCAAAACATTGCAGATATTAAACTCTAATTACGACAACAGCGCACTCACTCACCCGCCAGTAAGGCTGTCTAGAGCTTTAGTGTATTAAAGCTTTGCTTGCAAACATTACAATCTGCGTAGTTTACCTGTAGAACTATTTTAAAACATGACGATGTGTTCAGTCGTAAACAAAGTGAACTGAGCCTGGTCAAACGTCGATATTTAGTGCTACTGTTCCGAAACTTCAGCCTTTTAGTAGTGTTGCTCTTGAGAACAATTCTGAGACCCATTGACAAATCACCTTAAAAATCCCTTTAATTTGGCATATCAAACCTTAAAATCCATCCAGCCATTATAGAGGTTTGAGTGTGAAAACAAAACCGCTTGCGTATTACTAAACTAGCAGTTGCCCGTGGCTTCGCTCACGATAAAAATTGTAACTCCCTGCTGACAAAATGAATATAGGGCCACATACTGAGTTTATGATTACACAAATAAGGGACAAAAACGAATGATAACTTTAAGTTAACTAACTAAACTAAATCTAACTTTTATATAGTACATATAATCAAAATAATCAATTAACAAAACAACCATAAAACCATTATGAAAGTAACAAAATTGTAAATCAGCTGTATCCGTATGTGAAGCTTGAACCATCTGCTTGTTGAATGAACATTGAAAACTAAACAAAAGATCATCCATTCCATTTACTAAGGAGAACTTATAAACTTCGACCTCGCCAAGACCCCTTAAAAGTTTGAATTAAAAAAAAAACGTTCTTAGCGGATGCTTACGCCATAAAGAACGTCCATGCAAAGGTCCAAGGTTGTAAGACAAGTGGTTTGGGCTGTGCAGTGATAGGTCAGTGGTATTGGACAAATGTAAAGAAGGTAAACTTTCATTAATCAGAAAGATGTTTTCAGGAATCTGCAAAGACCGCACGTCTGCTGCGACTGGAGTTATTCTATTGCTACCCCCCGCAGAAGGTATTTCTATTTGGCCTCCCTGTACTATACATGCGGGCAGATTCAGCGCCCCGCCGACAAAGCCCTCAAGTGTGTCACTGCCCTAGGAAAGCTTACGCCCAATATCGTCAGATATGCTCGCATGTATGGTATTGAGTGGCACTTAGGCAGGATATAAATACCCCCGTCGCAGCAGACCAAGTATACAGTTTTCTGTTTCATGAAAGTATATGAACGTAAAACGTAGAATTTTCACTTGATTTAATGTCAAAAAAAGTTCTAAGGTTTTTAGGGTCTATCTAAAACGAAAAAATACCCCCGTTGCAGCAGACCTCCACACTATGCATGACCTTATTTTATTTCTTCCATAAGAATAACATAGGGAATGAGTATGCAGGTCTGCTGCAACAGACATACATACATTTTGTGGTTTTAAAACAATATCATGTGAATCTGAACCATAAAAGCCACATATACCAAGTTTTATTAAGGTATGTTGAGTAGTAACCGAGATATAGAATTTTTCTTATTTTCCATGAGGATAAAATAGGGACAATGTGCTGTGTTTTCCGCTTTAAATATCGTTCAAATGGTGTTTTTTTGCTTCTGGGAGCCCCAAAGTGAAAAGTTATCATGGCCTCGGGCTTAGGTCTTGCCATGAGACCTATGGTAATAGTTTATTCCTTTAAGGAAATTCGTTAATTCCGTCAATGAAATTCGCTAAACGACAAAAGCAAAGTCTTTTTCTAATGATGTACATAAAATAAATGGTTTAAATTAGCTCTTTCAATAACAGCTGTTACAGGGAAGAAAGGTCTTTAAATTATCTCTAGTCAGTGATTTATTTTATGTTCTATTCCTGACAGCTGATTTGACATACTACTTTTTTTGCTTTTTACATCTGTTTAGACATAAACAGTTCATCAATTATTTTGTATTCTGCCACAACTTAAACTTGGTCGAGATAAAATAAAATCGTGTTTTAGGATTTTGCAGTTTGATTTCAAAAGTACTTGTGATTTAATAAATTGCCTAAAAATATCAAACATTTTATACTTGATGAGTAGATTCCATGAGCAAATGGATTATGTACGAAAACTAACGATTGATTAAATGCTACTTTTATATAGTACATAAAAAAATAAATATTATAAACCAAAACATAAAACTGAATGAAATCATTAAACATCTGTAACGACGAATCCATCAATGAAGGTAACTACCATCTGCTTGGAACTCTGAAAATGTAAACAAAACATCATCCCCTTTAATTATTATGGGGAAACTTCGTTGAAATCAAATAAAACTCGGTTTTTAGAAGCTTGCTATTTAATTTAAAAAAGACGTACGCTAGTTTTAAGTCGTCTAAAGCCTTCTCATATGTGCATACTACACAGGAAAAAAGTTTCAGCCATAACAGTACTCTAGTTTTTGCGTGAAAAGCGGTCTAAAGTGTGATGTTGAGCGTTACCAACACACATCGTGACATAAATTGAGAAAAGGCTTGATTCAGATTCTCTGACCTTCAAAACGCAAAAATAACCGAAAATTTCATAATTCTAAGCAATGTACAGACAAAACTCTAATTTTATTTATATAGATATTTAATCTGTGTATTTTGCACAGATTGATGGTTAAAAAAACTGGACACTTGTTTTAAGTTGACACTTTTCTCTGCAAATTAAGTTGAAATAGTCTTTATTTTAAAAATTGTTTTAATATTTACGTATTTTTATTTTGTTGTATAACATAAGTAAAAACATGAGCAGAAGCATAACAAGTAGAAGAAATGTGGTTTTTCAGGAAACATGATATAATTTATTGATATGTTGGAAACTTTCACCAAGTTTTAATTTGAATATTTTTCAGTCAATTGCGTAATGCTCGAGCAGTTGTATGTGCGTCAATGAGACACGCAGGTTTTGCAATCACACCTGTTATTGGGCGTCTACGAAACCATTCGCCTGATTGGAACCCACTAATTTGGATTGGCTGTTTGACTTTGATCGCTATTTACGTAATCCATATTTATAAACAAAGAAATATGCTTACTTAAAGTATGTTTAAGGTGAAAATAATTTAAAAACTAAAGAAAGTTTTAAAAAACAGGGAGTGCACAAAATTCACTTATAACCTTATACCTTATACCTTCCTCTTCGTCTTTTACCCACACTGTGGAATTGGCAGCGTCATATTTCAAACTCACATAATCAAACATATATTTACAAATGAAAAACTAAAACTAACTTCCGGTCAGGTCAGATGGTGCTCAGTCAATTTATTCCTGAGAGGTCATCCGCAAAAAACTCAGCCAGGGAATAGTAGGCCTTACTCTTGATGAAGGCAGTCAACTTCCTTCTGAAGGGGCCAATATCCATCTGCTGGACACTGGATGGCAGTCTATTGAACATCCTTAAGGCCGATATATTGTGCCCCTCCTGTGTCCTAGTCAGCCGTACCCTGGGGATATCGAGTAGTTCTCGCTGCCTCGTGTTGTGGGAGTGGATGTCTCACCGGATTGTAAATGTGTTTAGATTTTCCTTAACATGCATGAGACATAGGAAGATGAAATGGCTGAAAACTGTAAAAATGCCAAGTCTAGCAAACAGGGGTCTGCAAGAAGCGCGAGGATGACTTGCTGTAATTATCCTTACAGCTCGCTTTTGCAGTTTCAGCACATCACATACCCTACTGGAGTGGCCCCATAGCAGCAGTCCGTAGGCAACATGGCAATGGAACAGGGCATGGTATACCATGATCAGGTATGGTTCGGTGTCGGAGTACCTCAGTTTCAACAGGAGGAAGCAGACTCGAGACAGTCTGTTGGTAATCTGTCCAATGTGGTCCCCCCAGGTGAGCTTACTGTCTATCACAAATCCCAGCAGCCTAACAGGAGCCCGAAACTCAAGCTGATCCCTAGATAGGCTACAAATCAACCGCTGGGTCTTCTCTTCATTTAACTGCAGTCTATTGGCAAGAAACCATGGACGTAATAAAAGCATCTAAAAATCACAATATACCCTTACCTGAAGTATTAAAGTAATTTAGTTGGGGACTTTTAATTTAATAAAGTAAACCTCAAAACATTATCACATTTTGTCTTGGCATAGATAGTTGTTGTAAAATCCTTAACTTGATTACAGTTATATGATTCTCATTTAACATCAAAGGAAAAAATGACTACCATAAAACAAGCATGTATTCTGTTAGGAAAATTGCAATAAATACATTAATTAAAGTTTGTTGTTAATAATCTTTTAATGGTTTTGTAGGAAATAAAATTGCACAACTTTTTTGTCTCTTGTAGGAATTGAGCTTTTTGAAATGTAATTTCCAAACAAATACTTTTGCCTCACCCTCTGGCCTCACCAACCGTCTCTTATTCAAATAATCAACCCCCCAAAACCTAAATCCCCCACCCAAGTACTCCCCCCCCCTTAAGAACAAAATACCTTGTACCGAGAATTTATAAAAAGTAAAATAAAGTTTTTCTCGTGACTTTTATTTTAACCCCCCTCCCCAATGAACTTTGACCCTTCAGGTTTATCACAGATCTTTCGTCAATTTTAGCCAGTTTCAACCCCTAAAAGAGTTTCCTAATGTTAACATTTTGTTGAATTTTATATATTCATTATGGTTTTAATTTATCGAAAATATATGTTTGCCAAATAAACAGATTTTTCACACGGAGATAGTCAATTTGACTCTTCAGGTTTACCAGAGACTATTCGATAACCTTAATTGTCCCGTTCCAACTCATAAATACCCCCGTTGCAGCAGACCTGCGTACTCAGCGAATTTCAGGGGCAAAACAACATATTTCAATCCTACATAGCGAGATTTGACATGTTTTGGTAACCTCCATAAGAATAACATGGGGAATGAGTATGCAGGTTTGCTGCTACAGGTATATTAAAACTGGATGGTTTTAATTCATTATGTAGTAGATCTGAACTAGAAGAGGCTATTTACCAAGTTTTATCAGGATATGTTGAGAAATAACAGAGATATAGAATTTTACTTATTTCCCATAAGGTTAACATTGGGACTACGTACTGTGTTTACCACTTTCAATATCTCGGTAGCCAATGGACATAGAACAGTGGTTCAAAATACTAAATTGTTTGTTTTTTGAGCTGAATTCAATGGTGCCAACAAAAATTGTATTATTTTGATTTTTCTATATAGAAAACTCAAAAAACTCATTTTTGGGGGGTTTATCCCCCCTAACCCCTTTCCGATGGTCCGATCTGGCTGGTTTTCGAACTCGTCCAAATAATAACTACTTTACACGTCTGTGGCAAATTTCATTCCAATTGGACTATTTTTGCGAGCGCTATCGTGCTTACAGACATATATATATATATATATATATATATATATATAGAAATTTGAACGAATAGTGTTTTTGACTTCTGGGGGCACCAAAACGAAAAGTTATAATGGTCCCGGGCTTAGGTCTTACCATGAGACCTACGGTAATAGCTTCTTCCCTATAGGGGAAATTCGCTAAAAGTCCTTAAATTGAACTTTTCTTTTTTATTTTACCCCTTTGGTAACTTTAATCTATTCAATCCATAAATCCAACTAATACATTATCCAAATTAAGCAATTTATAAATGTTAAAATATGTTGATTTCAAACAAACAGTTTTGCCTACCCCTGGCTACATAAACCCTATCTCTCTTCAATAATTACTCACAAAATAACCCCCTCCATTATAAATCGAATAGTATTTTTCATATTTTTTGCAATGTTATTTTCAATCAAACTAGCAGCCTGCGTCACTTCGTGACTTAAAAACAATTTGGTAAAATAGGCTTTAGTTTCATGTTCATTATGTATGGAGCTTTGCAGCATAAAATATCTTTCAATGAGGAAGTGAGTGTACTTTGTGAATTCTTTTTCTAGACTAATTCTTTGTGTCATAGAACTGGAATAAAATTACCAGTAATTGAACTTCTCATCGGGGCAAACTTGAAAAAATAACTTTTTACTTTAATCTTCAATATGTGTAAGAAATTCCTCAATAATTTGAAAAGTTCATTTATTTCATCTGCTTTAAAAGTGTCTATGTATACGTTCTACACTTTAAAATGTTGACAATGCAACAATATTCATTTTGCACAAAATGGGGGTCAGTTTACCTGGATCTTCATTACGTAACTTGGCGCATCTCCATGTCTCAGTTTTAGAGTTTTTTTTTTCTAAAGTACTGAAGCTTAATGTTAATTCTACTCAACATCTACGCGTCAGTTTCTTGCATTCAGCTTTGTTAGGGTATCAAGAAAAAGTGGTAAGAAGATGGACAAACCACTGACCTACTGATGAACTAATATCTAAATAACAATCATAAAATAGCCATTCGCCGTAAACACAAATTATTCAACTCTCATAACGGTCAAGGAATAAAATTTTCCAACTGACCCGCTATTTCGTTTCGCATCTTATAGACATGTTTGGCAAATTTTTACCTAAGCAAATAACATAAATTTCTATGAAATTCCTTCATTAATATAGGCATATTGTCATTGAAGGATTTTAAAATGGAGTTAATTGGGCAGGTTAACCCTTAACACCTCAATATCCCTCGCATACCAAGTACATTTACAAAATACAGGTTTTAAATTTAAAATGTCTTTTAACTCTTGAATTTTTTAGGTTAATATTTGTTATATATGGGCTTTTAATGAATACAACACTTTAAATTTATTAGATATTTAATCAAGTTGTAAGGGCAATTTCACAGTCATGTTGATCTCGTTGAAAGCCATGTTCAGAAGGAAGAATATACGAAGTTGGCTCCCCACCCTAATGCCCCTCGCAGGGTGGCAACCTGACAACAATAATTATCTAACTAATGTTCAAATATACAACACTTCCCCCTTTATATAAATCTGTTATCCAAATTTGAAGTTACAAAGCCAACAAAACAATATTAACTTATATAAAATAAAATACTCTTCTCAAAATATAACATTTTTAACCAAATTGAACTTAACCTACAAATTACAATCAACAAATTTAATGAACCCAAATTTAGACATTTCAAAATAAAATATATATTTTTTTATATTTAACATTAACATAAAGAGAATAATATAGCCTACTGTCAAATTAAATATATTTATTATTGCTTCAAAATTTAAACATAAAACATATTTGAATTAAGCTGCTACCTGCAGAACAAATTTAATTTTATATTAGGCAACATGGATCACATTATTTGGTATTCACTTATGCTACTAGCTTTTACAAGTCTAGAATCCTTCTTGGCTTAATAGCCCTACCAAATCTACTGCTACACAAACCATCCTCTTTGTTTGACCTAACCTCACTTTGTATAGGCCTACTCGACAAAGGAGTCGAACTTACATTTCTTTGTTCATTTATACTGGGCGTTTGACCATTGCTCTTAAAAGAACTCATTTCAGGATTACTACCTGTCTTATTTGTACTACCATTAGGCTTTTGGTTATTTACATTTAGTCTTTGTGGAGTTGATTTAGATATCTCAGGCGAGTCATCATAATTGTACGTTTGGGAACTAGGCCTACTTGCATATGATTTCCTGATAAAAGCAGAGTTTCTGCGAACAACATTACCTGTCCTGTTCTGAACCCAATAAGACCTTGGAGTTTTATGCTTACTGATTATAGTTGCTGGTTCCCAAGTTTTGTTGTTCTGATCTCTAATCAAAATGTTTTCATTGTCACTAAATGGCTCTCTCTCTTTAGCTCTTAAATCATAATACTGTTTTGTTTTACTTTGCACGTTCAACAGCAGTTGTTGCACGTTAGTTTGAACTTTGGGAACAAGCAGCTTATCAGATATAGGGAGCTTAGTTCAAGTGATCCTAGAAAACAAGATCTGAGCCGGGCTTATTTTCAAATTATAGATAGGCATATTCCTATATTCTAACAATGCAATGTTTACATCTTTACCACTATCCTTACATTTCTTAAGAATATTTTTACAGATTTGAACAGCCCTTTCAGCTTGTCCGTTTGACTTAGGGTACAGCGGACTTGAATACACAAACTCAAAATTCCATTCCTTAGCAAACTTAATACATTCATAAGAGTTAAATGGCATGTTGTCTGATACAACTTGTTTTGGTATACCATGTGTGGAAAATATTATTTTCAACTTGTCAATTACCTCATTAGCAGTTTTGTTCTTAAGCTTAACTAACTCAATCCATTTGGAAAGGTAATCCATTAAAACTAAATAACTGTCACCTGCAAAATCTAATAAATCACAAGAAACTTTCGCAAAAGGCAAAGCTGGTATTTCATGGGGAATCATGGGTTCTTTGACATTTTTAGATCTGTACTTTTCACATACTGAACACTTTAAAATCATGTTTTCAATGTCCCTAGTAATACCTGGCCAATACACAACTTGACGGACTCTAGCTTTGGTTTTGTCAATACCAAAGTGACTTTCATGAAGTTTATTTAAAACTTCCTTACGCAAACTTACAGGAATAATAACTCTATCATTCAAAAACAATAATCCTTCATCCTCGGATATTTCTGCTTGCATATTGAAATACAATTTTACAACATCTTTTACTTGTTTTTTATCTTTAGGCCAACCATGTCTTACATAACTAGCTAAGATTGATAAACATTCATCTGTTTCAGTGGCCTGCCTAATTTCACTTTTTTATTCTGTCTGACATAGATACATTCTTAGCTAACCCTATACAATGAATAATATCATAGCTGAACTTATCCCAGGAATCATTTGTATCTACCGTCTCCTTGTTATATGACCTACTCAGTAAATCAGCTATAAACATTTTCTTACCTTGTAAATACTCAAGTTTTATGTCATACTTCATTAGCCTAACTTTCATTCTTTGTAACCTTGGTGACATAACATTTATTACATTTTTACCCATTAAACCTACTAAAGGTTTACAATCTGTTAGTACTCTAATTGGTCTACCATAAATGTAAAAGTGAAACTTCTGAGTTGCATGTACTATTGCTAACATTTCCTTTTCAACCTGTGAAAAGTTGCGTTCTGTTTCAGTTAAGCTTCTGCTGGCAAAAGCCATAGGCTGATTACCAACCATGAGACAACAACCAGTACCGTTTTTGGAACTGTCACATTGAATAGTTAATGGTTTTTTATCATCAAAATTTGCTAGAACCGGAGCTTCAGCGATTAATTTCTTTAACTCATCCAAGACACGCTGATGGCTTGGTAACCACTGAAAGACAACATTCTTTTTTAACAATTCTCTCAAAGGAAAAGTGACTTCTGCCATGTTAGGAACAAATGACCTTAAGTAATTAAACAAACCCATTAATCGCTGTAACTCTTTTTTGTCCTTTGGGGCCTCTAAAGCTTGTAATGCTTTGACTCTTTCATCATCTACTCTAATACCTTGCTCTGAAAAACAATGACCAAAAAACTTGACTTCTTTTACCTTAAATTGCAACTTATCTTTGTTGAATTTTAAATTCAACTTTGTCGTTCTTTCTATAATTAGGTTCAAAGTGTTGTCATGCTCATATTCATTTTCTGCTGCAATCAATAGATCATCTATGTAAATTATTACATTTGGGATATCCTTAAAGTTATTTTCATTAACTTTCTGAAATATTTCAGCTGAATTACTCAAACCAAAAGGCAAACGATTGAATTTATACAAACCAAACACTGTATTGAATGTGCAATAATTACTCGATTTTTCATCTAAGCTCAAGTGATAAAAACTTTCTTTCATGTCTATTACACAGAAAAGTTTCTTACAAGCTAATTTTGCAACAATCTCATTGTACGAGGGAATTAAACAATGCTCACGCTTTATAGCCTTGTTAAGATCTGAACAATCAAGACATAACCTTAAAGAACCATCTGTTTTTTCTATTATAAACAGGTTACTTACCCAATTTTCAGGCTTATCTACTTTGGAAATTATTCCCTCACTTTCTAACTCATTAAGTTTTGACTTGAGTTTATTCATTAAGGCATAAGGTACCCTCCTAGGTGGCTTAACCACTGGTGTTATGTTTTCATCTACATCAAAAGAACATTGAACATTACATTTGCCTATGCCTTCAAAAAGATGTTTATTTTTTCTCAAAAACATTTCCTTCTCTGATTCATTACAATCAATAGATTTTACCAAGTTAACATTCCTAACTAGGCCTAACTTGATACAAGTATTTAACCCTAAAATAGGTTTCATTTTATCATTTGTGTTACTAACTTTAACTACTGCAAAAGGTAAGACATAACCAATTTCATCGTTAATGTTACAACCAATGTTTTTACAATGCAAATGAACAATACCCTCTGGTACTAGTTTCTGGCCGCCATAGGCTTCAAGTACAATTTTGGTCGGCTCTATCTTAAATTGTTCATTTAGTTTTTTAAAAATATTGTATGGGATTACATTAACAGCAGCACCTGTATCTACTTTAAAATTTAAAGTTTGGTTTTCTACTTGTAGTTGATGTAACCATTCACCCTTGGGTTTATTGATTGTTGTCGCACAAGTTGAAACTGAATTTAGGCTGTCTATAATTAGTCCTTCGTCACTTGGTATGTTCAGCCAACCCCTTGCATTTTGCCAACCTTAATTTGCAACCGACCGCAAATGATTTAATTTTTGACAAATAAAACACTTTTGTCCATAGGCGGGACAATCAGCTGCAACGTGAGTTTTGTTACACTTTTTACACAGGTATTCTTTGTTTGAGCCTAGGCCTACTTTGGGTCTGAAATCAATTCTCCGTTTCGGCTTGGACTTAAACTCACCCTTTAAGTTATACATACGTCATACATACATCAACTGATATATACGTTTCCAAGTCTTCCACGTTGGTAAGATTGATGTATGCTTCGTAGAGTTTTTTGTGTTGAGTCCCACGCTTAGGCCAACCTCTGAGTTCTGGTTCTGTTAAGGGGATCCGCCACCGATAATTCGGTATTTATTTATTTTTTGTCAAATTTTGGTTTTTATTTTTTTTTTATAGAACATGTATTTCTGAACTTGTATACAAAATTTTGGGCGAATTTGAGCAGTTTTTCATATTTAAAAAATTATTATTCGAAAATTGGTATTTCGAAGGTAGGTAAGTTTACTTAGTGCATCTGTGTCAGCTCAACTTTGTAAGCCGATTCCCGAAAATTGTATTTTCCCCCGTTTTTTAGCACAAATTGTTGAATAACTTTTTTACTACAAGAGACAATTGACTGAAATTTTTACCAGTGTATCTTCATACTGTATTGATGATTTGTTGGTATAGAGAGCTTTGTACAGTAATTTTTTCATAGGTAAAAAAATGTTTATTTGAAAATAATAAAATGAAAAATATTGTTTTTTACTTAAACGTGTATAAATAATTTCCTATTTGTGTTACACTAGTTAAAATACCGGGGGATATTCCTATGATTACAATATACAAATTAAAACAAAGATTATTAAAATTCATCCAAAAATAAAAAAGTTATTCAAAAGTTTTTAAAATTAAAAAAAAACGTAAAAAAACTAAAAAAAAATTAAATAAAACGTAATCAAAGGAAAAAAATGGAGTTGTTATATATATATTTATTCTTTTTAGGTTAATTTGAACCAGTTTTGGTAGTCAAACTTTTATTTATCCAAAAAAATCAAAAAATCTCCCGTATTGGTGGCGGATCCCCTTAACCAGAACACCTGTAAATTAAAGTAAAAAATATCAAAATGTAGCTTTACTGCAAAACTGTGGGCATCGGTCAGAATCCTAGCAGACTGTTACAGTATATTCATTGTTACTTTACCTTACTGCCCAAGACACCGAGCCCGTAGACTCGCACAGACCCTGGGACGGTAAAGTGCTGCATCTTGTTGCTCCCATCGTAGTTAATGCTGTGCAGGATGGAGGATTCTAGCCTGAACTGTTCGTACTGTTCGTCGAAGTAATAGATTCTCTGTGATTGTATGTCCAGAGCGGCTACTTGAACAATCCTATTTATTTTTGTAATGTTTGGGTTAAAGTTTCGCCCGGACGTATCGACGGATTGTAGAGCTGAAGGATATGTGAAGGCTATCCAGAACAATATCCTGCAAGTAAATGAGACATAATGTAGTGGGATTTATTAACGCTTTTTCATTCAAATAATACCTTAAATGTATTTCTAGTGTGTCCCAAACGAACCTATGAAATTTATTCTTCCTTTATCTAAGTTAAACTGAAAAAATATTAGAGCTCACTGCAGGTGCGTTCGTTGTCTCGTTTCAGGTTATCGCTTTCTACCCATCTGACCATTTGCAAAAACTGAAACACAATAATAATTTCTAGCGAATCTCCTCTATAGGGAAGAAGCTATTACCGTAGGTCTCACGGTAAGACCTAAGCCCAAGACCATGATAAGTTTTCGTTTCGAATTTATATATATATATATTGTAATATTAAAATAAAAACAAAGTACCCTTTAACTTTTTTTATTAATCGACTGACTAGTTTCAGCACTAAGGCCATTTTCAAAGTCTAGTACCTTACATAACCTTGTTTTCTAAATTATTTTAATCTAAGTAAACAATAATAATTATTTACGCTTAATTAGCGTAAATTAAACGCTTAAATTAAATTTCCTGTAAGAAAAGTATATAGTATGTCTATTTTGGTCCAACCATTTACAACGCAAGCGCTAATTTTATTAATATTTAAACAAATCCCTTCCATTAAAAATACGTGTAAATTTGTGTTTAACAGACATGTCCAATGTGAAAACGCTTTTTCACCTAAAGGAAAATGAACGACATTCAGGAAATATTGACAAAACTTCCAGTAATTTAACACCACAATTATAACAATTGGTCTAAATAAAGGTGAGGGCGAGCTCACAAAAAGTTGTTGTAACTACGTATTTGTAATAATACCTTGAAAAACAACCTTTCATATAAGCTCACGAAGACCTTTACTTAGGACCAATTTTTATGGTTGAGGTATCAAACTACTGGAAATTTTGTCCGTATTTGCTGAATGTTGTTAAATTACATTTAGACTTATTGGACATGTACACACAAATTTACATGTATCTCTTATTGAAGGGATATTTCTTTGTGATTACCTTGTAAATTGTTGGACCAAATAGACATACTATGTACTTATCTTACATGAAATTAAATTTTGTTTAATTTTTAAATATAATAGGGAATACTAAAAGTTGATCATTCTCAAGATATTTAAGAAGACCCCTCCCACCCCCGCTCAAAGGTTACGGTCGGGGATTTTTGATATGTTCACCTCCTAGCTAATCCAAACAAAGCTGCAAAGTCAAAAAATTGTGTCCTATGCATTTCCCTCTATACCTTTTTTTTAGAATTCGTTGCCTGGACTAAAAGTTTCGTGGTGAAATATGCAAACGTCTTACGGTGAAGTTTAAGACAACTGCGGCGACTGCAACTGCAACACAATACTCTGCTACCCGGTCATCACACAACGTATTATTTACGCATTGATTTGACCAACATTAAGTACATTAAATTACAAATCTATCTTCTATCTATATACTTAATACAATAAGGTTTTTTTCTGTTAGATCCCTTTTTCAGGCGTCCTACTGAACCGATTTTTACAATTGAGGTGTCATTTTAAAGCTTATAATATAGCGCACCGGCGACAGATAGTTAAAATAGGCATTTCTTTTTCGGCTTCGACCCACAAGGCTTTAATTTATTTATAGAGGGCGCTTTCAACGGTCCAGTGCTGAACAACTTGCGTTATATCGGTTTTAAATGTGATTGTAATTTAACAGCTGATTACCTTGAGACGAATTTTTAACCGTCACATTGTAAACAAAAATAGATTGTCTGAAAATGTAAACTTTCAAAAGAGCTTAGAAAAATAAATTCGGGTCACTTTCATTGGAGATTTGATTTAAATTTAGGCGGGTAAATCATTCTGTATGGTAAAGATGCATGATCGTTGGCTTATAAATATGTTGGAAACCAAATACTGAATCAGAAAGATGAAGAAGGCATGGAGGAAAATGAGTCGACGTGATTAGGAAGAAAATATGCGTAACCTTCGGCAAGAACGGAGAACTGCTGAGAGAAAAGGACTAGAGCTAGATTCACCAAAATAGTCCGATGATGATTCGAACAGCTGTGTCTCCCCTCACCCCCCCTCGCCCAGCATTGTTGCCAATTTGTAACTGTCAAAATAAAATGTTACTGGACGTCAATGTAAATAAACAATTTCAAATGTAAACAAGTTCTCAGTAGTTGTCATAACCAACATTGTGCAGTTTGCATTATGGAAGATTTTTATTAGAGTTTTATTTTAATATTGTTTTTATAGTTATTATTATATTGTTTATACTGTATATATTATATTTATTTAACCTTCATTTGAAAAGATTGTTTAGTTCGCTTGTTCGTTCATTGTTTTTAATAGTATTTTATGGAGATGGATGACGACGTAACTTTAGAACTGCCAACGCAATCACAGAAAGCCATTGGCGTGCGGAAAGGAAAGAAGGACATTCAAAGCCAAAGTAAATCATTGGTATTGTATTCAAGTTTTTTTTCTAATTTGGCGGAAAATCCTGAGGAAAGGGAAAACATAAAATTTTCCCAAGTAATGAAATTAACTGCACAAGCGTTAATTAAGCGGCCAAGAAGACGTACGACCTTGACCACATTGCAAATGAAATGGGACACGAAGTGGTGCCACCTTACCACTGCCAATATAATCCGGCAGAATTGATTTGGGCTCAGGTGAAGAGAGAAGTGGCATTGAAGAACAATACTTTCAAGCTAATAAATGTAGAAAAATTAGCTAATGAAGCTGTAGACAATGTTACGACGGATCAAGTGTGTGCGGCATGCAGGAAATGTTCAAGAGGCCGATTTTGAGTCTCAGTGTGCCAGAGACGTGCTAATTGACCCAATTATCGTAAATTTAAGAGATGACACCACGGATGACAGTGAAGACGGTGATGACTGCGACATAAGGGCTGAGGATGTTATTTAACTTAAAGTTTTGTAAAAAAATTCGTTTCTTTTATTGTTAATTTCTTTTTCATATATTCTTCCAATTAATGATAATGAACTCTAAAGATAAATATCTTAAGTAAGGTAAACCATAGGTGTTTGGTACAGTAGTAATCGTTGCATCAAAGCAAGTCGATGATTTTTTAATATGATATAGGTATAGGCCTATGCGTATTTTTATGATAATATTGCTTATCATACCATAAATACAATAGTTTAATATAAAACGTGATATTATTTAAATAAAGTATTCAATATATTAACTGTTTCTGTCACAACTCACAAAAAAGCTTAAGTGGTTGAAATTGTAAATAAACAAATATGCCAAACAACACCTTTTCTAAGGTTATGTTTACCATATGTTCTAAGTAGGACCCTCAAATCTGGCAACACTGGATAAACGCTCATCGGACTATTTTGGTGTTCTCTACTCTAACTGAAAATCAGAAAAAATACTAAAATGCGCAATTTGCACATGGGCTTCCTAGAAAAGCTTTAGTTATCCTGCTGTCGTTCGAGAAGACAACCAAATTCAAAAACATGGTGCATGGGTGATGAATAATGTGTGTGTATGTGTTTTGTTCAGTTACACCTTTGTTTATTTAGGTGAGATATATAAATTTCACTTGAAAAGGTTAATTTGATTAATAAAGGTGAGTTTGAAGCCATACAATTTATTCTAACCGTAGGTAAGTTTCTAACAAACAGAATTAATATTAAAATGCGCAATTTGCGCATGGGGCCCCTAGTACTTATTTAATACACGAGCAGTTTTTTTGTTACAAAGACTCCTCCTAAACTACTGAACCGATTTTCATGTTTTTGGTGTCATTGGAAAGAGCTTGGCGTGAAGTTTTGCAGGAAATAAAATTTAAAAAGGTTTGACTGAAGAGAAGAGCCCTAGACGCCCTTAAAGTGTCGTATTAGTCCATAAGATTTAACATGGGAATAGAAATTTCAGATAAAGCAGCTGTTTGGAGCAAAGTTTTTCTGCAAAGGCATATGTTGTTAATGGAGTAGAGCTGGAGGCATTTCAGTTGATGGAAGATGTAAATAAATAAACTATTATCCTCTTAAATACTTAAGGCCAGAATAAAGTTTTAAAAACATTTTTATTTTGAATCACATGTGAGAAGATCTTAATATTTACAAATGTTTATATTCCAAAGAAAAATACTAAAAGGAGAAATAAATTCTTATGTATAAATTCTAAAAATATAATTAAAAGAAAAAAAGAAACAGACTTATCATTGATTATAAGTAGATTTATTGAACCATTTTAGTTCGGTTTGAGATTAAGACGGGTCATACGCTACTTAGGGCCGCGAAACATGGACATCTCCTTAAAGATGACTGAGTATTCACAAACAATTTAGTTTTAAGAAGCTTTTGTAAAAATTTCAGTATAACAGGAAGTTCAACCATATAATTAATAAAATAGATCTAGCCTAGAATACTGAACCATAATTATTTTTATTTTGAAATCAATACATAAACATTGCTCGATTTCGAGCAACAGGTTTACTAGTAGTAGTTAAAAATATACATGCGGATATTCACAAACACAATTATATTTGTTGTAAGTCAACATAAAACAGTAGTCCTGACAAAAAACGGTGTATTTTAGCGAATTTCCCCTATAGGGAAGAAGCTGTTACCGTAGGTCTCATGGTAAGACCTAAAGCCCGAGACCATGATAACTTTTGGTTTTGGGGCCCCCAGAAGCAAAAAAAAACATTCGTTCGAATTTGTATATATATATACAAATATATATGTGTGTAAATATATATGTGTGTGTATATATATGTGTGTGTGTCTGTTAGCACAATAGCGGCCGTAAAAATTGTCCGATTTTTATGAAATTTGGTACAGACGTGTAAAAGAGGTAATCAATTAGACGAGTTTGTAAACCAGCCCGATCGGACCACCAGAATGGGGGGTAAAGGGGAATACAACCCCCCAAAAATGTTTTTTTTTTTGGGGTTTTTCTCATAGAAAAATACACGGTGGTAAACACTGTTAACGTGGTCCCAATGTTTACTTTTAAGGAAATAAGTAAAATTCTATATCTCGCTTATTTCCCAATATATCTTAAAAAAACTTGGTTTGTGGCTTCAACTAGATGAGATTTAAGATATATTAGTTTCAAATCCCCGATATTTCCATTTTAATGGCAGCAAACCTGCATACTCATTCCCCGTGTTATCCTTATGGGAAATAAAAAAATGCTATATCATCCTTATTTCTTAACATATTTTGATAAAATCTGGTATATGGCTTCTTCTAGTTAAGATCTACTTATTGAATTAAAACCACCCAGTTTTAACATGCCTGTCGCAGCAAACCTGTATACTCATTCCCCGTGTTATTCTTCTGGAGCTTACCAAAACGAATCAAATCTCACTGTGTTGGATGGAAATATGTTCTTTTACTTTTGAAATTCGCTGAGTATGCAGGTCTGCTGCAACGGGGGTATTCTCATTTATCACGGATTGAAATAAATTCTTTGCTCTAATCCTCACTCAATCGCATGTAAATTGATTGTAATCCATTTAAATCACATATAGCCTACTCGGATAAAATTGTCATTAAATAGACTCATATCTACGTTACCCGGTGTACGGGTCGATCGCCATCCAAGTCATGGCATAGCTCCGGTCGAACGGAGGCTGCAGATCTCGCTTAAAGAATGTTTTCTCAGATTGGCCGTCCAGACCACAGGACATTATGGTAATCATATGATTTGAACCGTCGGCGCATCTGCTCCAGTAGAGGAGGTCGCGCACCCAGTCCACGGCGAACCCCAAGCAGGAGGAAGGGTTGCCCTTGACCACTGTCCACGCCCGGGTCGCCCCCGGCTTGGGGTGCAGAACCGACCTGGGCAGACAGTAGTGAAGACCCAGTCGATCCATCAACACTGTTTATCAAATGAATATTTAATATCTGCAACTAAACGAAGCTACTGAATGTGTTAATGTGTAAAATGAAATCTTTGAACAGTATAATAATATTTAGCATTGAAATGTGAGATCGAGTTGACGCCCCTGGCGTTTGGAGGTTTAGGAGCAACTGGGTCGACCCTCACCGGAAAGAACGCCGACAATAGTCACTTAAAACTAACACATATAGGACTCGCTACTCATAATATAATACACCGGAAGTCCAAAAAAAGCTATTTCTATTATTACAGTTTTTATTGTAGTTTAAATTTAATTATATGGAAAACATGATTAGGAAGTAAAAGTATTCTCTGAAGCCCCGTTTCCACACTCAGTCACAATTTGTCATCGACACCGTTGCCAACAAAGTTAACGATAAAGCTGGCAACCTTGTCGGATTGGAAACACACAAAAAAGTCGCCAACGATGTTGGCGATAACGTTTTGTCGGCGATAGCTTCCTGGGTCAACATTGTCGCCGACTGCGTTGCAAACATTCGGTATTTGGAATGGAAACAGAAAAATGTCGGTGACAGTTGACAACACGTCCTCACGCACGCGGACTGATAGCACGCACGCAGGCATCTATCAGGGGTTACGTTTTTGAAGTTAGTGAGAAGAGAGTGGTAAAAAATAAGTTGGTGAGTGAGAGAGTTCTGCCTCACGATTTTTCTACTAAATTGTTAATTACAGGTACCTGGCAAAACTAATTATATCCCTAAATTTATTGTTCTTTTAAATCCTAAAACGATTGTGACGAAAAGTATTTTTGGATTACTTGAGGCAAGTAATTTAAAACACAATAAGTATCAAGCAGTAATCCGGAGGCTAAATGACTAAAAAATCATGGAACCAGTTCTTCAACACGATTTCTGTGATCCTCATTTGATTATTCTTTAACAAACACAGCACTGATTTCTTGTCAATCTATCCTAGATGGAAAGCATCACCATACTAAAATTGCGTTGGTTTAGAATGTTGCTTTTGATTGTTGTTGGGGAATAAAAACAGCCGAGATATTGGAAACAACGTTGCCGGAATAGTCTTTTTGGGCATGCAACA
The DNA here is from genome assembly GCA_035578135.1 of Flexamia atlantica. Classification (NCBI taxonomy): domain Eukaryota; kingdom Metazoa; phylum Arthropoda; class Insecta; order Hemiptera; family Cicadellidae; genus Flexamia; species Flexamia atlantica. The sequence continues at coordinate 327,582 of JAQJVK010000143.1, read as the reverse complement.
CTGTCGGCAACGTCGTCTACGACAATGTCGGCAACTGAGGCAGAGTCGAAACGAGGCTTGACTAAAACTGATTTACGTACTTTATGCCAATTGCCAACTTAACAGCCGAGAAAACACTTAGAAATACCAGTAAATTAAGGTAATTAAAAATAAATATCATATTAAACTTTTGATTGTACTTCACTAAAAAAACACTTTTTCTATAAGTAGTACAGGCATAGCTCTTCTCCAACGATGATCAAGTATGAGGGTTAAGATTTCGTCTGTCATATGGTGGTTACACTCGCTTCGACTTCCTTGACGTGTATTGACTAGGCTCGTTATGACTTTGTTAACATTTATACATTTATGCATAGATTAACACATTGCTACATGGTAACTCCGTCAAAACGACGGGGTTTATTCATACTGAGTTTTGTATGGAAGAACGCATGCACTAACTTTTGTTGTACTACGCATGTTGAGTTTGTGGGAGGTGACACTACACAATAACCCTGTGTAAAGGGATTCAAAGAATAGGTTAAGTAACAACGATTAAATACTTATATAGTGCTCATATAATGTAGCCGAGGCAACAGGTTTTTTAAATGAAAATTGCTTACAAAATATATGCCAATAACAGTGAGTATGCCATTAAAAGTGCGCAACGGCACCAGCTCGGAAATTCATTCAAGTCGTGGGGTAAAGATGCTGTTGATTCAATGTCGTTTGGTGGGTACTTGGCGAGAAAAAGTTGAAATTTACATGTATTTACATTGGAAATTTATCCAGGTAATTTCAATTCCAGTTCCATGGGAATTCCGGGAATTCAATCCATCGTCTTAATTTTCATACTTCCTCATCGTTGAAGAAGTGCTATGCTTATATTACTTCTGTACTTTTTCTTTTTTTAACTCAGTAATTTTCTAATGGGAAATACAAAAATATTTCATATTACTCACTTGACTAATCTAGATTTCGTCATAGCGAATACTAGATTTTTAGTAAAATGGTAGTCAACAGATAAGATCTGAAAAGACTCTCCCGGAGTATTCTGTGGAATTAAAAAATCTTCATATGTCCCATTTTTATGGTAGAATTGGACACCCTCAGTTGAGCCGATCAGAATAGATACATCATCGATGACATCTAAAACGAACACAATAATAACAAAATACTCAACAGATCTTGAATTCATATCAAATGTAGCTCGTACTTGAAATAACCAGCGAATATCCTATGAAAAGTCTCTGGTTATTTTAATGTAGTAGATTTGATTGAGTACTTGTAATAGTTCCTTTCGTTGTTTTATATTCGATGAAATAATTCAAACACACCTGCTTTGGTAACCAGTATTAAAATACATCGGGGATTTTTGATTTTTTATAATTAATGAATACATTAATATTCCTCAGCATCACCATACTAAAATTACGTTGGTTTAGAATGTTGCTTTTGATTGTTGCGGAATAGAAACAGCCGAGATATTGGAAACAACCGAAAACGTTCGACCGGAAGAATCAATAGGTACCGACGACGGGACTTCGGACCCCGTGTACCCGCCTAGATGTGCCGCAAAACACCGGACCAGACCAAACAGAATATTTTGATTAGGATTTTTGCGGACATTTGCCATCACTGATTAGTAAAAAACAAGTTTCACGACGTTTCGGGATCTGGAATCTGATCCCGTCTTCAGGTGGAAGAAAACCTAGAACATAACAAGATTAGTAACACATAGCCAGGAAAACCTGGACAAAAAACAGCTAAAACAGAGAACTGTAAAAGCAGTCACGAAAACACTAGCTGAAAAAAAAAAACAATAACACAAAATAACACAGGAATCACAAGAATCAAGAATCACCAGACAGGAGAGAGCACGTCCACACCCAATCAGAGCTGAGCAGTCTCAATGAGCAGTAATTGCGATTGGGGGGGGGGGTTATCCCCCTTTATCCCCCCTTCCAGTGGTCCGATCGGGCTGGTTTTCGAACTCATCCGAATAATTACTACTTTACCCGTCTGTGTCAAATTTAATTCCGATCGGGCAATTTTTGCGTGCACTATCGTGCTTACAGACATATGTATGTATATATATATAAATTCGAACGAATGGTGTTTTTTGCTTCTGGTGGCCCCAAAATGAAAAGTAATTATGGTCTTGGGCTTAGGTCTTACCATGAGACCTACCATAATAGCTTCTTCCCTATGGGGGTAATTCGCTAAAATAATTAAAAGTGTAAATACCCCCGTTGCAGCAGACCTGCATACTCAGCGAATTTCAAATGCAAAACAACGTATTTCAAGCAAACATAGCAAGATTTGACATGTTTTGTTAAGCTCCGTAAGAATAACATGGGAAATGAGTATGCAGGTTTGCTGCTACAGGTATATTAAAACTGGATGGTTTTAATTCAATATTTAGTAGATCTGAACTAGAAGAAGCCATTTACCAAGTTTTATCAAGATATGTTGAGAAATAACGGAGATATAGAATTTAACTTATTTCTCTTAAGGTTAAAATTGGGACAACGTACTATGTTTACCACTTTCAACATCTCGGTAACCAATGGGCATAAAGCAGTGATTCAAAATACTAAATTATTTGTTTTTTTGAGCTGAATTCAATGGTGCCCACAAAAATTTGATAAATTTTATTTTTCTATGTAAAAAACTCAAAAACCCTTTTTTGGGGGGGTTTATCCCCCTTTACCCCCCCTTCCGGTGGTCCGATCGGGCTGGTTCACGAACTCGTCCAATTGATAACCACTTTACATGTCCGTACCAAATTTCATAAAGATCGGACCATTTTTGCGGCCGCTATCGTGCTAACAGACACATAGATATATATATATATATATATATACATAGATATATACATATATATATATATATATATATATATATATATATAAATTCGAACGAATAGTGTTTTTTGCTTCTGGGGGCCCCGAAACGAAAAGTTATAGTGGTCCCGAGCTTAAGTCTTACCATGAGACCTACGGTAATAGCTTCTTCCCTATAGGGGAAATTCGCTAAAATGATCAACAGATAACAACAAACATACTAACAATTCATGAAACAGCACTAAGACACTGATTTTAATAATACTTTTACTTTCTTTTTAAAGCTGCCTATACTTATGGTATTGTTCAGTATATTTATTATATCATCAGAATATTTGTTAAACATTTTAACTGAAGAATAATGTAACTGATTTCTTGATTTATATGACGTGTATAGGGCGGAACAACAAGGGTATACTTTTGTGATGCTCTTGGGTTTTTAGAGTCTCTCATACAAGTCAAGATTTCTTATAACAAAATTAATTAATGCTTAAGTGTATAACTCTGAAACTGTAAATAAATCTGACTCCCTTAACTGGTAATACTCTCAAACTTACTTTTATGTATTTTGTAATTTTTTGTTTAAATTAACGGTTTTCGTGAAATTTGGCATCAAAAAATTTAAATGACCGCTATTTTGAAGCGGTTGATGATATTTTGATATAATTTTAAATGAAGATAGATCCTAATCAGATAGACATTTGTGCAAAATCTCTACGCTGTACCTCAAACCGTTTAGGAGTTATGAATTTGTTTGTAAAAAATACATACATACAGACAGAAAATTAGTTACCAGAGACCCATGTTCCTATGGTGAAATGTGTTTGTCTTGACCTAAGCTATAACGCTATATACATTTGTCCAGATAGTTACGGAACACCCTGTATTTGTGCCTACACTGTAAAAACTAAGGTACAAAGTTACACTTAATGTATTACAACTTTTCACCTATAAAAGACCATTCTTAACCTTACACTGGCTTTAGCGATCGTTTACAGCAGTAAAGGTGTTAGTTTAAACTTACTAGCGAATTAGTAGTAAAAGGGTGTAGACTTTCACCGAGTAGCACCTTTAGCCGTGTAAATCAACACGGTATTTAAAATAACCGCCTAAACCCATATAGCACACTTAGTATTCTTAACGTTTTGGATATGTATACATATAACCAGAAAAATATCTTCAATAAGATACATACTCCATACGTATTCAACACATACAAATTCAAAGAGAGAGAGTGCTACCCATGATGCCTTTGATCGGTAATGTAGTTGCGCATGCGCTTTTTGCTGCGTCTGGTCTGGTCAGAGAGAAGAGGAAGACGAGCCGTCGCCATTTTAGTTTTCTGTTGTGTTGTAAGATCTCAACGAGTTTATATTAAAGTGATGTTTAAAGTTTAATAGGTAAGTAAACTCATAAATCACCATTTATATATTTCGTTCTTGTTAAAAAAAATACAGAGATTTTAATGTATCAACATTTTATGATGGCCAATCTTAACCTTTTTAATAAACAGAAATATAATAATCGGTGTGATTAATGTTTCACCAAGTACCGGTAACCTAATATTTCTATGTGTGTAATAATGTAATTTAGATGTGTTCTGTGATAGCCTAGATTTAATTTACCATTAAAATACATCGAAACAATAGCAACTTTCAAAAGATTGCTTTTAATTTGACTCTCGACATTAATATTATTTCAAATTGACTTATTGGTATTGAGCTTATTCATATGATAATCTGATCATCCGTGTTTCACTCACAATAGTGAACATATGTGTTCACACATGTGAACTTCTCATTATCATTTAGAATGGGCAAAGATCATTTTTGTTTTCATGTTCACTTTTTTTTTATTAAGGCCTAGCTTGTATCTGTTCATATGTTTGTATGACGTTTGTCCATGCTTGTAAAGTTTATGAAAAAAAAATTATTCTTGATTCTTAAGACTAGGTATGCTTAGGTTTTGGTAATTCGATATCAACGTATATTGTTTAACTCAATCGATTACGACAACCATCAGTATGCTAATGAAAGAATGATCGATAACAACTAAAAACCGAAACCGAAACCATTATTAAATATATCATTCGATGAGGCCTGTCTCACACTTAATATAAACATACCCAACCTAATTTAAATATAGCCTAGGCCTAATAAAACTTCATAACACTTGATTTAAGATGAAAGAGCTAGCCCAAAACTAAATTTAAATGTTGCCAAATAGGTAAGATACGAGTTTCATATGTGACCTGCCGTTGGTTCCTATAGCAGACGATTTAATACCTGATTTCTAAAAAAACATATATGGCACGATCTTCTGATAGTCGAAGTTCGATGTATTGTTTGTTGGATAGAACTTGACTTATCCGATTCCATTATATTTAATATCAATTGCTATATTACTCTATGAAAATATATTTTTAGCGATAGTATATTAGTATGGTACAAGATGACGGATGATGAGAAATAAGGTAAAAGTGATTTAAGTAGTTAGTCACTCATAGTGGTTATACTTTCTCAGAAGGGATGTACTACACCTAGGCCTATGTAGGGAGTAAGTGGGAACCTGTAATGTCTGGAGGGGAACTATTGAGTGATTATCATTAGTAGCCGAAATTAGAAAATAAATTTGCCTGAAACCTTACTTATCTGTTTTAAAGGGTTTTAAAATAAACTTCAATTACATCACAAACCACATAGGCCTAGCTAAGTTATGTTGAGATAAAAATAAGTTAGGTGGTTGATGCTTCAGTTATATATTAGTTAGGTAAGTTACGGTAGTAACAGTTTATTAAATACCGTATGGATTTTAATTCAATAAGTAGCCTATCAGTTATATTAAAAGAAGGATAATTCAAATTTAATTTACCTTTAACATATTTTCTAAATGTTTTATAGGTTATTATCAGTGTATTTTCATTAATAAAGTTTCTATGCTAAAAACTGTATCGTCTGCTGAAGAAACAAACTGCAGAAGATCAGACTTGAAACTTACATTATCTTATTTGTCCCCCATGGTTTCAAGAGCAAGACTGAATTTTTGTAGCATTAGTTTTTGTTTTACAGTTGCTATATGAAATCTAGGCCAGCTCCATTTTTATGCTCATTTAGGCCTACCAAAAAGGAAGGGTGAGTGGTGCTGCTTGCAAAATTCTTGTTTATTTGTTTGGGTAGCTAATCATCTTGTATAGTTAAAATATGTAAAATTAAACTCTAATTTACACATTAAAAGCCTTTGACCGTTAAACAAATTATTTCATATAGCCTAGGCTAGTCATTTCAGCTGAGGACTAGCATACAATTTGATGAGTTCTCGGATTTTGTCGTCCACCCTATTTCGTTCACTCAATAATAGCCTAAATTAGATCTTTTACTCCAACTTTTACAAAGCACAACCAGCTTACACAAGCTAACATTGTATAGGTAATACATTCAACCATGAGGCCTAAGTTTATACAGTTTTATTTCCATTCCAGATTATAAGTGTAACTCCATATTTCAGCACTGATGACTTATTTATCAGGCCATAGAGTCTTTGGTTCTCATTAAGTCCGTTGGTTGGTTAAGTCATCAAGTTTGGTTATATTTGATAGGCCTAGTCCTAATCGAAACTTAGATGAAGACTAACTTAATTGATCCAATCAACAAAGGGCTACCATGCCCGGATGGTTGGATTATGGAGTTGTCCTACAGTATTGACATATAATAATGGTAGGACTAGCTATTATATAGGTAATTAGCATATGCACTTTCCAGGACTCGGCTTCAGTTTCATTACTGTCCCGCAAAACAACCAAATTGAATATCAAACTAGGTACCTTATAGAAATTTACGTATCAATATTCGATATTATATGTAGATGTAAAATGAAGTATTATCAATGAATACACAAACGTTAAGAAGGTCAGGTCCTATGTTAAAAAATCTGATAGGTTTTTTAGTACCGATTATGGAAATCAGACAGCGCTTATGGTATGGAGAGAGAGAGGGCGATATAAAGCCCTCTCTCTCCCACCCTCCCCTTCCACGTTGGAGTTAGGGAACAGGAAAGGGGAACTGTTCTTTTCCATATGCAACCGCTACTAAGATACTTATTGTGACTTCACCGATTACAGTTGCAACAGTTTCTTTTCACTATTATTTATCTTTAAGTTAGCTGTGCAACATTGTTATGGCTTGTTATTTAGACCAACTGATTACAATCTCAAAAGCAAACAACTAGCCTTTTTTACATACTATATGAAAGATTAATTTTGAATTTATTTTTTCACCTTTTAATAATTATTTTTATCGTTTATGGAGTGTATCGCTGATTTATAAATCACATTTGGAAAGTACTGGCTCACTGTTTTGGGTTCGGGGAAGGGCGAGCGGCGAGCGTGTATGTATCTTTCTCATCGGCCCTTCTCTCTCTGTTTTTAGCTTGCCGGTTTCGTCGCGGGCCATCCCATAAATGTATTGGATATCCTCCTCAAACTGCAAAAACCTCATGATTTTTATCACCTCTACCTGTATAATTATCTGTAACAATTAAACAGGATTTCGTGGGTTTTGAATATTTTTCGATAGATTTTATCACGTTACATTCATCCTTCCTTTCACTTTACGATGGATAGGGGAAAGGGTAGGGTCGTATTTTTCAATAGACCCAGTAGGCCCGGGATTAGGGACGCAAGCTGTATGAGTGTGCACTCCCAAGCAAATATTAAAATTAAAAGAATTCTGAGGCATGAAGTTTTTATGCTTATATCAAGGGCCGGCACAAAACCTATGCAAAATATGCGGAGAAATTTATCGCCGCAACAAGGAAAGATTATTTAAGTTAAAGTACTATAGTGATCTATATAACTTATTTCTATGGGACTAACATTATACCTATTTCCATTACAATAAATACGTAAAATCGCCAAAACCATACATTTTTATATTTCTGTGATATTTTCCTTAAAGAAACATTAGAAAAAATTCAGATTATTTGTATAAAGTATTCAATTAAACTATAATTTACTACCTTTGGCAATGAAAACATTCGTAAATTACTTCTGACATATGGCTAAAATCAACGACAAGTACCTAAATCGAATGGTCAAGGTTGCACCATCGTCCAACAGTACTCGGTATGGTAATTTCACGTGAAAAACAAAAATTATAAACCACGTATTCGATAGAACTGGATCAAGTTCACTATCGTCCGATCAAGGCGGATCCTGGGCTCGGAATAACTCATTCTACATCGCCCTCTAATTTCTGACCATACACCTTTCCCAATCCATCAGTACCAGGGTATGAACCAAACTTTTTTCGTTATAGGTGGCCGTTCTTAAATCATACGGTGGGAACGGTGTCCTGGACACCACCATTAGGACCCTAAAAAGAGTAGTCACCAATGAAGTAGCAGAGGCCTACAGCCTTTTGGGACGGAAAAAAAATGCTTTAAATCACTCGCGCTCTACAAAGTAGTCCTCTGTAAGTATACATTTTTTTATTATGAAGTATTGCCATTACAGTATTGTGTTTAGCATTTTGACACATGACCAAATTGAGACAGTTCTGTTGCACAAAAAATTTCATTTTATGAAACCCTTTTCCACAGTTATAATTATGAAACCAGCCTTTTGCAGAATGTATAATGTTTGAATCCTGAAGTTTCCTTAAAAAAATCCCTAATCCTCTTAATCAAATTTTACTCAAAAGCTCTGAAATTGAATACATCATTAAATTTATTTCTTCTTACGTTTAGTATTATGAAAAGAAAAATCATCTCAACAGAGTTTTGCCCTTTGCAAGTCAACATCGTGCAAGCAACTGTTTACAGAAGTCAAAGAAACATGCCTATCCATACATTGCCCTTTTCAAGTCAACTTTGTGTAAACAACTGTTAACAGTAGCCAAACAAACATGCATATCCATACATAAGTTTTTTTATTTTCAGACACGGTTAAAGAAAATATCCAGCATATAACAGACAAAGAAGTTGATGCAGTGATCTCACGGTGGCTGGTGCAGGCAAAATCTCGAAGGCAACGAAGTGAAAAGTAAGTTCAACTTACATTTTATGAGTTGAAAATTAGGCCCCCCCCTGCATGATCAGTTTTGTACGTCTGAAAGCCTAACTGGCCGGATTAGGTCTGACAGTGAGTCCAGCCAATTCACTGAAAATACTATCTTTGAATACTTAGCCCATATCACAATTAAGTTTATTTGCACTTTCAGGCGAAACAGGCTGATTAGGCTGACACAGTGGTGAAGAATAAGCAAGTAATGTAAAGACAGATGGTTTATCATATTGAAATTTGATTTTATATATGTGTGTGTGTGTGTGTGTGTGTGTGTGTGTGTGTGCACGCGCGCGCGCGCGTGTGTGTGTGTGTGTGTGTGTGTGTGTGTGTGTGTGTGTGTGTGTGTTTGTGTGAGTTTGTGTGAACTGATGGATTGCCTAGGTTCTTTCTCAACTAGGTTAATGATCTGGTTTTGGAGTATACAGTTTACAGTGTGGTTATTGTACAGAATAAATGTTCCGCTCAATGCAATTTCAAATGGCTAGTTAGTATATGTTATGCACAAACCACAAATTAGGACCATGTCGGAAATTTCTACCAACTCTGTGCGGGGATACTCTTAAAATACTCACTCTTGCTATACTAGGGCTTTTTTACATTAGTTCATGATTTTCAATGATTTCTGCTCCCTTTCACTAATAATACTAATACAGTATGCTCTCGATTATCCGAGCCCAGGTTATCCGAGACTCCGGGTTATCCGAGGCAGCTCTAAGCTTAAATATACGTTTTTATGTTCTTACTAACCGTTATAATAATGTGTGAAATAAGTGGCTTTATTAAAAAATCTATTACTTGCAACTCGAAAGGACTTTCATTGTCGTATTTATTGGTAAATACTATGCCTAATAAAACATTTTGAATTGGTCTTATTACAGCCTAACCTCAAAACATACGTAAACTCCGTATTATCCGAGGTTCGTGTTATCCGAGGTAGCCTTTGTCCCGAAGACCTCGGATAATCGGGAGTGTACTGTACAAACAAATAAAGTTGTAAACAGTACTATTTTGAATACATATATAAAAAATAAAATATTATTGGATTCCCTACCATGAGAAAAGCTTAGTTTTTGAAATGGAATTTGTGACCTTACTCTCATTTTAAATTAACTGAAGCAACCAGTTCAAATTGTTTTAAGGATTTTGTTTGTCAGTGGTATAATTTTATTCAAGATTCAACTGCATTTTTAATGCACATAAGTTTATACACAATTTTTCTTTCAGGGCTGCTGATGCAAACGAGGAAGAAGAAATTGTTGAACCCTTCAACATGTGACTTTTTCAAGATTCAATAAGATTTGAAGGGCACACAGAAAATAGGATCAGGGTAAAAAAAAACTAAATTTTTCAGGAGAGTGTTTTTAAAGTTAAAAACCTTATACTACCTTAACTATTAATGATATTTCTAATGCATATTAAGAGGACCCTGTTCGTTTTCTCATTGTAACAATTGCACTTGGTTAATGATCTATTCCATAGTTTCAAATTACATAATAATTAAAAAATGGATTTTTTTACCCTGACTTTTTTGTGAGCCCTTCCTTATTAATACCATTAAACATACAATTGCGTAAGTCAAATCTAACGTCTTATGGTCTTTGACTGAAAATACTATATTTCAGTATAGAATTATCTATCTGAAATTGAATATAACATTAAAATCATCCGTTAATTATTTAAGTGTATTCGTATTAACTTTTAGGCATTGACATTATTGATTGGCCTATGTAGGACCAAACAAACATGTTATATTATAGGTTCATTTAAAATATTAACATTTAGGTATTCATCCACTGAATAAAGTGTTTGTTGTTTTAGCCAGTTACTTAAAACATTCTTAAATCTCTTCACACTTAACTGTCTTACAGCTAATGGCAGCTTATTGTACAATTTTAATTGTTGGAAGTAAGAACTTTAATAAGTTTTTGTTAATCTAATGTGTTTTTGTCAGACAACATGAAATCACCTGGTCAACCCTTGTCTGTTAATGCACTCTGGGTGTCATTGACACTTAAATTATTGGTATTCATAGAAAAATAAATAACTTCAGTCTTACTCTCATTGACAAGTAAATCATAGTCCAAGAGCCCATGACTGCCAGACCATCGTTATTTTATAAAAGCTGAAAGTTTCTCTGAGCAATGTTCCAAGTACAGGTAACAAGAATCAGCAACTATAAGTTATAGCTAACAGTAATTATAAGTTGCTTTGGCTAATATTCGCAGATTCATATCATTGCAAGCTTCAAAATTACTTAAACAGCTGGTAACTTCCATTTAAAATACAAGGAAGTGAACAGCTGTTTTAGTAATGCTGAGAAGCTTGCAGTGGTGTGATTTGGAGGAAATAACAAATTAGCTTAGTTTTGTTTCTTTTCAGAATAATAATTATAAATAATGTCATTTACTGCCAGACATTTAGCACTGTTACAACCTGTTTTTTCTGACATCTTTAAACTTTTTACGAAGGTTAATTGTACTACCGTTATAGTATAAAACCTGAATTTTACGTTCGTTACATGGGGGAATATCATGAGATGTTTCCTTGGTAGCCAGGCAGTTTCGATGGTTTTAACCTTTCATCAGACAAATCTGCAAATCTGAGGTATATTTGCTAATATATCTTGCAAAATTACCTTAAATAGAGTAGAATTACCAAAAATTACTAGTGGAAATCATTTAAAAACCAAATATTATTTTTAACGCAGTTTTTATACATTTTCCTATTCTCTGAGTCGTACAATTGCAAGCCTCAATATTACTTAAACAACTGTTCACTTTCCTGTATTTTAAATGGAAGTTACCAGCTGTTTAAGTGATTTCTAGGCTTGCAATGATATGATTCTGTGAATATCAGCCAAAGCAACCACCAGCCATAATTCATAATTAATTGCGGATTCTTGTTACCTGTATTCAAAACATTACTCAGAGTAACTTTCAGCTTTTATAAAATAACAAAGGTCTGGCGATTGTGGGCTCTTGCTCTATTATAGGAAAATCATTTTTTAGATTCATCCATAGATTTTTAAGCAGATTCTGGGTGGTTTCTAAATCACTACTGGCAAGTATAGCAAAGATGCATTGTCTTTGTATAGTACGAAATAAACAGAGATATTACAGTACAAATCATTAATAAACACTAAAATAGGAGAACACCCCCTTCTGCGGGACTTTTTTAGAGTATTATTTTGTAATAAAGTTTTATAAGGTAATTACAATTAAAATATTTTTATCGTTGTTTCTTGTTTTTTTCATCCTTCCTAACAAAGTTTTACTTATAGTTCTTGATATTGTTTGACTAAGCAAATCAACCTATTCATATTTCATGTGTGAATTTCTGAGTTATAATTCAATCAATATACATATAACGCTTTTGGCACATGTTATTATTCCTAGGCCTACGTCTGATAACAAGTTGCATGAAGAGACTGAAAGCCACTAATCATAATAGGGGTGAATTTAAAATAAAACTTCTTTTTCTTATTGTACTGCAAAATATCTTCAAAGTAAACTGGCTTTTAGACCCACCTATATAAATATCCTAGCACTAGGAAGCGTCAGCACCACACTTTTTAATATAAATAAAGCCTACGTTTTTCCAATCCTATAAAAATTGCAGATATTTTATATTTTTCCTTTACCTTTTGTGTTTAATTTATTACTGTACATTGTTGTTTCTTTATCATTAGGTAAGAAATGATTGCAACAAAAACTAATCGTTATGAATATATAAAATAATTTCAAATGAAAGACTAACAATTAAATTTAATTACAAAATTGTACTTAACAAAAATAATTTTTACAAGAGACGCCGGTTAAAGAAATTCAGTAGAATTTGAAGTATAGTAATGTATAGTGCACACCTTTTTCAAAAGAAAATGTTTTATTCATTATTCATTTGTTACGCTTGAACAAACAACTTGATCTTCTTAGTCTCCACAGTATTTTCAAAAATTAGATTTAGATACTGCCTTAATTACCTTCAGATACTACACCCCGGGCAACACTTGCATATATAGTACCCTCAATGGGCCACCTCCATAGTTAACCCCCATTACTCGTCCAGTTTTTCCAATGTGTACTGTCTACAGTTAGTCCCCGTGTGCCTCCTAGCTGCCTATCCAACTCTCCAGCAAGTGAACTTGCCCGGATCCAGTGTTAACCGCCCTCAATTAATACACCACACTGGTATTTAATATGCCAGCAGTACCTCCGCAGCTACCATCCTCAGCACCATTTCCGGTATACCGCCCCCTGCTGTATCACCTCCAGTTACCATATCCACCAAATCCACTAGTCCCAGGCCTAAGAAAATACTAGGATATATTCCCCTAGGGCCTGGGGAATATATCCCCCTCCTAGGGGGGGCCTAGGGGCGGTGGTTGGTATTGGTGAAATCTACCAATTCCACCAGTCTCAGGGCTAAGAAAATACCTTGGATATATATTCAAAATATTTTCTTCATACGTGCTGAATATGTATTCAGGACACCCTAATAATATATATTCCCATCGCGGACATTTGCACATACTAAATATGTATCAAATACCTATCTATTAGGTATTGCAATGTATCAAATATATATTCTATGTTGCACTTCAATGTATCTAATACCTTTTAGATACGTATGTGTGCTATATGGGAAGAGACCCATAATGCTGCGGGACTCAAGGATTGCGCGGTTTTCTTTTCTCTCTCGCTGTCCGTCCACCTTCACAACCCACACACACACACACCCACACCTGGTGGGAAATGCAGTTTAAACTTTTAATTGTGTTTATCTAGTTGTGTTGTGTTTAGTGTTTTTTGGATGAGTTTCTTCCGCTTTCAGAAATGAAGCTATCTAACTGTTTCTAAGTATCATGTCTCCTAACCTTTCTGTTACAGGAGGTTTGTTAAGTTATAAGAGTTAAGGATAACCCCAAACCCTAGGGAAGAGTGAAACAAATTTGTTTTGCCATTACCTAGAGAATTTTAATCGTCACGCTTATGTTAATATAAATATTCTTTTCCTTCATCTGCGCGTAAATTGTAGCTTTACGTACTGAAAACTACTCATAAAACAGCTGCTTACTAAACAGTGATCCAGAGCAAGCGTAAGTCTTTCGCTCCCTCTGGCTCGTTGGCTGATAACGTTTTCGCTCGCTTGGGACATTAGTAGAGGTATTGTTGTCTGGCAATGGAAGGACATAACCTCAAAATGATACATTCAGCTACAATGGCGGTGTTCTTGTTAGTAGGCCTATTAAAGGATCTTTGTATTTAGACTCTCTTTACGTTCTTAACACAGAAATAACTATTTTTGTACACACTTAACCATGCAAGCCATTACAGCACTTGATGAGACTAATACCTTTAGAACTGTTTTATTCCTGTGGATGTAGTAGACCTACACTATGTAGCTTGTAGTTGATCAAAGTCCAGCATTTTCTACAGCAACCTTGTATTAAGTTTGGTCAGTTTATCGCACTCTTCTAGGAATTATAGCAAACAAAAGTCTCGAAAATGTCTCAAACATGATTAACGAGTTAATAAGGTAAATATGCATTTTCCATCAGTAGGCTACTGGTGTCAAAATTGAATTTTTTCAAAATGCTCGAAATAACGCGTTGATTCCGGAACTGATAGTTTTTTCGGTCGCGATCGGAAAATCCCGGAAAATCGGAAAACCCACCAAAAAAAGGTTTGTCTTGAAAGTTGGTCATGTGGGTACTTAAATTAACCGGGAGAGCGAGCTGAAAAAGAATATGCAAGATTTCAAGATCTGATGTATATTAACGGAGTTATAACCGGAAACGCGCTGGAAATCAAGGAAAATCGTCTATAATGGTATATTTAGAGTTAGTTATTGGTATTTGGGTCAGATTTTGGTAGTTTAGGTAAGGATGAGATTTTATGTAGAGTTAGAACATATTGGGTTGATAAGTGGTGGATAAGGTAAAGTTTTGATAGGTTAAGATAGGTGATGTTTGGTTAGGTTAGGTTATGTTTTGTTAGGTTAGGTTATTTTAGGTTAAGTAGAGCAATTCAGGTTTGTTATTAGTTTGGTAATGTTTGGTTGTGTTCTGATATTCATGTTACAATCCCATGAACTTTATCGTTAGCTGAATCGATGGCTATAAACTAAACCTAACCTAACATAATTTAAACGTAACATACCATAACCTAACCTAACTTAACTAAACCTGACCTTAATCAACCTAAACTAACATAAAAATTATTATTCCAACCTATTTTAATGAATTCTACATAAACATAACCCAAACTAGACAAACCATAAGTAGTTTTACAATTCTCCGATGTTTTTTTGCTTTATCTCCGTTACTGTACGTTAGATCCTAAATATCCTTACATATTCTTATTCAGCTTGCAATTACGCTTAATTATAGCACCCACATGATATATTTTGGACAAAGTTTTTTTTTTACTTTTCCGAGAGTTTTCCGACGCTTTTCCGGCCGTAACTCCGTTAATATTGGTCGGATCTTAAAAATCCTTGCATATTCGTGTTCCGATTGCTCTCCCGGTTAATTTGAGTACCCACATGACCAATTTTGGAAAACAAATATTTTTCCGTTTTCCGACTTTCCGGGCTTTTCCGGCCATGACCGACAAAAAAATATTAGTTCCGGAATCAGCACGTTATTTCGAACATTCCGAAAAAATATTCAATTTTTACACCAGTAGGCCTATTGGAAATGTATATTTACCGTTAATAAACATTACAATTTGCCAGTTTATGTGTAAGTCTTCATCGCTCATATAAAACCTGACGATCTGCGCCTTTTTGAAATTATGATAAACCTATGTAGCCTAACCTCATTAGGGGGCTATTTGTAAGGTATTACAGTATCTCCTTCTTACTAACAAATACCTGCATTGCAAATCAAAGTAAAAATACAATTTACAGTAAAACATTACAAAGTGTAACCATCACAAATTAAGAGGCAAGGGTGTTTCCTTGTGAAATATAATTTTAAATTAATTTATCATCATTATAATTATTTTTAAATTTTTTTATGTACAAGTACTGACTCTTTATTGAATAGTAAAAAATTGCAAGTCTTAAGTTGGCAGCTGCATGTCATCCTTAAACAAAATGTTTTACTGTTAAGAGAAGGTTATATCTTAAAATAGTGCAAAGTTACACTTTTGGAAATGTTACTTTTACACTATATAAGATTAATTTAAGTGTGAAATTTAACTTTTAATGGTGTTAGGTGACACCTTCAAAGGCATAAGGTTTAGCTCCTAAAAGAGCATTCTCACACTGCAATCCTGGTTAAGTTACACAACAGAAAGTGTAACTCTTCCATTTTTATCAGTGTAAAGTCAATCTTAAAGGTGTAACTTTACAATTTTAAGAGTAAACTTTCCACCAATTAGAGATGAACCTTTCTCTACATAAAGTGAAACATTACCTACTTTGGGGTGGCATCCCAGCTGCCACCTTTTTAAGTGTAAACTTACTCATTAATTTGTACAGTGTATGGCATTTCAAAATCGGGTTATTATCTGATATTGCTTTACGTGTAAAATTAATACATTTGTTTTTATTTACATTAACAATACGTTTATTCTCCACGCACCAATCACTAATGTTATCCAAATCCTTCTGCAGGCAATCTTTTAGAACATTACAACTACGATTTTTACAAATTATAGCAGTATCATATGCAAATGAAAATATTTCTGAATACAAGTTTAATTTCAACAAGTCATTAACATAGATTATAAACATTTTGCTTCTGGAGGGTTGCGGCTGAGTCTGACCCTTTCGCTTGAACGTTCTTTATTTACCCATGCTTAAAATAAACTGGCCAAACTTTGATTAGGTTTGAAATACTGACCAGGATTAGGAAATTTCCGCTCCATTATTCGCTTCAAAATCTATTTTGTGCATGAAACCGATATGAATTATTCACTATTAACTCCAGGAACAAGAATATAACCTCCTCAAGAGACTTGCAGACAGCTCTACAGAAGCTTTTTCCGTATTAATTTTGGTTGAGTGTTTTTCACAGGCTATAGCGTAACTTTGTTTGGATTGAATATTGTTTGCATTTGAGCTTGCGGCGCAAACTTTCACAGTTTAAATGAACCTATGATTATATAATTGGTTGTCTACACAATGCAAATGTTTAACGCTATTTACGAAAACAGAAAACGAATGGTCAGAGCACTAATTATTTTTGGTGTCAGATTGCCCAGTCTAGTTTGTACTAAAATTTTGTTCAGACCAGATTCTTAACATACGTTTAACATTGAAGTTATGTGAATCTGTTTAAAACATGGTTTTAACCAAGTTAAAGAAACTTCCCCTTGAAGTAAACTCACAAAAGTTACGATATTCAGTAAAAATGTATGTTATGTTTTTACATCAAACGTACTGATATGACGTAGAATCTTTCTGTTGAATGAACTTTTTAAATGTCAACAAACGATGCATTTATGGGGTGGTTGAGGTACAATGTTCTTGAAACTACACCATATGAACCTTAAGTTGTTCCCCATGCTTATCGCAATGTTTATGTAAGGCTACACCGCAGTGTACCTTAGCGTAAAATGCGGAAAAATAAATTTTTAGATAAACAATAGTAATATAAATACACCATAACTTCCGTCACAATTTTCTCCCTTGAGATGGTTTTGGTCGAATAAAAAAATGTTCAATCATTTAGCTGCAAAGCTGAAAACCTTTGTTTGCATGTAGTCTAATATGAATACACGAGCCACGATTGTGTAACGCTCGTAGCAGTTATGTGAACGTGAACGGCATATCAAGTGAGTCATACCTGAAATTGGGCGTTTACAAAGCCATTCACCTAATTGGAACTAACTGTTTCTGATTGGCTGTTGGACTTTGATCGCTATCTCCCTAAACCCTATTTGTAGAAAAAATATGCTTAATTGAAGGATAAAAACAATGAACATGAAAGGAAAGTTTAAAAACAACTGCTGGTGTACAAAATTCTCGATTAATATAGTTAAAGCATTCTATACAATACCTTCACAATATTCCGTTACTCGAAATTTTAAACTAATTTAGTTGTGTTAGATGGAGTGTTTGTAATTGAATTAAATAAATATGAAACCATTATAAAATTATGTCTTGACACCCATGAACGTCCTAGAATCTTTCACTTTTTCATACCTTTGTCATCCTCTTAAATTTTCCTGTAAAAAGTCCTTTCACATTGTGTAATCCACATGGTATCATGGTAATATTCTTATAATTTATTTTTAGTTGATTACTAGAAAATTACTGAATCGTCATGGAATGACAGAATATCTTCTCATACTGGTTATCAAAGAGTAGGAAATTTGTTAACCACATCTTGGTTAAAAATTCAGTAAATACACCATACGGCATGAAATAAAATTAAAAATATGTTTTATAACACTGGGAATTTAAATTTTAAAAAATCGCAGGAAAACATTGTTGTTGGTATCCAAGAGAGAGGTCAGATTCTCAGCCCGTCTGACCGTTAGCAAGTTGGCCTCAGCTAAGCCTTGGTTAGCTCGGGGAAGTTTCACACAATAAGTTGAAGCTCTCGTGAAGAATTTGCATCTCCCTAAATATCAATAAACTGGCGAGGGATTTCTCCTCAAAACAGATATTAATTCAAAATCGGTACTTTGATATTGCTCAAAATTTTATTTATTATTTATTCATTAAACTTCGTCAAAACTGAATGTAAATGACCACCTTTATAGCTTTTAAAAATTCGTGCAATCTTTTATAGCTAATTATTTGTGGAATTTTATTATAATATTTTAATGAAGTGAACAAGTAAAATATTTAAAAAGCTTCACAGTGATATGAGAGGTACATAATTGAATATGTTTAACATAGAAGTGTGTACACACTGTGAAGTTCTTGAAAACCACATTGAGGTTACCAGTTTACTAGGTATTAATTCAGAAAAATCTATTTCAATAATTCATTTCAGTATTCGGAGTTATTTTAAAAATGTTGATGCTGCTATGGTCATGATAAACAGTTTGAAAATTAATTTTGATATTATTGCATTTACCGAGGCATGGGTTGATGACGACAAAACAGTTTTTGAACTAGACGGATACGATGTTTTTACCACGACAAACAATTGGAATCGAAACGACGGAGTAATTTTGTACTTGAACAGCGACTTTAGTGGAAATATGCAACAGATAACACTGGGCGAGGCGACTGGACTTTGACCTGAATAAGCAACATTTTTCTGTACTGATTGTTTACCGCAGGCCTTCTTCTATGGACTGCAATTTATTTTTAAATCATCCGGACGTTTTTTTATTCTAATTGAAATCGTAACTCTACAAATATTTTCATGGGGGATATAAACATTGATATCCTGCTTGATAGTAATGCATCTATTTATAATGACGATTATTTAAATATTTTATATGGCAATATGGTTTTTTAGAGTTAATGTATACCGACGAGGGAAGTAGGTAACTCCAAAACCTGCCTTGATCATATTTTCACTGATCACCCCAACTAAAATTCTATAGCATCTTGTGCACTAAAACCTGATATTACGGATCACAACTCTGTGATGGCAAAAATTGAAATGGACTTTCGCACTACTGACCTTGACACTAACTTCTAATACTTAGACTCGGATGTTCTGAGCGGCCTGATGGCGGCTCAGACGTGGGATCATGTTCTGGTTCAGAGAGATGTCGATGATCGTTGTAACGCAATGTTTAATACTTTTACGGAGCTAAAAAATATATCTATGAGACTTAAAAAACAAACTTCGTGGTTCAAAAAACTAAAACCTTGGATCACTACTGAAATTATTTTTCCTATCAGAAAACGTGACAAATTTAGTAAACTTGTAAAAACACGTCCAAATGATTATAAATTAAAAATACAGTTCAACATTTTTAACAAAATAATAATCTTTCTAGCAAAATTAAAAACATCAAGCAATCATTTCATAGGAATAAAATTAAGTCGGAGACAAATAATCCAAAAATGTTTTGGGAGACTATCAATGAATTCAATGGCGCTGAGACTAACAAATGTAAATTTCCAATTTCACTTTTTTTGCAGGGCTCGGACGCTGGCGTTGGGGGCATCCGACAGATCGCTGACTCGTTTAATAATTTCTTTTCAAATAAATGTAGGTAGCAATCTGGCGAACGAGCTGCCTCTGTCTGTGGGCCCCCGCTGGTCGACGATACCGCTTATAGAGCAGAGCATGAGTTCCGCCTGAGGCCGGTCACCGACAGCCAGGTCGTGGAGGTGTGAAACAAATGCGTGGCGGTTCTGCTCCTGGGTGTGACGAATTTTCTCCCAAAATTCTTAAGAATCACTTGAGACAAATATTAACTTCTGGCATTTTTCTAATAAATTTAAAGTCGCTAAAGTGATTCCTATCCATAAATCGGGTCCTAAAAACGATAAAAATAACTAAGGACCGATATCTTTGTCGAGTGTTCTAAGTTAAGTCCTAGAGAAGTGTATCAAAATCCAACTTCAATCGTACTTGGAGGAGAATCGCATATTGTCAGATTGTCAGTTTGGGTTTAGAGTGGGAACAAGTACATCGGACGCTCTTTTTCTTCTTAACAAACATTTAATTTATTCAGTTAACAACAATAATCAAATTGTACTAACATTCATTGATCTTGCAAAAGCGTTTGATTCAATTGACAGAAATATCCTCTTCTCTAAACTTGAGTGCGCTGGAGCGTGGGGTTGAATTGAACTGGTTCAAAAGTTATTTAAGTTCTAAGAGTCAAGTTGTCTCAATTAATAATGTTGTAACTGAAGAAATGGGTGTCAACTACGGAATTATTCAGGGCAGCACCCTTGGGCCTATGTTATTTTGATTTACATAAATAATATTGATAAACTTCCAATCTCTGGTAAATTATTATTTTTTTTGCAGATGATACAACCGTAAATTTTACAGGATCAAATTGGGATGATGTTTTCGACACCGCATCGATGGAATTAAATATTTTGAAAAATTGGTTTTCTGGAAATATTTTAAAAATGTATGTGAGTAAAACAAAATGTATGCCGATCGCGTTACGCCCAGCGAGTGAGCCGCCCACATAGCTCATAGTGGTTCTGCACTCGTGCAGTGGTGTGGATACGGCAAACTGTTGTTGTCAAGTTATTGAAAGATTCAATCACTATAAGTATCTTGGGGTAATTGTTGATTCAAAATTGAGATGGAAAAATCATGTAAATTTAATTAAATCTAAACACAGAAAAATTATTTTTGTTTTTATCAGCTGAGACAAATTTTGGACGAAAAAGAACTTAAAATTATCTATTACACTTATGTTCAAACCTATTTTCAATACGGTTTAATTGCTTGGGGAGGTAGTTTTCAATCAGTTCTTGAGCCATTAAATGTTATCCAACGATCTATTATCAAAGCACCATTAAAAAATACTGCGCGTTTCCCGGCTCTTCAGCTTTATAAAGAGTCTGGGCTTATCAGTCAGACAGTTATTCATAAAGAGCGTATTAACGTTTTGTTACACAGGTCCCTAGCCTTTGTTACTCACCGTACCCGATGGGCGTAGGCCTGCAGGTCCCTCGAGTAGTTAAATCTATTAACCTATATAGATCCTCCTCCTACACCTACATCTATTAATTCCTGTTACATAGCCAATTTTTTGTTACGAAAAATACTTTTAGAAATACGGAGCCTGCAGTTTTCGCTCAGCGCTTCAAGAGGGTCGTGGCTGCCTGGCTGGCGGGGATAGGCCCATTTATCGCTGAGTCACTTATCGGCCCAGAATATCCTACGTGACCTTGACGCAATTCCACTTTCACGCACAAAAAACTCAAGCCTCACGCAGTTTTATAAAATCTAAAATTAATATTTAGTTTCTCCAGTGCATGAAATGTTTCCTAATTTATGTTAAACCTTATCAGCAGCTGTTCAAGAAATAAGTCTTAACTATTACATTTTTAAAGCTATAATTAAATTTTACTTCTTGGTGTTTTAAATATACAATTTGTTTTATTTAATCGTGTAATATAAACGCATCTATGAACTCGAACTCGCCACACGCACAGGTCTTTGACCCATGCGAGGTTTTTTTTAATTTTGTTATTGTAACGCTGCTTTTGTTACTATATCTGTAAATAAAGAATTATTGATTGATTGATTGATTGTGTACAGATAAACTAAAAAAAATTGAGTTCCTTCTTACATAAAACACGCGAAGAACCTTGAAATCATACAGATATCTGATAGAAAACACTCTTGGTACTTAAAAAAAGGCAAAGAGTGTTCATCTCTTTTTAAATGACTCATTAACGTTATGATAATTTCCGAAATAAGAAGTAAAGTAATAACTTATGTAAAAGCTCCTCCCTAAAATAACAAGTTATATTTCAACTAAGGCAAAATTAATCAATCTTCATATACCGTACGATACATAAACCTTTTAATATTTAACATTTTCTTAGTATCAAGAACAGAAATTTCTTTTTGGTGACTTGTTCTTGCCACTGTTTTGATAAAAACTCACCCACAATATTGAGAAGATTTCACATAAGTTTTCTTGTTATAAATTTATTATTTAAAAGACATTCATGCAATTATTCTATTATATTGGTTTTATATCGGCAATACGTAATAATAATTGTCATCAACATGTTTTTCCAAGACCTTTTCAATCAAAAAATAGCGGAATCTTACAAAATAATTTACGTTAAAGGACTTTGAAGAAATAAAAGGTAATGTTTATTTGTATATAATTTTCTAATAAAGCTTAACAAGGCACTTGCTTTTTATTTGTCAATATGAATATTTTTTTGCAAATAAATTCAATAGTATAATTTTTTTTAATATTGTGATCTTAAAAGTTAAATATTACTTGCTGATTGCAAAACTTAGTAAATAAACTATGAAGTTATTTTTTAAGCTTGAATGATCGTTATTCAACCTCCCATGGGGGAGATTTGTAAAATAGTAGCTAAAAGAATAATATTATTTTGAAAGGGGTTAGGATATTTTTAATTATAAATTTTGTCGTTTCACTATTTTTTGGATGCATATGCGCATTATCTTACATTGTACATCGACAGTACAAAGGTTGTCCGATAAAACCACAAGGAGCATTATTGCCGAGTGTGTTCATGACATGTGCACTATGTACAATGTACAGTGTATTCACTCGACATGCGTGCTAGAGCTACCAAGTCTCTCTCATCTACATACTGGATGCTGTTCGTGTTGTGTTAATAGGGACATAAACAGGAGATCTCTTTTGTCAAAAGCTCCTAAATTTGATTTTTAATTTTGCAAATTTTAGCTTTGCCTAATGAATAAAGCCTATTTATAAAAGTTATGTCGAAATATATGAATGACAATTTATGAACAGCTTAGTCATAAACAGCTCCCTTGCTTCAGTTTACGTTTAATGTTTTGAATAATTATATACATGTCTGGGGTTGGGATGTGTTTGTGCCACCAAAAAGCTAATTATTAATTTCATTTCTGTGAAGGTATGTCAGCACTGTTGGGATTGGGATTTTAGACTCCATATTTTATAAGGAATGAATTAAGTATAAAACGGACTAAATCAACGATGGTAAATATCTATAAAAATGGAATCGGTAACAAAGGCAGATTCAACAATGAAGAATACAAGAATACTGGTTTTTATACACAACTCGACGATGGTAATAGCCTAATTTATAATTTTTTAAGTTGTTTTGTTTCTGTTTAAAAAGGTTTATAAAAAAATATTAAAGTGTAGTAAATTCTGAATTTTAAAATATAAAACAAGAATGGATAACTTTTTCCCGAGGGTGCAATTTAATTAACCCAACAACGTCTGTTTCATTGCAGCCCATTTTCTGTCTGGAGTTGAAATGAGGCTGTTACAGTGCTTATTCTTTTAGCTGATTAAGGTCCATAGATATTTATTTAAACGAAGAAATATTTTTTCGAGTGTTGACAATTACAAGGCAGATTTTTTCTAATATTTAGTAGCAAAACCCTTCACACAAACAGTAATATTTTGTAACTTTAGATGGTGAAATATTCCAGTGCACATAAGATTCCAGTCACGAATGACGTAGTGTTTGGTTTTGATTAACTGAGTAGAATCCTGGATCGAGCCACAGAAACACTAATAACTCTTACAAGAAAAAATTCAACTTTATGGAATTTACTTGCAGTTTACATAGAAGAAAAAAGAACTAAAAGGCATTTCATAACTTAACGGCCTAAATATTTTGGGACCATATCTAAGTTGAAGATAATTCAAGACTTGTATTTTTACTGAGTTAAAGTTTGATACATAATTGCATGTTGGTAATGTTTTCTTTTGCTTACCAACAGGATATTTTTTTTAATAATATATTTGTTACTAGCCTGGTAAGTGCCGGTGTACGTGCGAGCATGATAGATCCCGCGCGAGCCGCCAGGCAAGTGCGGGGTTTTCATGCGAGTACGATAAAACTTCCCGGGCGTGTGATGTACGATACTTCACATCATACTTCTCAGAAAATATATTTTATCATGATGTATTCCTTGCACAAACTATTACGTTTCTAAATTTTCCAAACCCGTGTATAGTAAACAAACATTTGCCACTGCCACCAGTGCTGCCACTACATTCCTCTGAAGTAACCAATAAAAATGAAATAAACGGTTTATTGCATAGGTGCACTGCTCGGTAAATTTACCGTGCAGTGATCGGCCAAGAGTAACTTTCCAGCTAAAAGTAAGTCACAGAAAACAGTTGTTTTTGTGTAGTGTAATCTAAAGTTATTTTGTCTAAATCGGTTTATTTTTAACATTCATAACCCTCTGTTATGGACCACTTGAAACAATCAAAATTACTGTACAAACTTTCAAAGGGCATGCCTGGAGACCTTTACTTCCATCGGTCTCTCATATTAAGGGACAAAATGAATGTTATTAGTTTTACTCAGGACAAGTTTACTGCTGATTTCACTAAGATAAGTTCGAGGTAGGAGCACAAACTAATTGGCGTCTCCTGCATCAGCTGATGCAAGATAACATAGAGACTCAGTGACTTGTTGACTATTGATTTTCTCTGACGTATTTTAAAATAATTTAGGTCCTGAACTTAATTTTCAATATACTTTTGGTTAGCTAGGTTGCCTCTCCTCTATTATTGAATACAATTAAAATAATGAAAAATACAATTGCTGGATTGTTGGTTAGATAAGGACTTAATATGCCTTTTTGCTGATATAAATGGGATGGGAAGTAAAAAAGTACAAGTTTGTGGAAGAAAATTTTAACAATAGTTTTTCGGTTAAATATTATCAGACTCTTTAACTGATCTCTTAAATATTCAAATTAAATAATTTTGCTAAAAGAGTGTTTCTTAATTTGGAAGGATGTATTAGTCAATATAAAATAATTGAGCGTGCGTTAAACCCATTAACCGAGAAGGTTCCAGTCTCACTTAACTTCTGTGGGTCCCTGGGGAACGATCCCGAGAAACTCATCTTTAACTGATAGTTTTAAGCTAGTGAAATCCTGTCTTGCGAAAAGAAATATACGGTACTTCAAACATATATGAATACATCTCTTTGTCGGGAGAAAAAAGGAGAGTTCCAAGTTAAGTTAATATTATCTGTAAATACTATTCAAACTGACTTTGTGTCCAGAGCTACATTAAATTGTCTTCTTTCCTTTTTCATCATTTTTTGGACATAAACTTGGAGAAGAGAATAAAACTTCCTAAAATTTATTCCATTCAAATAGGATGAGGTCTTTCGATCGGTAAAAGTTGTTCAGGCAGATACAGGCAACGCGTTTTATTATAATTATACCAGTACAATATACAAAGCAAAACGCCAAAAAATATGTTGATTGAATTTAGAATATAAGAAATCAACTGATTGATTTTTATATTGTGGATGAAATAATGTTTTCACCACACTACGACGAAATCACCTGTTTTACAACCGTCAAACGCGGACCGAAACACGCTGTTTGCCGCCACAGGACCGAAAACGTTCAGGGCCCTAGGGCCGAAAGTCAGCTGATCGTTTATTTGCTTGAAATAAAGTTAGAACATCATATAATTAAACGGAGGTTCCAAAGGCAGGATAGTAGCGATCATATGATTTTCATAGCTGTGTTTTGTTTCAAGTGAGTCAAATAATAATCAGTTTTTTTTAATTATTTAGGGTATATTTCATTGTGTAGTGTGGTGGAAAATAGCGTTCGCACCTCGACCGAAAGGGTTTTGCAGCTCTCGATCGTTTAAAATTCTCGACTTCGTCTCGAATTTGAAACACGATCTGGAGCCTGCAAAACCTCATTTTCGGCCCTTGTTGCGAAATATACTATTTGAATGACTTCTTTCGATTTCACCCAGGAAGACGCTTAAATTAGTTCCAGATTAGAAAACCCGATACCTCATTATATTTTCCTTCATTACATAAGTCTCGGCCCGGATTTCCGAACTGCTAATAAGACGATCAAGTTTCTTCTCTTCCATGCTATTCAGGAAAAAATTGGCTGCTATTCGTTGACCCATTACACTAAAGGAATTATTGAAATTATTTTAGAAAGTTTTGTGGAGCGGGTTCTTAATAAATGTAGTGGTAAAGACTCGTTCCAAAAAAGCCCTTAAGGTATTGTTTTGCTAGGTTTAAGATTTAAGTTCGATACCAACCCAATGGTTATGATTCTAGAAAATGTTCCGAAGATCGCCCTTAACCTACAAACGGTATCCGAGATTCTTAAAGTATTATACCTTACTTTAAAAAAAGTATTGCTTATAGACGTGTGTTTGAAATTCTGTAATTATTTATATTACACCCCAAATTATTATTATTTTTGGACATAAAAATAGTAGTTTTCATCACTAGGAGCGAAAGTGGCTCTTTTTGGTACGAGATCGTAATTTACAAAGCAATCGATACAATGCGATCGCGTATAAAGGAGACATTTTTGCTCCGTGTGATGAACAACCATTTTCATCATTATGTATAAATAACCATTTAATCGTTAAAAAATTAGAGTACATAATTTTGAGGTTATCCAAAATAGTCATCGTCATTTACACATCTGTTAGTTGTTTACAAACACAAGTTAAGAAATCGTTCAATCTTTCAAACATAACATAAACAAATTTTGACATTAGAGTACGGCAAAATTTACCATATGTTTTTGCAGTACTCCTATTCGAAGTGATCCAAAAGTGAACATTTTGCGTACGATTTAGAGAACTAAAAAAGGCTGTTTTCTGGACAGTATGATGAAAACTTCGTTTTTATAGGTATCCTAAAAACTCTACATCATACCAGTGGTTAAAATCAATTAAAAACTGTAACAACTTAAAAAAAAAAAAACTTACCGAGACTTACAGCATTTTTTGTTTGGATTAATACAAAACTTTACTAACCCTACCAAAACTAACATATTGTCATCAAACTCGTTGTACTAACTCTTCGTACTAAACTATTACTTAGTACAGCTTTACACTTATCAATTTTTGTTTAGATACGAGTAACAAATAGTTTGTTAGCAAGTTATGTAGAACAGGTATCTCCCAGAGGACTGTGAGTTTTTAAAGATAAAAGGGTATAATATTTTCGGAAATTAGTAAGAATGTTAATAGTCTAGATGTTACATCAGGGGTAGAAAGGCATATGAATTAATATAATCGAAAGCCAATAAATTTACTGATGCCAGCAATTTATTTAAAAGGAGAACAGGATTATGAAACTTTCAATTAAAGACTAATAAGCCGAACTAATATTTTCATTTCTTCCAAGACAGTAAAAACAGAGAATAGTGTACCGAGTTAATGAGAACTCGTTGGTTGTGCCGGGTGGTTCGGACTGGAAGAAAGTCAACCATTATGGAGGCATTCTTCTTGGGATTTTATTTTTCACATGAATTTTTTGTTGATTAAGGTTGAAAATTTACCAGTTATATATTTTGATGTTTCTCAGACTGAAAATGCTTGGTAATTTTTTTTTACACTCCATGGTAATAATTATTCCAATTTCTCTTTTTTAAAAATTGTAGTCATGCGTACATGATGTTGAAAAATCAAAGGATTGAAGATGACTGAAACAACAATTAAATTTCTTTTACTGTATTATATATATTTTAGAAATTTAAAATTGTTTGTATTTTTTATTAATTAAATTGTTTATTATACATATTTTTTTGACTGTACGTTCTTAGCAATTGTTTTAAAGCAAGATATATTATCTTTTCGATAAAAAATTATTTGAAGTTGTATGCTGTGGTGTCGGATTAATTAAGAAGGGAAGTGTGAAGTTGAGAAACGTTACCAAAATAAAAATAATTTGAATAATCATTTTTCTGCGAATTTCGTCTACAGAATGGACAAAAATTATCAGTTCAGGGCAACCTCAGCAATCATAAGTATTTCTATTAATTAATAGCTTTCTATGTACATTTTCTGGAAGTGAAGCGAGTTTATTTCAAAAACACGTTTTTACTTGAAAAAATCATGATTTTTTTAAATGTTTCGTGGATTTTTCATAGATTTTTTTATATAGATTTTTTTATATCTTCTTAAAGTTTACCAGTCACAAGTCTTGAGATTTCTCCGACTGAAAATGCTTGGTAATAGTTTTCTTACACTCGATGGTAAATTACTTTTTTTTTTTAGAAATAGTAGTCATGCGTACATGATGTTGTGCAATTAAGAGATTAAAGATGACTATGATAAAATTATATTTTTTTACTGTACGTTCTTAACAATTTTTTTAGTGCAGTATATATTAACCTTTAGATTTATAAGAATTTGAATAAACTTCATTGCAGATTCATTTACTAGAATCCATGATAATAGCCCCTGAGCTGCAATTTATGTGTAAGACTATACTACTTACGTCAAAACAGCTCAAAATAATATTCTTACGAATCAGGACATATGTTTCGGGGTTAATACCCCATCTTCAGCTTGTCAAAAATATGAAGTCTTCCCATAATATTTTATGGTTGTCATTAATTAAAACAACACTACAGAACATCTTTACATACATTTCACGTTGTTTTAATTAATTACAACCATAAAATATTATGGGAAGACTTCATATTTTTGACAAGCTGAAGATGGGGTGTTAACCCCGAAACATGTCCTGATTCACAAGAATATTATTTTGAGCTGTTTTAGCGTAAGTAGTATAGTCTTACAGATTCATTTACGTTAAAAAGTTGAATTTTTTAACTGTTCCTACTAAAAATATTATTATCTCTTTTAAATTGAACCAATCACAAACTGTAATTTGTTTTTTGCGTTTTTGTATTTTACAATTTATTGTAAAACAATATTTTGATTAATATTTGGTATTTTTCCGCATCGGTATAGCATAGGGGATATTAAAAACTTAAAGTTAAATTTTCTTCTTTAAATAACGTAAGACGCAAACTTTTACAACATTCATTTCAATATATTTAAAATCGGAAAAATTAACTTTTATAGCTTCTAAACTACTGAACATTCTGGAGAAACATTACCTATGGCTCCTTATCCCTTCGTTATATGGAAAATACCATAATAATTTCCGAACATAACCAGCAGATTGAAAAAAAACAATAATAATAATAAAACACAAGGAGTCGTAAAAGAAAAATCTAAGCCTTGGAAAATGACGTATTCAAAACCATCCAAAAAAGCAGTAAAATAATGAGGAGCTCTCAATAAAACCTTCATTACCAGATTGATTCATTTTTAGGGAGAAGCGTGGTATATTTAAATGAACTAAATACAGATTTAAATTTTTTAGAGAACTGGCTTACGTTTTTCAAACGTATAGGCTACCACCGATTAAGTGAGGTTTAATGTCTTTAAATAAAATAAAATTTTTCTAACATATTGCATTAAATAAGAACGTATATAAATTTAAGTTGATAAGGTATATTATTTGAATTAATGACTTTGAGGAGAGAAGGAAGTTTGAGACGTGTTGATAAATGTTTTGTTGAAACGTTTGTATTAAATCCAAGAGGTGGTTGCGAAGATAACACAATGAAAACAAACAATGGAAAACTTTTGCAAAGGTGTTTCCCACAGTGGGTTTTCCTAGTCTATCTGTTTTATTAACTTTTATATGAAAGTGAAAGCAGTAATATTTTTGTTTGGAAGGTACGTACATTTTTATTTTAACCTCAGTTTATACAGGGAGAACTATTTTTATACAGAGTAACTTTTTTTCTTACAATAAACAGTTTTGATTCATTAAAATAAACAACTAAATATTCAATGCAGACAATTATTACATAGGAAGTTTAGACTAAACTTTATATACGATATTATAGACATTATAAAACGATTGTTTTATTTTCTAATAATACTGAAGAATGGGATAATCAATCGTATCATTGACTTTAAATTAAGTCTAATTTAACTCCTAATTAAAAGTCAATGATTGTATTAACGGAAGACAGTGTAAACTAGTGTAACAGTTTTGAAAATTAAACCGATGACTTGATGAAACAAACGTCTAATGAAACGTCGTCCTCTGAAACATATATCTATATTATTTATATTATGTAACACATGTAAATATTTCGTAAATATAACAACACTTTTCCCAAACCAATTTGTTTCCACGCTTTTAAACAACAAAGAGCTAATATAAAAAACGGGTTTATATTACGGTTTATACTTCGCGGTAAAAATGTAATGCTTTACGCAGCAGACGTGAAAATATCAATACTTAACAAAACACCTAGCTAGACAACACTTTTATCTGCCCATAAACATTCCACCGATGTTTAAGGCCAACGGATCCATAAAGCATACAGGGTAGATTTGGTTATATTCGTAGCAAAAAGAATAAATAGAAAGATCCAAATAAATTTGAAACATTTTTCAAGTATATCCAAACAATATTTGATCACATTTATTTTTAATTGTAACCAGCAAGGCCAATACTCAGAGTGGACATTATGTTTAAAGTCGCTTTACAACTTTTTAACCACAAGCTATGTAGCTTTTTAACCACACGTATAACTTTGAAAATACCAAAATTCACACTAATGAAGTGAAAAACTTTCATTATCATAAAATATTCCTCATAAAACTAACTATCCAATTAAGGGTTAATAAATTGACCCAATTAAGACTGATATTGATTATAATATTCGAACTAATAATAATGGAGAAATTGTAACTTTTGTGAATAAAAACATGGTTCTTTAGTATGTGTACGGTCCGAACGTTGCATGGTTTTTTTTTCGGAAAATTTACAACTTATCGTTATTAGCTTTTGATCATTATAATTTCAATATAAGTGTTAAATGGATTAAATTTAGCAAACTTTTTTACTCCTGTATAAAATTTATGGTTTTAAAGATATTTAGTTCTGAAAGCAAACACCGTCAACGTTTTGAAATGGTATAAAGTAGAAATTTGATACTTCTCATAGTTTCTACCTATAACCAAACCAAATTGTACCAAGTTTGAAGTTTATACCTTAACAGATTTGTGATATATATTTTAATATGTGAAAAAAACAATAAGATACACAGACGGAAAACGAAGCACTTTAGGACCTATATCTACATAAACTTTGTTTTCTTCTTTTTACCTCTACAATCATATACTAAAAATACAGGGTGTCTTTTTAAACGCAACCCGTGTTTAAGATTGAATAATCTATAAGTATAAAAGAGGATGTTGGTATATATATATTTAGATGGCACGGATAAACTCAAAAACCGCTGGACCGATGGCCACGAAACTTGGTACATACATGTAGAATTTCATGGAGTAGGTTTATACACCTTACATTTCGTGATAACTTTCAGGGCTTAGCCCTGGGACCGTCTTAAACGTACCCATGTCAGGGATTTTGAAAGAATTTGAGTTAGATTTGTTTACTAACAAAACATATGAAAGTAAAATTTAAAACAGGTGATGTAAATTAATGGTATTTCTTTCTGCTATTTAACTGTATTTGTTAAAATGAAGATTTGTTACTTGGTGCCAGGTGGTCAATGAATTAGACTTTTGCATTTTTTCAAAATGCAATACACTATATAAAATTCTGATATGTAGTATAACATAAAATAAATAACTGATTACTGAAGGACTCCAGTGATCACTGATCACTTATACTTGAAGGACTTTTTTATGACAACTAACTGATATTTAAATAGGAAGAGTGTGCTACTGTAAAGAATTAATTTTATCTACAGCACTTTAAAAAAATTGCCGGGACGGCTCATTCAAACGTTTTGCTCAATATAAGTCTAAAAACGTAAGACAGCACTTTTTATTAATTACTGGAGTAGCATTGTAATTTTTTGTTCAAGGTAGACCCTAAAACCTTAAGAAAATGATCTTTTACAGTGAATAAAATTTCAAGCTATCTTCTTGGTTCCTCTAACACGTATGCCTTTTAGGAAAGAAATAGGATTTCTAATACGCAGGTCTGCTGCGACGGGGGTGCATAATAAAGTTTTAATTAAGGGTAACATATGCGAGCAGATTCAAAGTGCCGTCGAAAAAGCCAAGGGTGCCGTTCCTTATATTGTGCCCCTTGATCATCATCAGGGCAAGCTCAGGTACCGTGGAAACGACCATAAATGCTTATCGGCGTTCGTCTCTGTAAATTGGCCTCTTGAGTGTGTGAGCGCAATCCTCTTCACCTGATAGCACGATCGACTGGACAGCCGACACAAGCAAAACGCACTTGCAAGAGGAAGAACCGCTGATATTGGGCATGAGCCTACCCAGGGCAGCAACACCATTTGGGGCTTTGTCGGTGGGGCGTTGGTTATGGTCACATTTTTTATGTACAGGCACTTTATGCAGGAATAGAATACCCCCGTCGTAGCAGACCTGCGTACTAAGAGCGAATTTCTAAAAACTTTTGCTTTATGGAAGTACATTAGATATGTTCAAAGAAGTAGATACATTAGATACATTAGATTTTACAAGAAAAATAAATGGGAAAGCAAAACTATATAAATCATGGGTTATAGTGTATGTTTAATTTCAATCGTGAGCGAAGCCACGGGTTCTTCTAGTGCATATATAAAAATGAACGGAGTTTTGTTTTGTTAATATTTACATTTTATACAACCTATTATGTAAGTTTGATAACATTTAGCTTACATTATGTGATGTCGCCATTGACATATGTAGAAAGTTGTGCTCTCTTCATCAGATTCCTGAATACGTTTTGCAAATTACCTCTTTGAATTCTTTGTTTAGTTTGTTTTGAGGTGCTGAATATCCTGTGAATCGTTTGCGTAGGCCTTACTTTTTATGTGTTCCTAAAGAAAAAAATAGTGGGGTCAAATCTGGGGATCGTGGGGAGGAATAATCCTTTACTGATAAAATAAAATAAAAAAACACAAAAGATAATACATTTTTTTGGGGTTGCGTTAAAAAAGCACCCTGAATTTTACCATAATTTCCGACCACCCTGTATATTAAGACTTCGACGCAATATAAAGTCCCGGCGGAGACCTGCGGTATTACGTCATCAATATGAGAACGAATGGCTTCTTGGATGGCGAAAGTTCTGAGTTTGATCGCTCACACCCTTGGGAACAAGATAAATGGAAAAGCATATTGAGTCTGGTGTTGAGAACAGCGATGAATAACAAATATTCCGTCAAGGGGAACGTACACAATATAACATTGGAAAATATAATACTTCACAGTTAGTTGTGAATGCTGAACATAAACAGCTGGCTATGGGTAGCTTTTTATTGTGTTATAAAAAAAACTATTTTTATGGTTGAATTATAAGTAAATTTATATAGTTGTAGTTGTAGTTATGATTTAGCTATTATTTTAAGGTATGTATGTAATACTATGAACAATTAAAACTCTTTTAGGAAAAGACTGCTTCTTCAATGAGAGAGCTTTAGCCTGGTTTTGACAGTTGGACGTGTGATTAATATCCCAAAGTATTTTAATGAAATCGTATCATATGTTTTGTAGTATTATCAGGATCAAGGATAAAATATTTGGTATTGAGGGTAAGATATAATGGAAAGATATTATGGTTATGGAAAGGCTAATCAGGGAAGGCCATAGATAGAGATAGTTTAATTAATTAATGTAAAATTTTCAAATATCATAAATGTAAAGTACAACACGAATGAGTAAATTAGTTTTTATTATTTGTTTACAAGTTAGCTTGTTTGATCAAACTTGTTTTTTTTATGTACCCAGGAGATGCAATCTACAACGTCAAACTATATTCAAGATTTTTCCAGAAAAATGTTTTAAAATGTTTTATCAAATAAAATTAGATACAATTGAATTTAAAATGTATGGTTTTATCAATTTGAAAAACCCATTACACACAACCATTATTTTTTTGTATTTAATGTTTTACTTTAAGCCATTATACAATCTATATATATAATTCCGTAAGTCAAATTTTTGTAAAGAAATTGTGAGTGACTGGATGGCCGTAGAAGGATGGGAGGGGTCTTATTTTAAAGGTCTTGACGTGAATTTTGAGGGAAAACTATTCATTTTTCTTATTTTTTTACCATAAATTCGCAACAGAATAAAACTTTTCCCATTAAAACAACATGGGGTTTAATTTGTTTACATTAAACATGTGGTGCTAATGCTTGATTTAAAGCCATATGGTAGATGTTGACATGTGGGATTTTTTCAAAATGCAGCTAACTATGCACGTTCAATGTACTATAACAAAATATATTTTAATAAATTTAAGATTTTCTGATTTCATAATAATTAAGGGTTTGAGTTTTTTTCATAATTTAAAATTAAAAAAGTTAAGAACGTTTGTTTAGTTCATGTTACAACGATGCAGATTTAATACCAAATGATCTATATATATTTACCTTAGGGAAATTTTTGCGCCGAAATTGTGGGCGTTTGGAAGGTCGCAGGATGATGGGAGGGGGCTGAAATTGAAGGTCTCCATCCCAGGGGCTCGGGGAAAATAGAAATTGCTTTAAGCTTACTATAAAATTAGAAATAACGTAAAATAGCTATCATTTAAAAAACATTGGGATGTAAAAAGGTCTGCTTTGCTTATTTAAAACCAAAAATGCTAGATATAATCATAATTTTGTGAATCCAAAAGCCTATTTTCTAAGAAGGTATTTTGTACTATAGTAAAGAAGGATTATGCTTAGGGGCTATTAGCCCCTTCAAGCCTCTAGTTAAGATGAAAAACAATACAACACTTTGACAAATATTTTATTTTAATTTGTTGCTCTTCAACTTTTTTAACATATTTATAATAACTCAACCTAACATAACCGCCGAAGCTCGCTGTATAAGGCTTGCCGTACAAGTGGCGACCGGGTGTGGCCGTTAGTGAAGGCGTTCAACTCAATCCTCGCCAACATCGCTGTCTTCTAGGAGACAGAACATAAAGACATCATAATTATGTCAAAATTGGTTATTTTCAATTATATATGGTTATTTTTGGTATCCAGTAAACAAAATCTCTAAAAAATATTGGCCTCCGTATAATACCAAAGTACCAAAAATAGTACTACTATTTTGCGTAATCCACTTTTTATAGTGATTTTAAGAAAAATAAATTAAGGGTATAAGGTTTGAGTGGGCGTACCGAAATTGCGCCGCAAAATCCAGGTAAACACTGAAATTGCGCCCTTACTCTAAATCTTGTCCCAGGGGTAGACCGATATTGCACCGCAGCCCTTCCTAGAATCATATGAGGGAGGCAAGCACTGACTCCTCGCCTCGTCTTCGAAGTCGGAACACAGGAATTCCTTCAAAACCCTTCATTATCGCCCCTTGGAGGTAAGTGGCGAGTGAGCAACGCAGTCAGGCTGAATCTGAAAATTCATACAAATGGATTATTTTAATGGCTGATATGGAGGTGTTCTACAAGAATTCAAGATTGGTTCTTCGGACAAAAATACTTCTACTGATATCTTATTTTCACCTGCCAAGTGGCTATAAGCTGTATCAAAATGTGCAAGGTATTTACGTTAACCAAACGTACTAACACTAGATTTCACTTGATAAACCGCCATACCGTTTGATTTCTATTTCCGGGAACTAATTAATTTATCAACTATACCGTTCGATTTATTTTATATGGTGCTGTAATAATAGCAACTCAAAACATTTTTTCTGAAGGGCTATTTGTGTATTGATATCATGGATTTATATATATTTTTTAATGAAGATCACAAACAATAAATAACTAATTCTAAATAACTATAATGGTTCACTTGCTCGTGAATGGAGCTACCTATCGCTTAGGTGTCTTATCGAAACTGACAAATCATATGTGGAGTATAAATATTTTGTAGATCGTAAACTGGTCAGGCGGGGGGGGGGGGGGGGGCGAGGGTAACATTCCTGAGTCATTGCGTGGTCTTGCAGTCTGCAGGCACGTGCCACCCTCCCGGCGCAATATCGGTTTGGGATTATTTATCCAAGAATTTTTTAGGCTATATCGTTCAAATGTTTATGTTAAATATGTTCATTTTTATTCATTTCTACCAACGGATAAAGTATTTATTACGATAAAAGTCTGAGCATGTCCTTTTCCCCTATGCTTAACATGGGGCGATCAAAAACTTCTTTTGGACCTTCAAAATGGATGAAAAACTAGAATTATACTATTATGATCGATTTTTCTCTATCGTTTAGTTATTTTTCTTCATTTTTATTCAGGTTTCACCTCAATAATAGTTTTTTACTCCATAAAATACCGAAAAAAACTAGGCTAACTCGGAAAATGGCCTGTGCGTATATCTTTTTGAGGCCATTATTCTGATAATAGTTGACTTATTGGAATAACATTTCTGTGCGTATAAAACGTATTTTATTGAGTAATTAGACTTTCCCATAGAATTAAATAGAAAATTTCGTTTTTCAAATATACAATGAAAACTATTAACTTTAGAGAAAAATGTTAAACGCAAAAAAGTTTTATAGTTTTATTTTAAAATTATCTTTCAAACAAAAAAGGTTTATCATGATTGGAATACTATTACCGGAGTTATAGAGCAATTTATGAATGTAATGGCGGCCATCTTTAATGGCTGATATGAGGGTGTTGTACACGAATTCAAGGTTGGATCTTCGGACAAAAATACTTCTACAGGTATCTTCTATACACATACCAAGTGGCTAAGCTGTATCAAAGAATGCAAGGTTTTGGTGAAAATTTACGCTAACCACACGTACTATGGATGCTGGTAGGAATTCTTGTTATTAAATTATTAATTTGAAATAACTTTTGAAAATCTAAGGTTGTGTAGTGATAAGTTTTTGTTCAAATTAGTATAGCCAGCAAAGTAAAATTAAAATTTCGATATATACTCTTTTTAAAACCGATGATTACAAGTAACTGGCATAATTATATTAACATTTGTTATGGATAAATAAAACGTCAGTTTAAAGCATATGATAATGTTAGCGGCTATAAACATGAAACTAATTTTCTCGGACCTTAAGAAAGTGTAGAATATAGTCTTTAGTTAAATATCTTCGACCTTCGGTCTTCGGTCTTCTTGGTCTTTAGTTTCTTTTTTTTTTTAAAAAAAAAAAACATTTACATAGTTGTGAAATGCGTAATTCCTACTATTTCGTCTTGCAAACGATGAATGACGATTGCTAACTTTGGATCAGCAATCAGCGGACTTAGTAACGGCAATAAGCTGATTTAGTAATGGAAATCAGCTTACTTAGTAACGGCAATCAGCTACCTAGTCGAACTATGACGATTTCGTCATTTAGAATCGGTAATAAACTAAACTATCAGGTTGCCATAATTAGCAGGATTATTAGGCACAATAACCGGACGTAGTAATGGCTATCAGCTGATTAGTGACAATCAGCTGACTTGATGACGGAGATCAGCTGGGTTGATCGATACTCAGCAGGAATCTTTATAGGGCATCTCCGCCCCTGATGAAGCTTTTAATAAACAAGAGAGTGCCTGCACTGATGTCCAACCTGTGCAGTCGAACTTTGTTTGAAGAATAATTATAAATCACTTACATAATTAGCTTTTGACTAAACCTTTGAGACACTGGATTAGTATTATTCTATACACACAAAGTGATGAACGGTTGTACAAATCCATGGTAAAGATGGTAAAGTTTAAAATTGAGTAAAAAATCAAGTTAGTAAACAAAACTTCTTAGAAATTCATATTTGGTGATGGTGTTTAATGTTATGATTTAGATTTTTGCAGACATTTGCCATCACTGAATAGTAAAAACAAGTTTCACGACAGAAAAAATAGCTAAAAACAGAGAACTGTAAGAACTGCAGTATGTTATTTGTCCAGGTTTTCCTGGCTGTGTGTTGATAATCATTTATGTTCTAGGTTCTTTTGCACCTGAAGTCGGGATCAGATTTCAGATTCCGAAACGTCGTGAAAATTGTTTTTACTAATTGGAGATGGCAAATGTCTGCTCAAATCAAAATCCAAACAATATTGTTTGTAAAAGTCTAAATTCTTTACATTTTGTTTAGCTAGATTTAAAAAGATAATAATTTAGGAAGGAAAATACATGAATTATAAAACTTTAACGTAGTAGTTAAGCTTTTTAGGGGCTTGGGATGAATTTCAAATTAAACTTGGATGGAAGTTTGACCTGGGAATTCTGTAATAGGCAGGAAAACTTGAAAAACTTGAAAAGCTTGAAAACTTGAGGAAAAGTTGAGGAAACTTGTGATGATAACTCGTCCAAACCTCGTACAATAGTTTAAAATGCAGGCTTTACACTCTTAAATTATTTTTAAAATGCAGACTTTTGCAAGCAATGAACTAACTTAGCCAAATACTACAACAAATAGAATAAACGTTATTTCAAGCGGTGACAGGTATCAGTCTTTCTATATAGTAAAACATCCTAAGCTGAGTCCTGTTAATCGAACTTTCAGTTCGGAAGCCTTACAGTTCAAAAATTAAAATTTATCGGACAATTTAAAATTTTTAGAAAATTAAAAAAGGAAACGCGTGAAAACGAAGAAAACACCATTATATAAGACGATCACTCGTGATTGGTGGAATTAGAATCATAAAAATATAAATGCATAATAAAACAATTCTCTTTACTAAAATAAATGTTTATATGTACAAAAGTACACATAACAATTCGAACGAAATTTAACGGTGCAAGTCATGTGATTTTTACACACTTACTCAAAAAAGTACAGGAAAACGAAATTCAAGCGACGTTAGAGTAAACAGCGTTATCCGTCAATTTTGTCAGCGTCGGCAAAACATATTGGTAAAACAGCGTTTACTCCCGATATTGAACATTGATAATAATTTTCTTTCAACACTTATCGATTCTGTGTATAAATATCTGAACAAATAGCAAAGTTCGGAATGTTTTAGCGTTGTGTTTGTAATGATAAATATTTCATCAAGGAGAAACGGAAACTTAAGAAAAGATCAGTCAGAGGATTGAATGTTTTTCCCAAAATATAAGGAAGTTGCTGCTATTTTTATGATAAATTACGTTTAGTTTTGAGTAATAAAAAAATAAATGGAGTTTGTCAGGTTTTTATTATAATAGCTGTTCTATTTACCTATAGTTTTGAGCTGCCCTTATCAATAATTACAAAGGTTCGACGAATAAATTGTTGTTGGTATTAGTCGGGGCTTTCAATTAGTAATACTAGAACAAGAAAAATCTATGGACCAATAAAGACCTGCGTTTGAATCGTTTCCTACATAAAGACAAAACTCCCATAGGTATTGAAATGTTTTGAACCAAACATATTTGAATGCAGTTCTACGATGTAATTCTACTCATAAAACTAGTTTTTTTCATATTTTTTTGCTGATTGTATCTTAACATTTGTCACACAGTGTCTATATATTTTTTTATAAAATGAAAATTAAATGACAAATTCTTTATTAATTCGGGCTAGATTAGGGCCACATCGCCCTATCTTACTTTTAACCTGATATGAATGAAGATCTAAATACCCCCGTTGCAGCAGACCTGCATACTCAGCGAATTTCCAGTACAAAACAACATATTTCAATCCAACATAGCGAGATTTTACAGGTTTTTGAAAGCTCCATAAGAATAACATGGGGAATGAGTATGCAGGTTTGCTGCTACGGGTATATTAAAACTGGGTGGTTTTAATTCAATATTTAGTAGATCTGAACTAGAAGAAGCCACTTACCAAGTTTTATCAAGATGTGTTGAGAAATAAGCGAGATATAGAATTTTACTTATTTCCCATAAGGTTAACATTGGGACAACGTACTGTGTTTACCACTTTCAATATCTCGGTAACCAATGGACATAGAGCAGTGATTCAAAATACTAAATTGTTTGTTTTTTTGAGCTGAATTCAATGGTGCCAACATAAATTCGATTATTTTTATTTTTCTATGTAAAAAACTCAAAAAACCCATTTTTGGGGGGGTTTACCCCCCTTTACCCCCCTTCCGGTTGTCGGATTGGGCTGGATTACGAACTCGTCCGAATAATTACTACTTTACACATCCATGCCAAATTTCATTAAGATTGGACCATTTTTACGCGAGTTATCGTGCTTAAAGACACACACATATATATATATATATATATATATATATATATATATATATATATATATTTATGAAAATGAACGACTAGTGTTTTTTGCTTCTGGGGGCCCCAAAACGAAAAGTTATCATGATCTCGGGCTTAGGTCTTACCATGAGTACTACGGTAACAGCTTCTTCCCTATAGGGGAAATTCGCTAAAAAACAACTAAATTAAAAAATTAATATGAGACTATAGCCTTAATCATTCAAACTACCTATACTACTACTATTTACCAGCAATCACGCCAAAGACAGTTACAATGCCCTAGGAAACAGTTAAGATGGACAACCGCTGAAAATACAAGTTTTTTAGTGCTGTCACAAACCGATGACGACTTTCTAGGAATTTTGACGGGCCATTCTAAAGACAACAAATTCAGCATTCAGCTAATAAGCAATAACAACAAATTCAGGAATGTTTATATACTTAATCATAGGGACTGTTAAGGACTTCATCGATATATATTGTCCTTTTGATAATTTACATTGGGATCAAATAAAACAATAAGTTAGTAAAATTATTTTTATTAAAAAATATATTGGGTGAATCAAATAATATATATTTATAGATAGTAAAACCAATTTCTCACACACAAAATATTAAAACTTTCACAAAATATATTTAATATATCTTTTCAAATGTATTTAATAAATGTAATTATTAGTATAAAAATAATAAGGTTCGTAATCTACTAAATATATATATATATATTTCTGTTCTACATGTTGACTTAACTCTACATTACAGTTTTAAAATTCGGGGAAGGATATGTACAGTAGGAGTTATTTATTTACAAAACTCTAGAGCTAACAAACATAAATATGTTTATCATTTTATGATCTTATATAAATTTACAGCAAGAAAACTATTTTGCTTAAAACATTCTCGTACCTTTAATAAAATCTACTATTAATACAAATATGTAAAACAAAATTATCACGTAAAATAACAAACAATAATCAAAAATTTAAAACTAATCCACTAAGAGATCAATAAATTTTTAAACCTGGTTAAGACCTATGACTAGAGCGTTTAAAGATATCTTCAATTCAGAAACTGAGAAAAATTCAATCCATCTACAAAGATTTGTTCAGTCAACTTTACCCTATGTAAAATTACTTCTATAGTCGTCTTCTTTAGTTATTTGAAGCTATTATACTGTATGTAAACTCACTATTTGTGCTTGATTATCATCTTATAATAGTATCAGAAACTATATAAATAACTTTTACAACTCCATGAATATTTGATATATTTCCCTATCTAACAAATATTTTACTAAACAAATTTAATATTTAAATAAATATTAACGACTTATTAGAAATCAAACCAAATAAATTGTCAATCGTTGTGAGCGTATCGCTCAACGCTTGTTTGTCTATCAGAAACCTAATCTGCAGCAATATTATTTTTATTGCTTAAAACGTATGTAATAATATACTGAAAGTAAAAGAAAATTCGTCAAAAAAGATATTTCGGGAAAGAGTTTTGTAACTTTTTTAGAAAGACATAAACATTAATATCTCTCTAGAAACCAATTTACAAGAAGTTATGAAAAATGTAACCAAATCAATTTTTTTGATAAGTAGACTACTGCCTGACGTTGTTTACTTCTCGTCGAACTGAGTCCTGACGAAGTAGGTGATGAGAGTGCCTTTGCCCTTGACGAAGGTGGGACCGCGGCAGTCGCACTGGTAGCCCACGTTCATCAGGATCTTGGCCGTGTCTTCGGTCACCTGCGGTTGTCGAGACACAGGCCGTTATATATTGCGCATTTTCAAAGATTTTATCATTCAATATTGGGCAAAGGATGTTTAATATGCCTTGTTGTTTGCTGGACTACATGCAATCTAATAGTAGGTGGTGATTAATCAGGAAAGATCACTAGTTAAACCTGATCTATGAGATGAATTAATAGTATTTTTTACTGGTATTAAGTAATACTGTTATTAATTATCTTACGTCGAGGAGGATGAGGAAAGGGAGTTGAATCAGGAGGAGTTGGAGTAGGATGAGGAGGATTTGGAGTAGGATGAGGAGGAAGACGTGGGTGGAGGAGGGAGAAGAAGAGGATGAAAAGAAGGACGAGAACGAGGAGGAGGAGGAGGAGAAGGAGAAGGAGGAGGAGTAGATGGAGGAGTAATGAGGGAAGCGAGAGGAAATGGAAGAGAAAGATGATGAGGAGGAATAAAAGAAGGAGTAGGAGGAGGAAGGAAAAGAGAAGTAAGAGGAAGAGAAAAAAGGACGAGAAGGAGGACGAGAATGAGAAGGAAGAGGAAGAGAAAGAAGAAGAGGAGCAGGAGGAGTAGGGAGAGTAGGATAAGAAGAAGAAAAATATTATGTATCTCATGAATAAGCTAAGAAATAGTTGAATCTTAATCCAATTTTCTTCACCTGGAGCTTGCCCATGAGGCCGCAGCTGTCCATCCTGCTGGCCACGTTGACGGTGTTGCCCCAGATGTCGTACTGGGGCTTCTGGGCGCCCACCACGCCAGCGATCACGGGCCCGTGGTTCAGACCTGGGAACAAGTCCAGAGAATAATAATTACTTGTCTTTAATATGCACCGACACAAGAATGATTTAATAGCAAACAAAACTGACAGACTTTTATCAATCCTGTATTGTAAGTGGGTTTTGAATTTTTTAAATGTACGAAGGCGGATTAAAATATAGATGGAATGAATGATTAATTCAGAACTCGACTCTAACTTGTCAAACTTCCTTGCCTACAATTTTTACTAAGGAAGCGTCATCTTTGGCATAGTTTACATGTTTTGTTAATACCTACTGTTCATTGAATACATTTTTATTGTAGGTCGAACTATGCTTTTGCACTATCGTTCCCTGTTCTTTATGTGCTCTTTATGTGGCGTTCTACTAGGAACAATACGTACCAAAATTGTTTATTATTGCCCTTCTCCCCCAATAACTAATCACACGCCCACCGTAATTAGTTCTGCAATCTTAGCAAAAATATATAGAGATGAGATTAGAAAGCTAAGACAACTGTTACTCACGACTAAGAAGCCCTCAAATGGTTTAACATATAAACTAGAATGAAATTAATCCTTATGGATACAAGGAACTGAGCTCCTCATGGATACTTAGGCTCTTCGAGAGTTGAGTTGAAAATGATTTGACTCACCCATCCTGAGCTTGAACCTCTGGAAGGACTCGCGGTTTATTTGGTCCAGGATGGTCATCAGAGCGACGGCAAACTCCACCAGCACCACCACGTTGTGTTCCGTCCGCCGCGTCTCGTCCT
Organism: Flexamia atlantica; assembly: GCA_035578135.1. Taxonomy (NCBI): domain Eukaryota; kingdom Metazoa; phylum Arthropoda; class Insecta; order Hemiptera; family Cicadellidae; genus Flexamia; species Flexamia atlantica. Next base: position 283,914 of record JAQJVK010000143.1, on the reverse strand, counting down.
GCACACAGACGATCAAATCCTCTGTACCACTTGATTGGCTAGATTAAACAATATTACTTATAAAAAGTTAACTAATCATTCTTTATAACTACGTTGTTCAGAACAATTGGTAATCAAATTACCAACTTAGGATTGTTTTACTTAAAATTTTAAATTATTTATTGATTAACTTGATTTATTTGTTTATTTTTAGTTATTTAGTAAGCCAAAATTATAAATCATGCCTAATTTTACGACATGATTTCATAAAGTCTTATAAGTATGTACTAGCAGCCCGCGTCACTTCGTGACTTAAAAACAACTTGGCAAAATAGGCTTTAGTTTCATGTTGATTATGGAGTATGGAGTTTTGCAGCGCCAAAATACCTTTCAAAGAGGGAGTGTGTGAATTTTTGTGATTTTTTATAGACCGATTACTTGTGTCATAGTACTGAAATAATATTGCCAGTAATTGAACTTCTCGTTGGGTCAAACTTTAAAATAAAAAAATAACTTATTACCTTAGACTTTAAACTTCAATATGGGTAAGAAATTCCTCACAGAATTTGAAAATGTCATTAATTTTATCTGCTTTAAAAGTGTCTATGTATAAGTTCTACTCTTTAAAATTTCGATAGTACAACAACGTTCATTTTGCACAAAAAGGGGGTTAGTTTACATATGGATCTTCATTGCTTGGTGCATCTTCAGGTCTCTGTTTTAGAAATTTATTGAGTATTGAATCTTTATGTTAATTCTACACAACGTCAACGCGTCAGTTTCTTATAATCATCTTTGTTAGGTCTTAACAACAAATGGTAAGAAGATGGACAAACTACTAATCTGTCGATGAACTGATCTCTAAATAACATTTATAAAACAGCCATTCGCTGTAAAAACAAATAATTCAACGCTCAACACGGCCAAGGAATTAATTTTTTTTTATTGGTCCGCTTCTTTGTTTCACATCTTAAATACATGTTTGGCAAATTTGTATTTAAGTAAATAACATAACTTTCAATGAAACACTTTCATTAAATAGGCATGTTTGGTACATTGGTACATTTAAAAATCAAATTGGTACATTTGAAAATCAAACGAAATATACAGGCTCACCATTAACACCTCAATATCCTTCGCATTCCATGTACATTTACAAAATACAGGTTTTAGCTTTTTAAACCTTTATTTTTTAGGTTAATATTCTACTAATATTGCTATTTTAAAACTCTAAACGTTGAACATTCATAAATGTGTTGAAACATTACATGTACCAATGTGTATTCACTGCCAATAGGTTGTTAGAAAATCCCATCTCCAGAGCACCTCATGAGTTACTTGTGTTCCTTTTTAAGTTCCCTTTTGAGAAAATAAATACAGTAAATTTAGATGATTACAGACTGGTGGTATTAGTTTCAATAGGGTAAATACTCTTCCTTATTTTCCGTAGTCTTAAAAAACATCAATATTTTAAGAAATGAAAATCATAATGTGGATGAATGTTGACTGACTTTTGCTCGACCTGTATTCTGGGGTATATCTCTGGAACGATTTCAAATCTTGATCATCTGTTTTGTTACAAACAAATGTGAACTGGAAAAAGTTCACAGATTCTAAAACAGATAGTAGCACTTTCGCTGGAATTTCAAAAGCTTCCTGTGCAAAGGCTTTTCATGGGATATTTTTCAAACCCTCAAAAGGAACATCTAGAGAGTAATAGCTTTAATTTGATACCAAATATGTGTAGAAAAATTAATTTCTAGAGGTCGATTTGCACTGTACAAAATCCCAGAAATTCTTTTAATTAATAATATAGATAGATAATCGTACCTTTCTGGTGTCCTGAAGAAGCATGAAACAAACAAAAATAATGTTATCAGTATAATGTGAGGAACATGAGGTAAAAAATATACTGTACTGAGTCAAGTGAATTGTCGATGATTCCTCAAATACATTATGATGATGTATCCTTATACTTTTTAAAAATTTTAAATCATAATATTGCTTAATATTTTACACATAAAGTCAAAAAAATAGTGGATTTATTCTAAATTATAAAAATTGACTTTAGACTAATCCCACTACACCTTTAATTTATCAACAAACATATAACTATTATTATATAAAATAATAAAAAGCATGCTCTGCTGGACTCACCCCGCCCTCGGTCTCTTTGCCGGGTCGCAGGCCGGACGCGAGCATGTACGTGCTGCCGATCGTCTTGATCTTCTCTATACTGCTGAACTTGGGCTTCAACAGCAGCTGAAACAGGCGTGGAGCTCAAATCAGCGGTTTATAATAGTTTATCTTCTGAAAAATAAGATAACATGACGTTTTACACGTATTGACATAATTCTCAAACATGACCTGGAAATGAAAATCTTTATATGATAAATAACACAGGATCGTAAATAAGATGGTTCTGAATTTTCCTGACCCAGAATAAAGTTAGCAAAGGTGAAAAGTTTCAAATTTTACTTAGAAAACTTGAAGGTGTATTTTAGACGAAATAGGCTTTTAAAAGTTACTAAAATTGTTGGAAAAAACACATTATACTGATTAAAGTGAAATAAACGCCAAAGGATCTTTAAAAAGTAAAATGTTTAAATTTTCTTTTCTAGCTATCACCCAATTATTGCAAATGATAGATTTTTTAGAACATTTGGACTACTGAAGTTGAATTTGACAAACCATAGCAAAGACAATGGGTAGTTGATAGTTATTTGTGTTCTGAGAAAGAAAACATTGTCTCAGGAGTGAAGATTTTGCTGACCGAGCTTGTCGTGGGCGACAATTTTCACGAGGGAGGCAACGTGTGCTACTCTATTCCCGAAATACGCCAACATTCTCTCACCCACCTGAACAGTTAAATAAAATATAAAATACATATATAAAAAACATATAAAATACAAAAAAGAGAAAAACTCAACTGTAACCACAAATTGATAGGTAACCTCTAAACTTTTACTGTCGCAAGTTGAGCGTTCTCTTCCGTTTCCGCTCTAAGCCAATGCCTCTATCATCTGTCAGTGCCTGCATCGTTTAGTTGCAAAATATATACATGTTTATGAAGGAATTTAAAGGCGATCATTTTTTTCATTTTAGCTGGGAGACAAAGTAAACCACTCATTACAGGGATTAAAACGTGTCCAAACAAAGCAGATGGGGAAAATATCTGTACCTTGTCAAAGTCGCAGATGATCTCGTTGAGCAGCCGCAGACACTCGAGGCCCTGCTTGTTGACGTCGTTCTCGTCGTAGAACTCCTTGTAGTTGGGGATGGACGCGAACATGACGGCGATGCAGCTGTACCGCTCGTGGTACAACTCCTGCAAAGATAACATTGTAACACTCGAGGCCCTGCTTGTTGACCTCGTTCTCGTCGTAGAACTCCTTGTAGTTGGGGATGGACGCGAACATGACGGCGATGCAGCTGTACCGCTCGTGGTACAACTCCTGCAAAGATAACATTGTAACACTCGAGGCCCTGCTTGTTGACCTCGTTCTCGTCGTAGAACTCCTTGTAGTTGGGGATGGACGCGAACATGACGGCGATGCAGCTGCACCTCTCGTGGTACAACTCTTATAGATGGAAATATATTTTGTGGGGTGAAACTTGACTTATGGAAGATAACTTTATTGGTATTAACCAATACAGTTTGTGAAGAAATAGTTCGTAGTCCGGCTTAATCTTGAGTCTTTATTCGTGGTTGATGATGTATTTGTGATAAGACCCTTATGCAATACATTTATTTTGGTTTACAAGGCGTTCAAAAAATGTTGGGCAATAATTTACGTAGTGATTCCTTAGATCAAAATAAGTAAAAAGGTTTCATAAAAATATGCCCTAAAGTGCTTCCTTTTCCGTCTGTGTGTCTGTTTATAATTTTTACCTATTTAATCACATCTCACGAACCTCTAAACGTATAAACTTCAAACTTGGCATATGGATGGCCACTATTACGAATTTATTTCTTAAGAAGTATTAAATTTCTACTTTTTACCATTTCAAAATGGCGACTGTTTTTTATTTTCAAAACTAAATATCTCAAAAACCATAAATTAAAAAAACATATTCAAAATACAAAAAAAGCTTCAAGATTTAATCTAATTAACGCTGATATTAAGATTATGGTAATCGGACAACTAATAACGAAGAAATGTTAATTTATCTGAATAAAACATGGTTCTTTAGAACATATTGTCTGAAATTTGCATGTTTTTACTCGGAAAAGTTACAATTTATCCGTTATTAGTAGTCCAATCATCATAATCTTAATTTCAGCGTAAATTGGGTTAAACTTTGCAACTTTTGTGTCTCTTGTATGATTTTTCTCAAATTTACGGTTTTTAAGATAATTAGCTTCGAAAACAAAAACAGTCGCCATTTTAGAATGGTAAAAATTGGAAATTTGTTACTTCTTACAAAATTAGTTCTTAATAGTGGGAATACACATAACAAGTTTGAAGTTTATACGTTAAGAGGTTCACGAGATTTAATTAAATATGTTGAAATCACAAACAGACACACAGACGGAAAACAAAGCACTTTAGGACATATGTTTGATTAAACTTTATTTCATATTTCGATCCAAGAAATCACTACGTAAATTACCTTACATTTTTTGAACACCTTATAAAATAACTAATTTTCTCTTATACGTTAATAGTACCTTCTAGCTCCTGTATAAAAGGAGTATTTGGGTTTCAATTTGGTTTTTCTTGGATAAAAGTATGTCTATATTAAAAGTTTTGATTTTGTTTATATTGGTGTCAGATTCTACAGCATTAATTATCTAATTCATAAAATAACACGGAGGATAAACTTATTTGCACTGATTTGTATTGAATGGTATGCTTAGAGTCAATATATCGATGGGGTTTTATTTATCAGTATTTCGCGGTAGTCTTGCCAATAGTGCCAATCCATATATGAATTTTTTCCTTTTTAAATTCAAGTAATTTATCTCCAAAGGTTTCCATTTAAACTTATTTGGCACGCTGACGGTTTTTAATAATGAGATTTGTGGTGTAAATAAAAGACTTTTCAAAATTAATGTAAAGGAAACACTGAAAAGTAACAGAGTGGTTATTTAGTACCTGCGTTGCTCTGGTGGCCAGGAAGTGCTCTGCCACGTGGGCCGGAAGTATGTTCTCCAGCAGGATCTTGTTTATACCTCGCATCGTTTCTACCTGAAATAAAAGCAAAAAACCTTAAAATTCCAGATAAGCATCGAAGTCTTAACAGTGTCGCTTTATTTATTTATTTTATCCTAACAAAGTCTATAAGTTTTAAGGGGCTCAAAAGTTAATAATTCATAAATTATTTAAGTAAACGATGTAACAAAATATTTTATTTACAACCGTTTCCATAAACACTAATGATAATTTTTCAAAATGGCATCATAAAGAGGTACATTATAAAAGATACAATAAATGTGCATAAAGTGAACCTTACGATACACGAGACACATTATGTTGTCGGTTCTAGACTATTGATAACTATAGTCGTTTCACAAAAGGAGCGTGTTCTATACGTCGTTGTTGTGTCTTTTTACGCCAACGGTATTTTTTAACCTTTTGATCGGAAACGGCCCAAACCTGGGTCTTACTTACTGTCTAACGGCGACCTTTTGTCAGATAGCATAATTAATTTACTGCCCCAAGACAAATGGCAACTGGCTTTAGTTTCGATCATGGTCAGGATTGAACCGGCGACCCTCAGGTTATGAGGTGAGCACATTATCCACTCGGCTATCCAGTCAACTTATTACATTTTTATGATTCATATTTTAGTTTGTTTATTCGTTTACTTAAAATGTGATTTGATTTATTCCATCGGTTAGTCGTTCCACAACGATTCATATTTTGGATTTTTTTATTCCTAAACCTCAGATGGGAGTTGACTAATCCCCTCATTAATCATAAATAAAAGTGATGAGCTTTTTTACCTCCTAAATAAATTTCATCGTACAATGTTGATCATAGATAAATTATAAAGTGGTGTATGCAACGATTGTATTCAGCATTCAAACTTTAGAGCCTTCAAACCTTAAATACAATCGTAGCATAAACTACTATTAAAACATAAAATAATTCCGATCCTGTAATGACTCCTTATCTATTATAGTTCCTCACAGACCTCCTCCTGCTCCACCTTGAGCTTGGCCTTCCACAGGAAGTCGGTCCTGGAGGTGAACTCGATCTGGCGGTCCAGGATGTGGAGGAGGACGACCAGGACCAGGACCGGGAACCACAGTTTGAACATGGTCGGCAGACCCCCCAGCCTGGGAAACATTGTTTCGTTTGAAAGTTGAAAGTTTTCGAAGAAATCAAACAAAAATATCTGATACATTTTAATATAGAAAGGCTAACTAACATAGATTAAATAGATTACCAGGGAATCAGTAGCAATCAGTATTTATTTATTTAATATGACGAGTTTTGCGAAGAATATTATAGCCAAACTTTCGGGTCAATTTTTATGATTAACATGTTGTATAAGGCCCAAGAATTATGGGTAAATTTATGGGCTCTTTGTATTTTATTTGAGATTAGCTGTCATTTTAAACAATAAATTAGACGTAATGATAAAATAAAATCTAATCAGTACTTTTCATGGTTAAAAGCGAATTTACCCCTTAATACACATTTTTGCTGAGTTGCTCCTTTAGGCAACATCTAAATAATTTTATATGAACATGTAAATTGACTGCCGAGGTGTCTTTCGAGGGATTCGATTATGTTTGTCGACCCAGAAACCCTCGGAAAGCCCTCAAAGTTCAGTTCTGGCCCATTTGTAAAAATCAAATAAATCATTATATCAATCACATAAAATGAAAACAAAGACAGCTAAATATATAACAAGCGGGCAAACAACTCTCGAACTAATACTTTGTAACAAAATACAAAAATAGATGATTTGCTCGGTTTAGTTAAAAATATAAGGTGTAAGAGTACTGCAGGGTATAACAATAATTTAGTTATTGTGAACGTGGTAGGAGATCAAATCACTGTAAGGCCAATTTTTTTGGCAGTTGCACGTTGAAAACAATATAAGGCAAGTTTGATGATGTAGAACAATATGCTACTGGAATATTGACATTAAACTTTATGAATCATGTGAAATAACACAGAAATCTATCACTAGAGGCTGATGTATTACCTGTCCGGGTGGAAAAACTCATATAGATCGAAGATGATTCCTGACGTGTAAAGGCTGAGGTGGAACGTCGCCGATGCCAACATGAGGCAGAGCTTGAGGAGGAAGCCTACCCTGAGGAATACACTGATGGTGGCTAGCGTGATGGCGGTGCTGTACAGGTACGCCTGGGAAACATATGCAAATATCAAGGTGACGTAACTTACACTTATGCCGAAGAGAATGGGCAAATCCTGGAAGAATGTGAAGGACAAATCAGGATAACTGTGTCTTTTGTGGTAACAGCATTAGTTATTTCTGGTTTTAAAGCAATACTCTTATATCAAAGTGAAAATAGTAATAAAGTTATGTCCAAATTTCTACAAGCAATGTATCTTCCCTTTTCAAAAATGTTGAGAAAACATATTATATCCTTGTGAGTTTTATACGATTCTTCCTACCTTTTGAACTTTATCAATTAATGTAACGAATTCAGCTTTTGGTTAGTGGTTATACTGTTGTATTTCCTAAAACACAAAATGTACATTTTACTTGGACGTGTAAAGAAATTTAAACGTAAATCCTTATTGTAACATGAGTTTTGGAATAGTGAGCTATCCATACATTTTCACACGAAAATTAATTGATTTGCTTTAGTGAACTGATTCAGCAGAATAAACTCAGCAGAATAAACTGATTCAGGATATTTGCAAAACTAATAAAAAAAAGAAGATTATTGATTAAATTAGAACCGTAATTTATTATAAATTATATAAAACATTTTTTAAATTAATTAACAGTTCTGATGAGAAAGCAGGGAAATATTCCAGTTACCGGAGCGGAATCGATCTCGTCCAGTGTGTAGGGCTGCGTAGAGTTCTGGCTGGTGGTGTTCTTTTCATTCAGTGCCACATTGTTGTTGATGCTCCCGTTGCTGTTGATCTTGCTGATGCTGCTGTTGATACTGCTAATGCTGCTGTTGATGCTGCCGATGCTGCTGTTGATGCTGCTGTTGATGCTGCTGTTGATGCCGCTGATGCTGCTGTTGCTGTTAATGCTGTTGATGCTGCTTTTGCTGCTGCTGATGTTTTCACCAGTGATGTTCACTGTCAGTCTAACCACCTCCTGTGGCTCATCCGGCTCAAAGTCTATCTGCAACACAATCATTCTAAGGCTCTGATTTCTGCGGCTGAGGTAAAATGGGTTGTGCGATTATTCTTGAAAATGTTCTCTGAGGTAGATAAAGGAAGGCTGGAGGAGGGGTTTTAGTTTTGGGAATATTTATTAGGCCGTATAAATTAAAATTCTTCGTCGTATGTAGAAGGTGGAAAATCAGATTTTTTTGATAAGACCAATAATCTCCTTAATTATTTACAAGGCTCTTCCTATTCATCGTTGTTGTCTTCGTTTAGTAAGATTGGTTAAATTGATGTATTAACTATTTTGTTATTGAACAACTATTTCATACATTGAAGACTCCTAAGATATGTACGTGTGTTTTGAATTTATATGGTTAAAAAATCATATTAAAAGCCTGAAGACGCAATACCACCGTCTCATAAACATCCCAGAATGAGCATAGGAGCATCAATTAAATATATGAATTGAAAAAGTTAACATCTCAAAAGATTCAAACGATAAATGAAGTTATGCTAAAGATTCGCTTACAAAAATGGCTAGAAAATCAGATGAAATTGAAACCTATCTGTCTATTGCTTCCTGTAGAGTAAAAGACGTAGCTTAAAGTAGTCGACGTAAGTAGTCAACTATAGGAAGGGTAATCTACTTTAGTAAAGGTAAAACTAATAGAAGTTTCAAGGTCATTAGTTCTTATCATAAGATAAACAATATGGCTTTAAAATTACATTATTTTGAAACTTCAATTAATTTGAACTCTAGAACGCATGATTAGTTGGCACAGATGATACCGAAGGTCTGTATAGAATAAGAGTAGAAAGTAATAACAGTACCAAGGTTATCTAAGTCAGAAATTTAAGCACATTATAACGTCTTCGAAAAACCGGAAATCTATAGCCTCCAGCTGGGACAAAAATTAATCTTGACCAAAAACAAGAATGGTGTCAGGAGGACCATTCCTCTGAATGGTGTCAGAGGAAGTAAATCTGACACCTCAGTTGAGGCTCCAGTTTTCCCCAATAGGCTATCAGAGCTTGCTTAAACCGGAAATGAGTCTACGATTAACGTCACAAGCTTTGGTTCCACAGCCCTAATAAGAGTTAGGAAACCTGAGTATAGTATCAATATTCCTCTAATCTACAGACCTCGGGGGACTCACCAGTGTTATCACTGCACACACAGCCACGAGCAGCACGGTGATGACGAAGATGGACATCCTGAGCCAGCGACTGTCGCTGACCACGCGGCTCGCGTGCTCAGCGTCCTCGGGCGTGTCGCTGCCCTGCGGCCCGCAGCCCTCGGCCCAGCTGACGTACACGAACACCAGCAGCGCCACCAGCGTGGGGCCGTACGCCCCATACAGCACCAGGCCTCTGGAGACAACAGCAGGACTTAGTGACCCTCTGAAAGTCTGTTGCGTTGAAAATAAGGCTAGATTTATACTTAGATCAAGTGTTCTTTCCACACTTCCTGTCAAAGAAGGTGCTAGAGAAAGCAACAAAAGCTGTCACTATTATTAGGTACATCTTCAAGTGAGTAGCTTTTGTGCCCCCAGAAAGTTCGGACTTAAAAGCAGAATAGGTAGAGATGGAATGAGGTAAAAGAAGAAAGATTAAAGTTCATCCTAGATTCAGAGCGCATCCTTCTGGATAAGGGGACATTCCTTGCCCACCAAGCGATATCTTGTCCACCAAATCAGCTTGACGGATTCTATTCCATCTGTCATATACATATTCATTTTGATTCCTTCTTATTTATTCCGATGATGAGTTCTACTAACCGAATGGTTATGAGATGAAACTCTCATTCTTTCTGGGAGCCAGGAAAATTTAATAAGACTATAGACGGCTAAAGTTATCTTGCAGGAGTGTTATGCTTGTTGGAGTGACCCAGTTTTACAATCACTACTACAATTATGGCAATGAAAATTTAAATTCCCATGGTCATGTTCCTTGATTCCCATAAAATATTATTTGATCTCTGATTTGGCCTTCTGTAATGAGGGAGATACTTAAACACACGAACAACAATCAATACATCACGAATATTAATAATCTTTGAGGGGAACTATCAAGAACTCAAGAACTAAAACGGTACTATAAAGATAGACCAGACTGACCTTGGAACCATGAGGGCCTGGATGGCTGCCATGCTGAGGAACATGACGGTGGCGCAGGCGATGTAGTGCTTGAACTGCAGATCGGGCTGGGACCTGTAGGCCGTCTCCTGCTCCTTCTTGTAGAACCACAAGAACACAGGATTCAGCTCCTCGGAGTTGAACCACTTCCTGAGGTGAAAAACGAGAAATGGTATTGTTGCAAACATTTTTAGATTGTTTGTAAAAATCCAGAATAGGTTTCTTTATTGTTAAAAAATAATGTATGATAGATACACTATGCCTCTATACGTTTTTAATTTGTAATGGTAAAAAGTAAAGGATGACTTAAGTGTACTTCAGAAAGTATATATTTACATACCTGCATTCCAAACACGTGCTTTTGCTCGGCAAGAGATTGGATTCTATCATTGCAATGCTCTGAAATGAAATCAACAATTATTCTTGAAATAACATTAATTAGTTGAAGGATGTGTACACAATATTTTGAAGTATTGATTTGATATGGACAGTAATTACATCAGCAAATATGTCTATGGTCGACACGAAAAAGGTAAAATAAGATGGAAAAAACTCATTATCTTAGCAATTTCAATTGTATATCTCAATTTTGAAGAACATTGCATAAAATGCTTAATGATTATGCTCATATTTACTATAATAGGTGGTCTCTTGCTTGCTTAAAATATTTTTGAAACATGAGTTTTTCAAGACATATTTTTTACTTAAAAGAACAAACCACATGCCACTTGTTGGGGACAAAGAAATGGCGAAGAGAAAATATCTGAGATCGTGAAATAAAGGAAGTTAAAAATTATATGGATGTAACTCCATAAATTATGGTTGTAAACTATCCATATTCTAATTTAATAACCAGGGAAGATGAAAGATAGAAAGATGAACACCAGCAGCGCCACCAGCGTGGGGCCGTACGCCCCACACCATAAGATCCAATGGTGCGGGGCCGGTTACGGGAAAGTAACCGGTTTCCCTGTGGTTTTTTAATGTGGGAGGTGTTCGTTTTAGAGTGAGTACTGCCAAAAATTTACTTGTAGTATTATTTAGTGTTGTTGTTGACTCAGCAAACATAAAGAAACATGGCCACTGGACATTCTTACAAGTGATACTGTATGAATGTTATTTGTAAATAGTTAAACAGAGACTGACCGTGAGCCCGATGTTCTTGGCCAGCGTGCTCTCGGTGATGTTGGCGAAGGGCTTGTCGGCGCCCCAGCACTCCACGTACTTGGTCATCTTGCTGGAGCCCCGCCCCCGGCTGATCTGCCCCGCCGCCTCCGAGTGCACCACCAGCCCGTTGTTGGTCGACTCCTTCTTCTCCTCCGGTTTGTTGTCTTTCTGGAAATTGAAATTATATAATTATTGGAGTTATTTTATATTATTACAGTTTCTGGAGATTTGGCACTTTCTATGATGAACTTCATTTGCTTGGCTTTAATTTTTGTGGACCGGGCACAAAGGAAGAATACAGCTGTGTAGATATGCAATCAATCTAAATTTTGCTGTTCGAAATAATTTAAATACCTTAAAAATCTCATAATAGAAGGACAGACCAATTAAGTCATGTGCATATTTCATTGTAAGTATCTTACTTTACGTTTTACAAATGATAATGGTTGGTAGGTATTAAATAATTTTTTCGTGAAAACCTTCAATCTGCATATGCGGTAAATGTTCATTTTTTACATTGGTTTGCTTATTAGGGTACAGGTTTGAGATTTCTGCTTGTCTATTCCCAATTCACAAAATTATTTTGGAAATTTCTTGTTCGTTTTCGCGGCCCTTACATTACAACCTAAACAAATGGTTTCTTTGCTATTATTTTGACAATTTGTTGTTGTTTTATCCTCTTTATTTAAATATTATTCAATATTTATTAAACATGGTATATTTTCATTTGTCCTTAGTGAAGGGCTTCAGTGAATTGCCCTCAGCATGGAAGTTAACCTCAAGGAATGTATGTTTTTCACTGCTTGGTCTCGGGGCTAAAGCTCTACTGCAAAGGGGCCTATCTTCATTCTGCCCTACACATTTCTATTATTTTAATCGAATTTTCTGGTGAATAAAATATTTTAAAATATAAAGGCATTTATTTGAGATAATAACGCATCCACTTCTGCATTTTGGCACTACATTTGATACACATTATTGCTTCAAGATTAATAGCAAAATACCATAAGAAGTGAGACGATGTTTTAATGGTGTAATACGTTACTAGACCGGTAAGTACTCTTTTACCGGACGAGCATTATAGTTCCCGCTCGAGACAGAGGCGAGAGCGGGATTTTCATGCGAGTTAGGTAAAACTTACCGCGCGAGTGTCGTACGATACTTTACATCATACTACTCAGAAAAACATAAGTAATCATAACATTTGGATAGTTGAACGATTATCCAAACCTAACCTACAATTGTCAACAATTTCCTACTGTTACCAGTGCTGTCACTTAATTCAAATAAAGTAACCTATTAAAACATACATTAAACATGGTTTAGCTGCAATCAGCTTGTTTTGATTGTTCTGTTACTTCCGTTGCGAAGCTATATTCAGGTAACTCTACCGCGCAGTTATCGGCAGTAACTTTTCAGCCAAGAGTAAAGGCACAGAAAACATACGTTCTTTGTAGTATGATGTGAACACATTCTACTCTTTGCACTATAGGTAAAGTAAAGCATCCAGACAGAACTGTGCAGTACTGTCGCTCACCGCGGGAGGAATGATGAGGTAGGTTTCTATCTTGTGGTCGGCGAGGTAGCCCTCCCTCTCCTCCCCGTGCCCCGGCTCCACCTGGAACCTGTCGTTCAGCTGGTCCAGGGTCGCTCTGGTGATGTGGACCCTCCTGCAATAATGACAAACATCTAGTTTTGATGAGACAACTGTCAACTCGGTTCAGGTTTACGAGTCACTATCTAGTGACTCACTAACTTGTGAGTCACTATCTAATGATGGAGAAACACTCGGTTCAGGTTTACGAGTCACTAACAAGTGAGTCACTATCTAGTGATGGAGAAACACTTCATGAACAATAAAAAAATCAAAATGATCGTCCAATAGGAGACCAAATAGGAATAAAAACACTTTGCTGCAGGCAATGACGCACGCATATTTAGAAATCGTCTATCTCTCTCTAAACATTAATTTTCCAGCCCTCTCGCACACGTTCCTTAAAATGGTCGGGATTTTCATGTGCGAGCTACTGCTTTAACGATACCTTGTATCTTTGCCATTTCACGTAAAAAATACTGTTGTATAGCGAACGCAGCCTACACCTCCACGCAGGTAGCTGAAGTGCCGGAAGAACTTCTAGGAGCAAGCCCCCGGCACTGGGAAGCTGGACAGTCCTAATTCCCCCTTGACCAGCAACGCGTTTGTTTGTGGCGATCACTAAGGAGCAGATTGGTAATTACCTGCAGTCCAAGAGAATTTCGCCTAATGCAAAAACTCAAATGCTGGAAATAAGTTATTGTGTTGGAATTGACTTAATTTTATAGTCCAAGTGACATCCTTAACAAATAAAATACATAAAGCCACTGTTTGTCAAAAGGGGTTTAAGAAAGTCCCCTTCATGCTTGGAGGTATTTTTTTTTTTTGTATTTTGTGCTTTCTACGCCAGAGGCATTTTTTAACGTTTTGATCGGGAACGGTCCAAACCCGGGTCTTGTTACTATCTAACGGCGACCTTTTGTTAGATAGCGTCAATAATTCATAGCCCAATGACAAATGGCAACTGGACCCAGTTTCGATCCTGTTAGGAATCGAACCGACGACCCTCACGTTATGAGGTGAGCGCTTTATCCACTCGGCTATCCAGTTAATTTACTGTGTGCTTTACTTGCAGTTAAAATGGTGTGCTTTTACTAACTGCGTTTACTATATGTAATGTAATATGTTAATAATTTAGAGTTTTATGTGTTTAGAATTTAATTTGAGACCCATTGACTCCATAGCCTCTTTTGGTATACATTAGCCTTAACAATGTTCAATTCAATTTATAACTGTTTAATTAATAATTGATACGTTTTAATTTAAATGTAAATAAAGTGTGTTACAATTACTAACACAACTTAATAAGCATTGTGTACTTTGCAAGTCACGTGAGGATAGCCTGAAATAACTTGTGTGTTTGATTGGCTGTGGCCTCCAGCTACATATTTTTTCAATATGCAAAAAAAATTTTTTTTGACCATGCTAAGATTGTCATGACATTCTTTCAGTACAACTTTTTACTATCACATAATCATAACTTGCACCAGTTGTGTTTAAAACAATCATGCATCTCGTAAATCTGGGTAAGCGAAAGAGTAAAAAAGTCTTGATTAGCAAAGAGTAAATTGGTTTTCAACCCTTATTTGTTGACCTAAATGACCGACCTAGGAGACTGATGAAGCCTGTATTACGAGATCTAATTAGGTGCATACCAGAGTAAGCTGCTTATTGGAGTTATAAAGGCAGAGAGGCTTTCAAAAGTTAATGAGGTGTCAAGTTCGCTACTTTCAATGGATTAGAAACTCCACCTTACCTTTAATGCGTTTGGTACATAAAACTAACGGGCTGCAGGTGTAGTTCACGGTTTCCAGATCCTGTTACATGTACTTCACAGGCAATAAAAGCTAGAATGTTATTATTTGAAAAAAAAAAACAATTTCGTCTTAAAATCACTTCACACTTGTTTCTAATTTTAACATAGTTAAGATCTTACAAAATGTTTCTGCTAGTATGTAACTGAGAAAATATTTTTATATGCATATACTAATGTCATTAAAACTTTAATATTAAAGATCATATTCCCTTTCATTTTTAACAGTCTAGTTGTAGCAAGGATTTGATGGAAAAGGAAATTCAGGTTGCTTTTATCAATGGATCTTATTTTTAAGAATCTACCTAAGAATAAAATGAAGGGAACAAGCTTAAGACTAATTATTACATTTTTTACTAGAACAATAACAACAAATTAATCACGTCATTAAAAAATTTCACAGCAAACATTTTGATCAGATTTTCCTCGCAATATTTACTTTCTTTTTGAAAAGTTCCTAACACTTTCCTTAAGTCGAATAATATTGGTATCTTTACATACAGTAATATATTTTGTCTTTAAGATATAATGCAAAAAATATAAAAATCATATTGTTAAAGAACCTTAAACAAACATCGATATTTATTAAATTTTCTCAATAAAACTTATTTCAAAGACAATCAATATGAGAACAAATAAACATTATCAGAAAAAAAATTAATTAGTTCATGCATTCGTTATTTCCACATCAAACTATACTTTTAGTAACGTAGTGTTTAAAACAAAGAACTTTAAATGGGGTGTTGAAAACGATGCACTTCTTGCTGAAAGCCTCGTCAATGTTTTGTTTGGGATATAATTTAATAGAAACAACTAATGCAAGACTTTGGCAGGCGCTGAGTGATAAAGTTTAACGTAGGAAGTTGTTCTCAGCGCGCTGAGAGCCGCCTCTCCGTCTCTGCTACTGACAACTTCCACTACTTTATACTTCATTCAAAACCCAACAAAATGTTTTAAACATTTTAACGCCTATTTAATCTAGTGTACAGAGTTGTTTATTTATAATCGAGGCCATTTTAGTGCATTAAAACTGTTAGTTCCTAAATACTTTTTTTACCATTTTAATAGTATGTTTTTACCAGATTTTCCTGGCCTGTATTACTCATTTGATCGGCACCACGTTATTATTTTGAAAAATGTCGTCATTGGAAAGTTAATATTATAATTATTACACGCTTCATGTAAATATATATTTTAAAGTTTCAAATAGCTTAGGAGAATAACTAGCTCACTTTGACGATTCCTTTAATTACTTTGATTACGTTACCTGTTTAAATGAATTTTTTGAAGGAATGAGATTGAAAAAGGGGTGTCAATAACAATAGTAATTAGCATTTTGGAGGCACCCTAGTTAAGTGGTAGACCTAATCACAGCAATTATCATTACAATTTGCTGAGTGATAGTGCCGCAACATTGAGGGTGCATAGTAAGCTGAATATGTAGCTACTATACAGTTCCTCTAAATCTACCATGCCTTGCCCTAATTAAAATAATGTTTCTTGATTTTCTTAAATAAAAACAAAAAATCCCTCGTTTAGTTGTGTTAACTAAGAGATGAGATTGGGAGCAACCTCTAAATTACGCATCTCTCTAAATGACCTATTTAGAACCACCCTCCCCTTGGCACTAATAATCCCCCTCAAAATTTTTTCAACATTGTACTATCACCCTACCCCCCAAAGGAAGTAAAACAAAGCTTGAATATGAAAAGAATTCCAAGTTTTCGAAATTAATTTCAGCTATAAATTAATTAGGTTTGATAGTTAAGCAGTGCTTCCTTAAACCTCCCCATCCCTCGTGCTTAATCCTAGTGCTTAATGCTGTCGCAAATTCCCTCAAGGACCGTTGCGTAATTTAGGTACGGCCCCTTACCAACTAAAATAAATCATATTGAAGGGTCATCCTGAGTCTACACTCTACTCAGCTACCCCCGCTCTCACCCCGACTTGCTACCTCCAGACGTCACACAGCACGTTGCCGTGTGGATACCTATCTGCTACACTCTACTCACCCCGGCTTGCCCCCGGACTCCATGTGGTTGGCCAGGGTTACGTCGTCGCTCCACACGTCGAACTGCCACTTGCGCAGCCCCAGCACGCCGCACAGCACGTTGCCGTGTGGATACCTATCTGCTACACTCTACTCACCCCGGCTTGCCCCCGGACTCCATGTGGTTGGCCAGGGTTACGTCGTCGCTCCACACGTCGAACTGCCACTTGCGCAGCCCCAGCACGCCACACAGCACGTTGCCCGTGTGGATACCTATCTGCTACACTCTACTCACCCCGGCTTGCCCCCGGACTCCATGTGGTTGGCCAGGGTAACGTCGTCGCTCCACACGTCGAACTGCCACTTGCGCAGCCCCAGCACGCCACACAGCACGTTGCCGTGTGGATACCTATCTGCTACACTCTACTCACCCCGGCTTGCCCCCGGACTCCATGTGGTTGGCCAGGGTTACGTCGTCGCTCCACACGTCGAACTGCCACTTGCGCAGCCCCAGCACGCCGCACAGCACGTTGCCGTGTGGATACCTATCTGCTACACTCTACTCACCCCGGCTTGCCCCCGGACTCCATGTGGTTGGCCAGGGTAACGTCGTCGCTCCACACGTCGAACTGCCACTTGCGCAGCCCCAGCACGCCACACAGCACGTTGCCCGTGTGGATACCTATCTGCTACACTCTACTCACCCCGGCTTGCCCCCGGACTCCATGTGGTTGGCCAGGGTTACGTCGTCGCTCCACACGTCAAACTGCCACTTGCGCAGCCCCAGCACGCCGCACAGCACGTTGCCCGTGTGGATACCTATCCTCATATCCACGTTGAAACCAGTGGCCTCGCGCACGAACCTGTAGAAAGTCAGCAAATCAGTTTTTAAAATCAAGAAATATATAATTTTTATCATTTTTTGGGGGGAAATTGTGTTAGATTTATAGTACATAATATTGTTTTCTTACTTCTTTGTTTTGTTTTCCAAAACTAAATCAGCCAAAGACAAGTTTTGCCTTGACAAGGTTATTTAGTATCGTCTATCACAGAAACAACAATAGTTGATACATATTTGCTGTTTGCTGTTTGACTGTACAGTTTTGTCATATGTTAATTTTGGCATATGGTATTTTGTTTATGTTTTGGGTAGCCAGTTATTATTATGCATTTGACTTATTGAAATATATTACTTTCTATATTTAGTATTTTATTACTTATTTACGAAGGGTTCACTTTTCATACTTAATAGTATGGCGACGAGTTTGATAGCAATGAGAGATGAGAGAGGAGACATGGAAATGAAACTTCAAATATTTCTCTTGCAACTAAGCAAAGCTATTAATTCTACAGGAGAAAGTGCGTACAGCCTAATGTTTGGTCGAAATATTAGAACTCGTTTGGATCTAATGACAGAGTCAAGTTCACAGCAAAGAAGGCACAAGGATGACAACAGAAAATTCTAAGAATTTAAGATTGGAGATAGGGTACAAGCTTTATGTTACAATTCAAGAAGTAACAAAAGGAGTTTCGGAAGGGTGTTAGCAAGAGAAGGAAATGTAATGTACATACTACGAATGGACAATGGCTATAAATGGAGAAGACATGCCAATCAAATGTTACCTTGCAAATTCGAGGGGGAGGATTGATACATATTTGCTGTTTGCTGTTTGACTGTACAGTTTTTGTCATATGTTAATTTTGGCATATGGTAGTTTGTTTATGTTTTGGATAGCCAGTTATTACTATGCATTTTGTGATGGGGTCCCATTTGAGAGATTTATTTTATTTGAAATTAGAGGAAACGTTGAGTGTACATGATTGGTCATTTTTCTCCTCTTCCCTCCCCTTATCCCCACCTCAGCAATTCAGGGGTCTGATAAGAACCAAGGGTCAGAGATGTCCAGTGGCTCCGGTAGCGTCAGGATCGCCGTCGCCAGTATCGTTTTCGCCCGCAGCAGCTCTTGGAGATGTCTGAGTGAGTGCCGAGAATTCTTATTTTTATAAGTATTAACGTTATTTGGAATTACCGATACCGTTGTGAAAAGTCATTTCTAAAGTAGCGTAACATAATTTTAAAATTTAGTTTAAATTTAGTAATGGGTTCGTGAGGGACAAGTGTCTCTTCGGATCCAAAATCCTGCAAGTCTGATTTCTAATAAAATAATTTATCACTATAAATAGATATTGGTTGAAGCTCGTGGGACAAGTGTCTCATTGGAGTAATTTTCGCAAGGGTTTTAACAGAATATAGTCCAAAAGTAAATTTTGATAAGATGCTAGGGACAGGTGTCTCAGCATCATATTTTCTTAAATTTTTGGTATAATAAATACATAAATGTTTTGAATAACGTTCAGATGACCTGGGGAGGAAAGTTTCTCACCGGTTAAATAATTAATTTTGAGTCATATTTAAAGATCGAGTGAGGAAATTTTCTCTTCGAATATTAATTAACTAGGTGAAAGGCTAAAATACCGTAAATCCATTAAATAAGCCACCGGGGAAATTAACCCCTAAATTGAATAAATTAATTCAGTGGGCCCCAAATAAAGTGTTTACCTTGGTGCTGAGGCGAATTTATTAAGTGTAGGCTCTGATCATTAAAATGTGGTTTGAAAGTGTACGTGACAACTAATATCAGGATTTTATCTGAGTACAGACTATTTGGACATGCTGCCGCCTAATATTTCGCTTAGAAAATCTGTATTTGATTTTGTTTAAAATGCTTTATTTTATTTAATAAATTGATGTTTTTTTGATCACAACTTCATTAAGTCGAACCCTGGGTATCCCGTACTGAGCTGTATATTTTTGTAATGGGTGATAAAATGAAGGTTGGATATAAAAAAATAATATTTTATATTTAGAGTTGAATGGAAGTATTTTATTACATTGAAAACTAGTCTGTCGGCCAACATCCTAACAGATTAAACCCCATTACAATGGCGCCCGAACAGGGACCTGCTAGAGCTCCAGTGACTCCGGACAGAAGGGTGGTTCTGATGGGTGAGGCGGTTACCCCCGGAACCCCGGTGCAGGATGAAGGCTCGGGACGAAAGGATGTGGTGGTGAAGGGTTTCAGCTCCCTGGCAGCTGTGACCAGCTGGCCCCTGCTGGAGATGGCCATACAGCGGAGGTCACCGAGGCCACGGTCTCCAGTAATGTCTGGAATTCGACCCCTCGATTCGGGCCCATCGGGCAATTCAGAATCACTATCGGGAGATGACTGGGAGGGAATCGGAATGGAGGATGTGCTATTGCTGGACGCTCCTTCGTTTGAAGCTTTGTGTATGGAGCATGGGATGTCGGAACTAATAAATAGTGTCGTGGAAGATGATCCCGCTTTGCAATTTGCAGAACCATTTCCGTTAACCCCGGGTAGAGATTTGGAGAGGCGAGTGTTCTTCGCGACGACACCTCGCCATGGCGCCAGAGACCAAGTTCTGACGGGCAGTGTGACACCTCCAGGCGATTTAATTATTTCTTTACCTGTAACTCCGGGAAAGGAGTTTTAAGACTCTGATATTTAGACTTGATGAACATTTTCTGTTCTGTAATGATTTTTTGTTGGGAAAAAATCTAATTAAGTGGAGGGGGAGTGTGATGGGGTCCCATTTGAGAGATTTATTTTATTTGAAATTAGAGGAAACGTTGAGTGTACATGATTGGTCATTTTTCTCCTCTTCCCTCCCCTTATCCCCACCTCAGCAATTCAGGGGTCTGATAAGAACCAAGGGTCAGAGATGTCCAGTGGCTCCGGTAGCGTCAGGATCGCCGTCGCCAGTATCGTTTTCGCCCGCAGCAGCTCTTGGAGATGTCTGAGTGAGTGCCGAGAATTCTTATTTTTATAAGTATTAACGTTATTTGGAATTACCGATACCGTTGTGAAAAGTCATTTCTAAAGTAGCGTAACATAATTTTAAAATTTAGTTTAAATTTAGTAATGGGTTCGTGAGGGACAAGTGTCTCTTCGGATCCAAAATCCTGCAAGTCTGATTTCTAATAAAATAATTTATCACTATAAATAGATATTGGTTGAAGCTCGTGGGACAAGTGTCTCATTGGAGTAATTTTCGCAAGGGTTTTAACAGAATATAGTCCAAAAGTAAATTTTGATAAGATGCTAGGGACAGGTGTCTCAGCATCATATTTTCTTAAATTTTTGGTATAATAAATACTTAAATGTTTTGAATAACGTTCAGATGACCTGGGGAGGAAAGTTTCTCACCGGTTAAATAATTAATTTTGAGTCATATTTAAAGATCGAGTGAGGAAATTTTCTCTTCGAATATTAATTAACTAGGTGAAAGGCTAAAATACCGTAAATCCATTAAATAAGCCACCGGGGAAATTAACCCCTAAATTGAATAAATTAATTCAGTGGGCCCCAAATAAAGTGTTTACCTTGGTGCTGAGGCGAATTTATTAAGTGTAGGCTCTGATCATTAAAATGTGGTTTGAAAGTGTACGTGACAACTAATATCAGGATTTTATCTGAGTACAGACTATTTGGACATGCTGCCGCCTAATATTTCGCTTAGAAAATCTGTATTTGATTTTGTTTAAAATGCTTTATTTTATTTAATAAATTGATGTTTTTTTGATCACAACTTCATTAAGTCGAACCCTGGGTATCCCGTACTGAGCTGTATATTTTTGTAATGGGTGATAAAATGAAGGTTGGATATAAAAAAATACTATTTTATATTTAGAGTTGAATGGAAGTATTTTATTACATTGAAAACTAGTCTGTCGGCCAACATCCTAACAGATTAAACCCCATTACAATTTGACTTATTGAAATATATTACTTTCTATATTTATTATTTTATTACTTATTTACGAAGGGTTCATTTTTTCATACTTAATACTAGTCCTCTTAGTTAGAAATTATGTTTAGTTGTGCAATTAGCAAGCATGCGAAATATGTTAGAGATGACGTTGGTTGTGTGGGTGTGCTGTTTTTCTAGGGGATATTTTTGGCCATGGGATCATTGGTGGGAAATTCATTCATTACGAAATTAAAAGTACCAATAAATAAGAAAATACACTCTTATGGCGTATTGCTCTTAACGGAAACAGTCGAGTCGGTAAATTATTGGGTTTGAATTAATATCTCTTGGCTAGAGAAATTTGAAATCTTGCAGGCCTTAGAGAATGCAGATGAAGAATCTTCCTTTGCAATCGTATATGTGAACATCATTGACTTTTTATGCGATATCTGATGCTATTCTCTGTCTTAAATATAAATAAAAATTTATTGATACACCTCACCTGATGGCGTCTATCATCTGCAATCCCATGTTGACACAGTTGTAGGCGTGGTTGGGTCGGGACACCGGCAGGCCGCTCACACAGTAGTAGCAGTCTCCCAGGATCTTGATCCTCATGCACTGGTTATCCTGTAGAAACAGCACTAAAATATTCGTTGTCCTTCATTCACTTTTAATGAATGTTTTGCTTATTAAGAGATTTTCTATTGCAGCTTGGTAAAAAGGTTACACGACGTTTAGGGATCTGAAATCTGACCCCGTTTTCAGGTGGAAGGGAACATAGAACATAACAAGATTTTTAACTCACATCCAAAAAGATCTTGACAGAAAACATACTTAAGACCGAAAACTGTAGAAGAACTTACAGCCACTTAGTGCTGAAAGTAAAACAGAAATACATAACATGCTCAAATCACTGCTCACAAATCAGAATAAGGGACACGCCTTTTTATGTTCCACGTTCCCTTAAACCTGAAGACGGGATCAGATTACAGATCCCAAAACGGCGTAAAATTTATCTAATCAGTGATCAAAATACCAAAATCAAATCAATACTGTATTACTATTTAAGGACTGGAATTATTTCAACTGCCTTAAATTGTATCATCACACTTCTGGGATCAGTGACTGTCAACACTCCAAGTCATGAATGTTGGGTTTGTTTTATTTAGGCCTTCAGTAACTTAGCATTACATTGGCGTGGTGAAATGCATCTTTTCTATTCATAGGGCCCTCTTCCGAATCTTGGCATTGGGTGGAAACGTGGTTGTTGAACTTGCGGTTTGAAATACACACTATGTATATGAATGATCTATATATTTTTTTAATTTCTTTCTTTCTTTTTTGCGAAGAATAATTGTAGATTCCTTTAGGCAAAAAGAACTGAACTTTTAATTGGTAATCAAATGTTATTCTGTGTGTATTTATTATGTATTTATTTACAGCCAAGCTGTACATATACCTGCGCCAGTTGGTCGAAACGACCAAACAGTTCGTTGAGAGTCTTGACCAGATCTGAGGCGCTCAGCTGCTCCGAAAGAGGCGTGAAGTTGACGATGTCCGCGTACAGAATACTGCAACACACACAAATAAATATTAAATTTAGAGACAACTCTTGCAAACTTATGTACTATTTAATCGGTATGATATGAATAGTAAAACTATGGCAGAATCTCCAACTGGTTTTCAATCGCAAATTTCCTGAAGGTAAATATATATATATATATATATATATATATATATGTCACTGCACGATGATTTGGGAACTTCAAGACATGGCTATTATGAGCCCCAGCGAAAAGGTATACCCAATAGAGGTTGAAAGATAAAAACGCAAGGCCAACACTGCGCGGTGGAATCAGGTGTTGTAACGTTTAAGCCATTCAGCACGCTTGAACGTTTTGCTGAGCGTTTTCAGAGCACGTTGTGATCAAACGACTCGTCAAGCCATAAGTCAAATCCTACCATAAATTTAAATTTTTTACCTTAAAAGTTATTTAACTTCAGTACTCAGTGTGTTGAACTTACCACTGACCTACTGACCTGACATGCAAGTAAAGTGCGGAATTGTTTTTGAAAGTTTATTTTATCTATGTAAGCATAAGGATCCCTAATGATTTATTTCAATAATAAACTACATACCACTAAATTAAATACAAATTAAACGTTATTGCACTAGTGTAACCGATTTATTTTATGGCTTTACACCCAAACGGAAGGGGGTTATTGGTTAATATTAACTATCATTTGAACGTGGGTGAAGCCACGTGTAACATCAAGTATACATTTAAGATAAAAATAAAATAGTTCGTCTTTCAGGTTTTGTAAAATTAAAAATCAAAGGTGAAATAAGATAAAAAATACAATACCTTATAAATACTTCTTTGAAACTATAACGGAAATAAAAGTCAAGATTTGTTTAAATTTATCGCTTTCTAAATTGGCTGCACTGAGATTAGTTTCTTTCCGTTGACTTTAATAATCTGCTCGACGGCGTTTCATTAAAAGTTCCGAGTTCAATTTTTCAAAAGAAAGAGTCACCAAGTTGGCGTCGCTTTAGAGAGGCTGTAGCTTCTTCCGCGGAAAGGGGAATATGAAAGGATTCACTCAATGTCACTTCCATCGCATTGAATGTAATGATTAATTACCGTCTAGTAGACTCAGGTTTATCTTGGGCTTAATATATGTTTTTTAATTAAAAACTAAAAATATTATACCATGTCCTGAAACATGTTTGTAGGACTTAACAGTCTGTAGTAGAAAAAAATCATTCATTAAATTTCAAAGAACGATTTTTTCCTAAATTGATGATTTTCTATATTCATTAAACGCGTGTTTAAAACTGATTCGAGGTAATTTCATTTTAATATTTTAGAATGAATTACTTGTATAAAACCATATTAATCGTGTTCTCAACTCTGGTGTAATTATTCATACAAGACTGCGGACATGGTAAGACCTAAGCCCGAGACCATGTTAACTTTTCATTTTGGGGCCCCCAGAAGCAAAAAAACACTATTCGTTCGAATATATATATATATATATATATATATATATATATATATATATATGTCTGTTAACACGATAGCGGCCGTAAATGTGATCCGATCTTAATGAAATTCGGTACAGACGTGTAAAGTGGTAATCAATCGGACGAGTTCGTGAGCCAGCCTGATCGGACAACCGGAAGGGGGGTAAAGGGGGGTAAACCCCCCAAAAATGGGTTTTTTGAGTTTTTTACATAGAAAATGAAAAATGATCCAATTTTTGCTAGCATTTTTGAATTCAGCTCAAAAAACAAACAATTTAGTATTTTTAATCACTGCTCTATGTCAATTGGTTTCCGAGATATTGAAAGTGGTAAACACAGTACGTTGTCCCATGTTAACCTTATGGGAAGTAAAGAAAACTCTATATCTCGCTTATTTCTCAACATATCTTGATAAAACTTGGTAAATGGCTTCTTCTAGTTCAGATCAACTAAATATTGAATTAAAACCGCCCAGTTTTAATTTACCCCCCCAGTTTTTAATTTAGTTTTAATTTTTGAGTAGCAGCAAACCTGCATACTCATTCCCCATGTTATTCTTATGGAGCTTACAAAAACATGTTGAATCTCGCTCTGTTGGATTGAAATATGTTGTTTTGTATTTGAAATTCGCTGAGTGTGCAGGTCTGCTGCAACGGGGTTATTTACTAATCTCGCGTGGATCCGGGTCCCCTGTGAGTCCAGGCCCCTGTGCATTTGCCCCCCCCCCCCCCATCGCCGGCCCTGCCGGTTGCATGTCAGTTAGTACAATGGATGGTAGAAACTTAACTTAATGTACTTTTTTCTTCCTTTTTTTCAGAAAATTTTTATCTCTTAATCTTATTTAAGCAAGTAACTTTATTTTTCCATATATATGTAAAATGGAACACATTTGAGTATGATATCCCTAATCTTCTCTAAGTAGTCCTGATTTCAATCAAATTCTATATTTTCACTCCATTAACTGTGGCTTAATGTTTCTACATCAAATCTTTACTCTACGAAAAATAGCATGTGATAACAGCTACATATGATGCTAACTTTATTTACATTTGGTTGTTATAATATCACCAAAACAGCAACTCATAAGGCTAATGTTAATTTTTTTGAAATTTTAAATTGAATTTTCTACATTTGTAAAAGACTAATATAAATTTCAATGGGATTCTGCACATCTACAGGAAAATACAATCCTATCGGTGTGCTTAGATTTTTGCTACGTTGCACACAGGCTGAGAAAAAAGGAGTACAAAAACCTTATGGAAAAAATGCTTGTCTATTAATATAAAGATACTTATACGTCCATGACTGACGTGGGACCTATGAAGTGCTGTGAAATAACTATTACAGTTGAATAAAAAAGATTGTTAACAGAATAAATAATATTTAAACAAAAATAAATAACCCGGAGGATAAGATCGATGGACTATGTATGATGTACGTCCCTTTATAGTTGACAAAGAATAAAGAAGTTGATGGTTTTATATGCGCGATTCCTTATAAATTTCTTATTTGAAATATTAATGTATCAATTGCGAAAATACAATTTTACTAGTGTTTGACAACAATAGCATTTTAAAACTGGAAAACAATACATTACTTTACTGTATTACAAGGAATCGCTCATGAGCTCAGATAAATTTAGTACTAACTCGATAAATTTTCAGACGTTTGAGAAAAACAAAATCAGGCATAATGACAAATTTTACTAGATTTAATAGGTGCTCCAAGTCTTAAACCCTTGAAGTATATGACCTGAGTTTTGGGACTTAATAATGTCTTTATTGAAGGCAAAAGATTTCCCGTCCAATGATGGAAGTTCCTTATTTAATAAACATCATAGCGAGCCGGTAGACTCGGGGCCCTCGCTTGTTTTGTCGCTTGCATTATTCCTTATTAAGGAAGCAATTTCTTTCCGAGACCTTCATAATTGGACGTTTCTTGGGGGGGGGGGGGCGCTCATGAAAAGTTCTCAGCTTAATACACCGAATGAGAATGCCGTAGAAGTTTGTTATGTGATGAGATGCTAAGGATGCAATGAGGAACTTTATGAAGATAGTGTACGTTAAAAGTGTTTAGCTCATAAGGCCTTATTAGTTCTAAATAAACACAAGTTGAAAGCCTAATGGAATTAATGAATATATTTAATTGATTAATTGAATTTGAGTATATTAAAATATTTAATGATTGAGACGTACCTATGATGTTATTGATTTGTTTGTACCTAGTTTTTTTTTCCACACAAATTAGCTCTTACTCCGTTTTGCAAGTCAGGGTGGAAAAGATATAAAGCTAGTTGTAGTCGTTCACTATGACCGGTCTCCTTTATGGAATTTAAAGTTGAAGAGGTTGGGAGGAATTCAGGGGAATAATGTGGAAATAAAAATAATAAAGGTGTTTATGAAAATTGATATGAAATTGACACATAGTTGTCGATCGTCACTAAAAATAAATGCACGATGGGGATGGGTAGTTCGGGAAAGCGAAAAGCCAGGATAAAATCCAATATTTCATTACTATCTGGGCCAGATCATTACTATCTATTAACCCATGGGACAGTTTTTAAGCCATAAAAAGCTTTTCCTAGTTAGTGTAATCACTCGAGAGAATTAGTGTGAATTAGTGTGAATGCACGAGAGGCAGTTTTTAAGAATATAAGAATACACATCAGTTGGGTGCTCGACAAAATGCTAGATCGTGTATGGGCTCCTTCGATACATGCTCGCCAACGCGTCGAGATTGAATGAATTGACGGTGTCATGTAATAGGCTACTTACATTTTGACCCGGACATATATTCGGTCAAGATGTTCTAATGTGCTTCCATCACATTAGCTCAGCAGTTCGTGTTTGGATGCCTTAATAACCAGTTATTTATCATCTTTAACCAATAGGGTGTTATAAATTTCATACATTTAATGTGAGCATAAACATATATTTGAGCATGAACGTGTGTGGTGTTGGTGTTGCCCACCTGACGTTGTTGTGTCGTTGAACATACATCTCGTGGAACCTCGTCTGTTTGTTGGACATGTCCTGACACGCGTCCGCCATCTTCAACATGATGCTGCGCTTTACCTGTCGAAATGAAAACGTTACGATGACTCACAATATCTAGAACGACTGTCTGGTGGGTAGCATAAACAAGATACACAGTAGAAAAGCCAATCAGAAAACGTCGCTCAAAGGTCTCCTTAATGACGTCCAGGCTGCATTTCAATTCTGATTGAAACAGCTACTACATGTGACGTCTTTTGGCGAACATCTGCAGGATTTACCGGATCATTCTTCTAGTTATCGTGGGAAGACGCCTTTATAATCAAAATTTCCAAAAGGTTGTTTATTCTATTCATTATGGCGTATACATTATAGTGTAGAGCATTATATTTGGTCAGAGTTTCATTTCACAAGGAAAAATTGAAATTAGAATCAAAATTCAAAGTAAAAAAGAGTTGACAACACATTTTACAAACTTAAACTGGTGTTTTATAAATAAAATTTCCATACATCGGGAAACCTGTGGTGAGGAGGCTTGACAAAATAGTTGAGCAAACTATTTCCCAACTTCATATTAATATCGGGAGGAGGCTCGTAATTCACACGCTGTGGCAAAGGTGTGACTGCCACGTGTGGGCAAGTTGCACGAACATATAATTAATTACTGGAGGAGGAAACAATTCCACGTACCCTGTTAATATACGTGACTCCCAGGCTGCATGTCACACAACTAACTGGCAATTGTTTTCGAACTGTACTTAAAAGGTTATAATCCGGTACATGGAAACCACGCTGTGGTACTTTCAATAACCAGCTAATGGTTATTATTGTTTTGTATGTGAAACAATTGGTGCTTTGTTTAGCATACCTACTCGGGAAAATTGGGTTAATGAAAATCGCGTTAGTGTAACTGTACCGTATCTTTCCAAATTGACTGACCTTAAAGTATATATAGTAAATAAAATAACAATATCTTATTATAATGTGGACACATCTTGTTATTGAAAGCCCTCAGTGGAGGGATTTAATTATCTCACTGTTACCGCAATGTCTTCAGTCAAACCCGTTTAGAAGCATAATGAATATCTTCGCAATAATATGTTGAGTAATAGCCGAAGCGAATCTAAAGAAATGTTATGAGCGGCTTATTACCATTATTACGTTATGGCATATTACGCTGTGACAAATCTTTCTGTAAGCTGAAAGCTATACAAGAGCAATATCCTTCTGGTTTACTGAATATGTCACGATTTGCTTACATCGCTGGGTAAGGCAACATGTATTGCCATTTCCAACCCTGGTAAAATATGACCCACTCTTATCAAATCCAACAGATACTCGTAAAATAAGCTCAGTAGGCAAGTTGATTATGCAGTGCAAAACACATGCCAACTGGCTAATTTGATCTGTACCAAAATTCAGGATTAAGTCCCTGCCTCACCTCGGCAGCGATGTACGCCGGGATGACGCTGAGCAGAAGCTGCTCCTGCTGCTCCTTCTCGCACTCCAGCTTGACCCTGGACTCTATGCAGGTCCGGGTGCCCACGAAGGTCCTCTGGTGGGCGGCCTCCGTCATCAGCCGGTAGTAGACCCCCGCCACACTGCCCGACACCAGGAACACCAGCTCCGCCAGCAGCTGGCACAGTCACACAGTCACTACACAGGACCTGGTGGGCGGCCTCCGTCATCAGCCGGTAGTAGACCCCCGCCACACTGCCCGGCACCAGGAACACCAGCTGCGCTAGCAGCTGGGACAGTCACACAGTCACTACACAGGACCTGGTGGGCGGCCTCCGTCATCAGCCGGTAGTATACCCCCGCCACACTGCCCGACACCAGGAACACCAGCTCCGCCAGCAGCTGGGGCAGTCACACAGTCACTACACAGGACCTGGTGGGCGGCCTCCGTCATCAGCCGATAGTATACCCCCGCCACACTGCCCGACACCAGGAACACCAGCTCCGCCAGCAGCTGGCACAGTCACACAGTCACTATACAGGACCTGGTGGGCGGCCTCCGTCATCAGCCGGTAGTAGACCCCCGCCACACTGCCCGACACCAGGAACACCAGCTCCGCCAGCAGCTGGGACAGTCACACAGTCACTACACAGGACCTGGTGGCGGCCTCCGTCATCAGCCGGTAGTAGACCCCCGCCACACTGCCCGTCACCAGGAACACCAGCTGCGCTAGCAGCTGGGACAGTCACACAGTCACTGCACAGGACCTGGTTGGCGGCCTCCGTCATCAGCCGGTAGTAGACCCCCGCCACACTGCCCGGCACCAGGAACACCAGCTGCGCTAGCAGCTGGGACAGTCACACAGTCACTGCACAGGACCTGGTGGTGGCCTCCGTCATCAGCCGGTAGTAGACCCCCGCCACACTGCCCGACACCAGGACCACCAGCTCCGCCAGAAGCTGGGACAGTCACACAGTCACTACACAGGACCTGGTTGGCGGCCTCCGTCATCAGCCGGTAGTAGACCCCCGCCACACTGCCCGACACCAGGAACACCAGCTCCGCCAGCAGCTAGGACAGTCACACAGTCACTACACAGGACCTGGTGGTGGCCTCCGTCATCAGCCGGTAGTAGACCCCCGCCACACTGCCCGACACCAGGAACACCAGCTCCGCCAGCAGCTAGGACAGTCACACAGTCACTACACAGGACCAGGTGGGCGGCCTCCGTCATCAGCCGGTAGTAGACCCCCGCCACGATGCCCGACACCAGGAACACCAGCTCCGCCAGCAGCTGGCACAGTCACACAGTCACTACACAGGACCTGGTGGCGACCTCCGTCATCAGCCGGTAGTATACCCCCGCCACACTGCCCGACAACAGGAACACCAGCTCCGCCAGCAGCTGGGACAGTCACACAGTCACTACACAGGACCTGGTGGTGGCCTCCGTCATCAGCCGGTAGTACACCCCCGCCACATTGTCCGACACCAGGAACACCAGCTCCGCCAGCAGCTGGGACAGTCACACAGTCACTACACAGGACCTGGTGGGTGGCCTCCGTCATCAGCCGGTAGTAGGCCCCCGCCACACTGCCCGACACCAGGAACACCAGCTCCGCCAGCAGCTGGGACAGTCACACAGTCACTACACAGGACCTGGTGGTGGCCTCCGTCATCAGCCGGTAGTAGACCCCCGCCACACTGCCCGACAACAGGAACACCAGCTCCGCCAGCAGCTGGGACAGTCACACAGTCACTACACAGGACCAGGTGGCGGCCTCCGTCATCAGCCGGTAGTAGACCCCCGCCACACTGCCCGACACCAGGAACACCAGCTCCGCCAGCAGCTGGGACAGTCACACAGTCACTACACAGGACCTGGTGGCGGCCTCCGTCATCAGCCGGTAGTAGACCCCCGCCACACTGCCCGACACCAGGAACACCAGCTCCGCCAGCAGCTAGGACAGTCACACAGTCACTACACAGGACCAGGTGGGCGGCCTCCGTCATCAGCCGGTAGTAGACCCCCGCCACGATGCCCGACACCAGGAACACCAGCTCCGCCAGCAGCTGGGACAGTCACACAGTCACTACACAGGACCTGGTGGGCGGCCTCCGTCATCAGCCGGTAGTAGACCCCCGCCACGATGCCCGACACCAGGAACACCAGCTCCGCCAGCAGCTGGGACAGTCACACAGTCACTACACAGGACCAGGTGGGCGGCCTCCGTCATCAGCCGGTAGTAGACCCCCGCCACGATGCCCGACACCAGGAACACCAGCTCCGCCAGCAGCTGGCACAGTCACACAGTCACTACACAGGACCTGGTGGCGACCTCCGTCATCAGCCGGTAGTATACCCCCGCCACACTGCCCGACAACAGGAACACCAGCTCCGCCAGCAGCTGGGACAGTCACACAGTCACTACTCAGGACCTGGTGGTGGCCTCCGTCATCAGCCGGTAGTAGACCCCCGCCACACTGCCCGTCACCAGGAACACCAGCTCCGCCAGCAGCTGGAAGAGTCAGGGATGTAATGTATAAATGAGTAGTGGAAGGCTAAGGTCTGTAGATTAGAAGAGAATGATGATATGATTATACTCAAGTTTCCTAACTCCCTTAAGGCCTATGGCAGCAAAGCTTGTGACGTCAATCGTTGCCCCATTTCCGGTTTAAAATTAAAACGAGCTTCGTTGGTGTATTGTGTAAACATATAGTCTCAATTAAAGGGCAAGTAATGTGCTTCTACTTGTCCTAATTGGTAAAGATTAATTTTTATCCCAGCTCGATGTTATAGGTTTCCGGTCCATTGAAGACGTCAACGATTTGTTCATATTTTTGATTGAGATAACCTTACTAATATGATTTTCTTATCTTCTATATACCTTCTTAACTCTACAAACATCAGTGAAAGACAAGCCGGTATCTATAGAAGGCTGGTTTACATTGATCAAACAGGAGAATGAGTTGTAAAGCGAGTTAGTACTCGACCGTCAGCTCGCCTATTATAAACAGATGAAAGAGTCAGGTGGCCAGCGAGTTGACTGGAAAACCCAATTCCAAACAATGGGGAATCAACTGACTCTAGGAAAACCAGCTACTTGACCAATCTAAACTGACCCACAGGCCGCGTCACATCGATCGAGTAGGAGGACGAGTTAGCCGGACGAGTTAGACTCGACCGTCAACTTGACCAATGGAAACCGACCTTGACAAATGGGCGAGTCGAATGGCGGCTGGGCGAATTGACAATTCCAAACTATAGGCCTATGAGTTGCGGATCCTAGCAACTCAGCCGAGTTGCTCGTCCAATGTGACGCGGCCTTACGGAAGAGTTCAGTATTCCATATTAGGTATGGATAGTCATTATTCAGGCCTTTTTTAAGTTAAACATCTATGCATAGTTTATTTAAGAAATACCTTCTGCAAACACTTTCACACAGACCTCATGAGATCTACTTACTAATACACGGCTTCAGGACAGGTCTCCTCTACAAGAGAAAGGGGAGTAGGAGGGATAAATAAACAACAATCTGCTTGACTGAAATTTAAACTTTTTAGACGCAACCAATATAGCAAATTAAAACTTTTTAATTGCAACTCATTTTTTATCTGTATATGATATGTACAGATTACAAAATTAGCAAAAAATAATAATTAAATGACATCCATGACATATACAGTACCAGCTAAAGTAAAAATAATCTACATACATTTATCTACGAAATTAGTGCTTATATAAGATTTTGTACGATTTTATTTCGTTATATAATGTACATCCCATTTGATAAATTTAGTAAAAAACCGCTTGGTTTTGATGAGATTCCCACAAATGTTTTAGTAGTTTTAATTGTTTTTTTTAACTCAATTATTTCCTTTCTTGAAATCACACTTGCACAGTCTGTTCATTCCTCTTTAATCAAAGGTAAAACCCAAGAAGGCCCTACGCAAGCTCACTCGTATTTTATCCATATTAAACTAGATAAATAAGCATAGAAGATTGTACAATTACAACAGATTAGTAAAATGGAATGTATAATGCATTCAATTTGCAATTAAGATACATTTATTATACATTTTTATTATTTGAATTTTTATACATTTTTTATACATTTTTATTATTTATATATTTATACATTTTTATTATTTGAATTTTGTCGTAATATAAATGAATTAGGTTAATCAATGCACACTAATGGAAGCTGTGGATATAAAGTGAATTTGCCACTTTTAAACAACTGGCTTTTTCGTGTCCTGATCAGTTCATAAGCTTTACGATGAGGCACTTAAAAAAAAAAACTCTGATAGGTTA
Source organism: Flexamia atlantica (assembly GCA_035578135.1). Classification (NCBI taxonomy): domain Eukaryota; kingdom Metazoa; phylum Arthropoda; class Insecta; order Hemiptera; family Cicadellidae; genus Flexamia; species Flexamia atlantica. Next base: position 250,386 of record JAQJVK010000143.1, on the reverse strand, counting down.
ATGGTTTGGTTTCAGTTTGATTTTGGCTGCTTTCAACTACGAAAAATTTTGTAGTTATATTTAAAAAACTAGTGCAAAAACTTTATTTAGTATAAAAACGAAAATTAATCAACCTTTTACATAATTGCGAGTTTCAATATAATATGAAGGTTCTTAAGGCTTATTAGTTGAACCAATTTAAACGAAAAGTAATCATATAACAAGAAAAATGTGTTTTTTATCGTTGGTAACTAAGACCTATGTAAATATTCGTTGGACCGAAATAGAGATGTGATATTGCAGAGATGAGACAAACGCCTTATCATTTTGGGCACGTTCCAAGAGACATTTTAAGTCCGTCAACGTCCTGCGATTTGATATCTTGTGTTGGGTCGGATTCCACAATCACTTTTGGTCCTTCCTTTTAAATTATCCTAATATATGTTACGTATATGCATTTTTCGGTTTTAAATTTTTAAAATAATGTGTTTCATTTCTAAGCACTTTTTAAGATGATTTGCTCTTGAAATTACGATTGTCTAAGAAATGAAAAATCTCAGGGTGAATATGAAAGTAAGAAAGTTACGAAGTAAATAACGGAGCTCAACTGATAAACTTTTCTATGTTATTGGCGGCTAATCCGGTCATATTGGGACAAATGTGTTACAAATTCAAATTCAAATTCAAATTCTTTATTTGTAGTTGACAATTTATAAAATTGTATTACAAAAGTCAGTTAGTTTTAGCAATAACCACAATACATTTGTTGTAAAACTAAAAATTACATCTGCATAAAAATGAAAACTAGCTAGTCAAAAACTCATCAACAGAGTAAAATGCCCTTTCCACTAGGAATTTTTTTAATGCCTTTTTAAAAGATGGAGGTGTTATTTTATTTTGTATAATAGATGGAAGTTTGTTATAAAATTTTGGACCAATGTTTTGTGGAAGAGATGCAGCCAAATCTAATCTGTGAGAATTTTGCCTATGTATAAACCTATTTCTTGTAAAGTGGTCATGGATATCTGCGCCTAATTGCTCTTACTCAGTTACTCTTTGGTTTGTAAATTATTAAAATGTCTTTTTCGCCGTAGATGCCGATTTGAAAACCCAAAGTTTTTTTTAATTTCATGAATGCGAAAATTTCTTAACAACGACTTTTAATTGAGGATTAAAATTGATTTATTAATTTTAAAATGTTTAGTGTGAAGATTAAAGTTGAGGTAAATATGAGTATTTATGTTGTATAATAAAGTAAAACTTCTTACTTCTTTTAGTAGTTTAAAAGTTGAAATTTGGCAAGCGAATGATGTATCAGCAATTGTTGGTTATTGTTGAGGCTACCTCAAGGGAGATTCTCATCTACAACTGCCATCACACAATTCAATTTTTTTCACTCGGATTGAAGTTTTCCAATTCTTGTTTTAGTTTTTACATTTTAATTATTTAAAAATTATTTGTGTGCTTGAAAACTCTTGAGTTTGCTTTAGTTTTTTACTGTGGATATCCCAGTTTAATATTTATTTACAATTATTTCTGATCTTCTGCATACGTTTATGACAACTATAGGGACCCATGACCTATAAATGAACAGGAATAAAGCTATGTGTTTGATAAAATGAAGACTGATTTATCTTACAGATATGTTAAGCTCGACCAGCTAGTAGTTTTCCAACTTACTCGAAATATTCAGTCGAGTATTATTATGATGTTGAGACAAATACCGTGGTGGTGCAGTCGATAATTTTATGGAAGTTTTTTTTAAATTTTAACTGTCGTAATATAGTGCCGAGAAATCAAAAATAAATGTTTTTAATTTAAAATTTAAACACATGCACAGACGTCAATGCAAAAATAGGACGAAAATTCTAAATTTTCTTGCATCATTCACGGGGATACTTACACTGTCTTTATTTGGGAATTATCTATGATTAATTAATGTCTTAACCTAACATCAGAGAATTTAAAAAAAAGAAAAAACTATTTTGTTTTTTCGAAAATATTTTTTTGTGCTGTAAGTGTCATATATCTTAAAAAATATGTCATTATATGGGCCAGAGCGTACCATACATAATCCCCAAAAAATTAAATTTAAATCTTTTAACCTTTTCTGGAATGATGCACAAACATAATCTTAACTTAGCACCTGTGTAATTTGATTTTGCAACCCGCATCTAACAAAAGAATGATACCGGAACATGCATACAACACATCCTAATCACATGCACTGATAAAATGTTGAGAAAAGTATATAAAGAAGAAAAAATCATTAGTCTGCCATAGTGCCTGGCAGAATATTTTGTACCTAACCGCGCCCACAAGACCTTAAACGAGTCATTCATTGCATTACCGCCTAAGGGTCATCGATGTGATTTTTCAAAAGCTGCCAAAAAGTCATAAAAATTAACTTCTTTGCTTAATGTATAATATGATTTTAATGTTACAATTTTTGTAAAAAAAATATGAAACCATTCAGCAATTTGAATCATGTAACATAACTGGCTGATAGTTATTAAAATTAAATAATTTCAAGTAGTTAGTTTTGCAGCTGTTTCTTACAACTAGTTACTTTTTGCACCTGTCTAAATTAAAACTAGGTTGCTTTGCTGCAGTATTCGCTACGGAAGCCTCCAATTAGGTGATTTTGATTCTGTAAGCTGCTTTAGCGGAACTACTTGACGCATGTTGTATAAAGGCAAGTAGGTACTTCTGCTGCAGTTTCACCATTTATAAAGTAGGTTGTTTTGATTCTGTTTGAATCTCTGGAATTAGTTACTTTTGAAAAGGTTTGCATATTTCAAGTTAATTTTTAATATGAAGGAGTTGGTTTTGGTACTTTTTAGTCACTTTAAGAGGTATAGTTTTATGTTGCTGAACAAAATAGCGCCCTTAACTCAATTTCGACAAAAATGACAGGTAGTTTTGCAAATGGGTGACTCAAGTATACTCTCACCTGAGTGTAGAACCTGAAGTCGTCGAGCTGTCGGTGGCTCCTCCAAGCTGACAGGGCGAGGTGGCCCAGCGTCAGCAGCGCCGCCAGCAGCACGCTGACGTAGCGAGACACCGGCACCACCGTGTGGCTGACCACCACGCAGGCGTACAGCAGCAGCGGCACGCCGGGGCCGCCCAGGGCCACCACGCCGCCGCCCAGCCCGCTCACGGCCGCCACCGACAGCCACACGGCGGCCACCGTGGCGGCGCTCAGCTGGGCGGCCACCGACACCACCAGCGACGCCGCCGTCAGGCTCCAGCACACCGCCAGCGGCACCAGCAGGTGGTCCATGTCCTTCTGTTGAAAGTCATGTTGGTGGCGGTGAGTTTATATTTTGATTTATATTTTTGCGGACATTGCCGTAAACGATTTGTAAAAGACAAGGTTCACGACGTTTCGGGATCTGGAATCTGATCCCGACTTCAGATGGAAAAAACCTGAACACCTCGTGACGCTTGTGGTTTCTGTGAAACATTGTGTTCTTGTTTTCTTTTCAGCAAAGTGTTTTTCGACTGTCATTAAATATTTGTTTTGTGTGTTTTGAATCAAATAAGTAGTGACGCTGTCAATCGCACAGTGTGCGTAAAAAACAAAAAGGAAGGTTTAAGGTATAACGTAAAGTTATTTGTTTCAACTATGTTACAAATGGACTGACTGTGTGTTACTCATATTGTTATGTTCTACGTTTTTTCCACCTGAAATGGTAAAAGATTCCAGATCCCGAAACGTCATAAAACTTGTTTTTTACTAATTAGTGATGGCAAATGTCTGCAAAAATCAAAATAAAACAAATAGTCGAAAATTAACAGAAAAAGTCTATGGTGCAAATCAGGTTGACAATAGTGCCTATTAATTAGCCCATAACTAAGCGTCCTAGTTGGTTTAGCCGGTTGAGGAATGAACCCCCTACAGGTATAATTCGACCTTATAAAATACAAACCTTATAAAAATTCACCTTATAAATAGCCATTTTTCTTACGGCTAACTATTCGGCTAATCTCAGTAGGAAAAAGGCTTAGGCCATTCTACGTTATTTCAAATTATCTTAATATTCCCCTCCTGTTGTTAATTTTTGTAAAGACTGGATGACCCAGAATTTTCGACAAGACATATAAAAGAATTTAGAAACAATTATATAACGTATCCCTTGAGCTCTTGACCTCCCTGATAAGGCATCCTGTAACCTGATGTCTTATTCAGTCCCGTCAAATACTACCACAAAGAGGGACCACCAACATTATATCCTAAGGACACTTCCCAGCACATAATCCCAGAAAGGTTCGTCCTCCAGCCCGACAGAATAATTTTGTTTGGCCCATCATCTACCTTTCTTCTAGAAAGCCGGCATGTTTTATATCTCCCTCAAAGGCTCGTACCTGCCGAGGACGGAGTATAGGCTCAGCCGAGGATTAAGTATTAAGTATCCCTAAGAGGCCAGGCCAAATCGAGTTGTATTAGAAGCTTGTCAACCAAGACGACAAAAGTCCTATTGAATTTTAACCCATTTTAACTTTCATAAAATGAATTCGAGCCCTGGAAATCTTGTGTTGCTTTTGAAACGGACAAAAACTTGAAGTCACTGATTAAAATATAAATTGCAAACAAAGGTAACATCATCGAGGGAATTCACACGGATCAATAACAGTAATTCACAGGAAGTGATCAAATCACTGAAATATTCAGAGCTGTGACGTCAGCCATTGATTCACAGTGTTACACTATTACATCGGGTTTATCTGTTTATAGTCTCCTGGGGAATTCACATGAACAATTGCAGCAAAATATATGTTTATGCTTTTAAGATTTACAAATCATTATCAATGACAAATTTTAACTTGCTTATAGAGTGTCCACTCATAACTAAAATAGTATTTAAAAAGTAAAAATTTTAGAACCAAATTTCATTCATAAATTTTAGAGAATAAGCTGAGTATATTGTTCAAAGTTTAATTAGAATGAGATAGACTAACCATGTTCCGTATTATTTAATATATTCATATAAACAAAGCTAAAATCTTTGTGTAGTTGACACAGTTTCAATTATAGTTCAACACCAATAGTAATTATTTGAGGACTACAAACTTATATTTATTATAATTTTGCCCCACATAATTTTATCCACTGTAATAGTTTTATTTCCTACACAGCAAAAAACCTTCACTAATAAAATATAAATCTAGGGTTCTAAAGCATGCAGAAACCCAAGCTTATGTTTCAGGCAGTCCTACGTTGGCCTCGCTTTCTAGGGTGGAGCCATCATCTCGACATGCCCAGTTTATCTGTACCTTTTAGCTTGATTGCATCTGAACACTCTTTTCGCTGTCTACAACATTCACTGGTTTCTCACTCTTAAAATGAACAACACCTTTGTTGGAAGATTAAAGTAATTTATAGTCGAAACAAATAATTGAATTCAAATGTTGTGATGACAGCTGATGGTGTATGTTTTTGTTTACTTGTTTTGATGTTAAAGATAGTTTTTATATAAAGAGTCTTTTAATTTCATGTAGAATAAAAAGGTTTAATTTAATCGTTTGAGTATCAATCGTTTTAAGTATCAATCAGTAAATTCAATAAACAGAAATATTAAAATGAAAACAACACTTTTTTATAGTTTTACCAAGTTGTTTTCAGATAATGGCGACCTTAGAGACAGGACTTTTACCTAATTTTCTTAGATTGGAATTGAACTGATTGAAACTGAAATAAGATGGAAATAACTAAACGAAAGAAATGTAGAGCGGCAATTCGAAGAATATTCACAAAAACAAAGAATGAAATTGAAGGTTTATTGAAAGATAAAGGAACTATTGATTGGATAAAGATAAAAGCATTATTAAAAGTATTGGATTCTCACAACACATCACTACTGAAGGAAGACACGGCAATATACAATGGCTTGTTAGAGGATGATGGCACACCTGAAAACGAGATCGATGAAGAAATGGAAAGTCAAAGGGAATATCAAATCACCTACCAAATGATCAAGGAAGAAGTCGAACAAATACAAATGGATCAGGAACGGGATGTAGAACGAGCGTCTGTCGTAAGTTTGCGCACACATGGGACAGAGCAGGTAGGCCCGAATTGTTCATATAAACTTCCATTGATTAAATTTAAAGAGTTTGGTGGGGATTTGAAAGATTGGTTACCATTTTGGTCCCAATTTTCCAAAATAGACGGGGATTGCTCAATTAATCCTAATGACAAATTTCAATATCTTCTCATGGCTACAACACCTAATTCAGTCGCAAGGGACGTGGTTGAAAGCTATCCAGCCACAGGTGAAATGTATCCGGAAGCAATTAATGCTTTGAAATCTCGTTTTGGTAGAGATGACCTACTTACAGAATATTACATTAGGGAAATGTTGAAAATTATAATTACTAATGCAACAACCTCAAAGAAAGTATCTGTATCCGAGTTATATGACAAACTACAATGTCATCTAAGAAACTTAGAAAGTTTAGGTGTGTCTTCCGACACTTGCGCACCCATTTTATTACCATTAGTTTCATCTTGTTTACCGGAAGACGTTTTAAAACTTTGGGAAAGGACAAGTTCAAAATTTTCTAGTAGCCTCTCCATTGGACAAAGCAAAACTTCCAAAGACCTTCTTGAAAACTTACTAGTGTTTTTGAAAGGGGAAATTGAGGGAGAACAAAAAGTTAAGTTAGCTCTTACGGGGTTTGGTCTCTCATCTCAAAAGTACAAAGATAGAGAGAGGTCCCAAAAGATTTCAGATAACCCCATAAATAAGTCTGAAGTATCTACAGCTGTAGATTTAAGTAGAACTACTACAGTTCAAATCAGAAAACCGGTAAACTGTATATTTTGTTCCTTACCACACAAAGCTCAAGACTGTATTAAAGCTCAGTCAATGTCCTTAGAAGAAAGAAGATCTGTAGTCAATAGTAAGAGAGCTTGTTTTTGTTGTTTAAAGGTAGGTCATGTAGCTAGTAAATGTAAGAACAGACCTAGGTGTATTTTGTGTAAGAAATCTCACTTTGTGATTATGTGCAATTCATCCCTTCCTGATGAAAGTAATAAAAGTAGCTCCAGTGGTAATCCAAGCCAGGATCAGGTAAAAGGGAATCAATCTCTAGCTAATTTTAACTCTTGTAATGTTCTATTACAAACTTTGAGGGTCAATGTGCGAGGACCTAAGGGTGTTCTTACAGCAAGAGCTTTGATTGATACGGGTTCCCAACGGTTATATATATTATCCAAAACAGCGTCTATGGTAGGATATGAGCCCACAAGTCAAGAAACCGTGCAACATTCTCTGTTTGGTGGGAGTTTTTCTGATGTAATTTGTCACAATATTTATAAAATATATGTTGAAACTCTAAATGAGGATTATAGTTGTAATTTTGATGCATTGGACCAATGTAAGATCTGTGGGAACGTTTCATCTATTCCAAGGGGCGTTTGGTTAGATGAACTTGCTGCTCAAGGTATTGAACTTAGTGATCTGGACACTTGTGGACCTATTGAGATTTTAATAGGGGCTGATATTGCAGGTAAACTTTTGACAGGTGAACACAAACTACTAAATTGTGGGTTGGTTTCCGTACGAACAAAGTTAGGTTGGACCTTAATGGGTAAGATACCGGAGGAAAAACATAGAAGAACAAATTTGGCTACTTTAGTGACGACTATGTTTACAACAGAATCTAAGATAAGTGACTTGTGGAATTTAGATTCATTAGGGATACGGGATCCGAAAGAAATGTGTTCAAAACACGATTTAGAAGTTGAGTGTCAAAAACATTTTTTAGAGACTGTAAAGGTAACAAATGAAGGACGATATGAAGTTTGCCTTCCTTGGATTGACAGTCATCCTCCACTTCCAGATAACTATGAAATAGCAAGTAAAAGACTAACTTCAACATTGAAGAAATTGAAGGCTGAAGGACTGTACGACACGTACCACTCTGTATTTGATAGTTGGTTGGAAGAAAACATAATAGAAGAAGTACCCATTTCAGAAATGGATAAACCTGCTCACTACCTATCTCATCGACACGTTGTAAAGCCTGAAAGCACAACTCCTGTTCGACCAGTTTTCGACGTAAGTGCTCATGAGTATAAAAGTCCCTCACTTAATCAATGTCTAGTGAAAGGCCCAAATCTAATTGAGAAAATTCCTTCAGTAATGGCTCGTTTTCGACTGAAAGAAGTGGGCGTCATAGGAGATATACGAAAAGCATTCTTACAAATCAGCTTGAATGAACGTGATAGAGATTTTTTGAGGTTTTTATGGACAAACAAGAATGACGAGTTAAAAATTTATAGACATTGCCGAGTAGTTTTTGGTCTATGTTCGAGTCCATTTTTGTTAGAAGCTTCAATTAAGCTACACCTAGAAGAAACTTTAACTCGATGTAAGTTAGGTGAACTGAATTGGTCAACAGAATTCGTCGAAATTCTTGCTTCTAGCTTTTACGTTGACAACTGTGTTTGTAGCTTAGAAAGTCAAGAACAAGCACAACAGTTTATAAAAGTCGCTACGGAAGTCATGAATGAAAGGAAGTTTGAACTTCGAGGATGGGAAACGACATCTGATTGCTTAACCTCCCCTTCAAAATCAAATGTTCTTGGTTTGGTGTGGGATAGGAGCTTAGATACATTGGAAGTAAACTTATCGGGTTTAAAGGAAATCGATACGAATAAAGTAACTAAACGGGTTATACTCAGTGTAGCACACCGTATTTTTGACCCCATTGGATTTACGTGTTGTGTGACTTTGTTACCCAAATTGTTACTCCAACACACTTGGGAGAAGGGAGTAGGTTGGGATGAGGAAGTTGATGAAAAGACCAAGAAAGAGTTCTTAAAGTGGTTGAGAGACATTCCCTACTTATCTCAAATTAAAATACCAAGATGGCTTCCTGGTACAAACTCGATGGAAAATTGGTCTCTTCATATTTTTTCTGATGCTAGTAAAACTTCTTATGGAGCCGTTATTTTCCTAAGGGTTCAATTTGAAGGATACGTTCGTGTTGAATTAGTCGCAGCTAAGTCTAGAGTAACTCCAGCTAATAAATCATCGAAAGTAATGACCATACCGAGACTCGAATTATTGGCTGCTTCCATATCTGCTCGGTTATTCACAACGGTTGTTAACGATTTTGGGTTATCTAGTGTTAACACTTATTTTTGGACTGATTCAACAACAGTTTTAGCGTGGATTAATAGAAATGATTCTTGGAATGTATTTGTTAACAATAGAGTAACGGAAATCAAAAAGTTAACGACGGGAAATGAATGGAGGTACATCCCAGGAAACATGAACCCTGCAGATCTTCCCTCTCGTGGTTGTTCTGCTCTGCAACTACTTGAATCTCGTTGGTGGGAGGGTCCCTGTTGGTTAAGACAACCTCCACAAGAATGGCCGAAGTCGGATGTTCCTTATAATGAAGAACACATTAACAGCGAAAGGAAAAGAACAGTTGTCTCAGTGTTATCCAATGAATCACAAAATGGATGGTTTCATAGTGGATGTTCATCGTACAAAAAGACAGTGAGAGTGATAGGATGGATCTATCGATTTGTAAATAATGTTTTTACAAAAAGTAAAAGTAATAAATGTGATCTAACTTGTGAAGAGTTTTCATTTGCGGAGGATAAACTGTTATCTCTTGTACAAAGTGAATCATTTTCCGGAGTCTGTGATTCTAAACTTAGTAGTTTAATGCCTTTTGAGGACAAAAAGGGCTTAATAAGAGTGAAGACAAAAGTATCTCATAGAGATGATACTAATGACTTTTGTTATCCTATTGTGCTTCCATGTTCAACCAACACTATTGTTTTTAGGTTAATAATGGACATTCACAAGGACAACTGTCATGTAGGTAGTCAGATGATAATGACTATTTTAAGACAACGGTTTTGGATCCTTGGAGGAAGAAAATCGATAAAAAATGTCCTAAAGTCTTGTATAATATGTAAAAGACACTCATCTAAAAAAGTTGAGTCCACTCCAACTCCATTACCTCTAGATCGGGTAAGAAATGCAAAGGTTTTTGAAGTAACAGGTGTTGATCTTGCTGGTCCTATATATTTGAAGAGAGTAAATGGAACATGTAAAGCATGGATATGTTTATTCACTTGTGGTGTATACCGAGCTGTGCACTTAGAGTTGCTCTCATCGTTAACCACGGATTGTTTCCTCATGGGACTGAGAAGATTCATAAGTCGACGAGGACGACCTAGTATAATTTATAGTGATCACGGAACAAACTTTACTGGATCAGATAATGCCTTGAAAAATCTAAATTGGACTTTAATTGAACAATATAGTTATGTTAGGAAGATCCAATGGAAATATTCACCACCCACTGGTCCATGGTGGGGAGGCTGGTGGGAAAGGTTAATTGGAATACTGAAGAAGTTGCTACGCAGAGTGTTAGGAAGATCATCGGTGAATGAAGAGGAAATGCGAACTATTCTTTGTGATTGTGAAGCTGTCATCAACTCAAGACCTTTGACATATGTGTCTGATGATCCAAAAGACTTGACTCCTCTAACTCCAAGCTTATTTTTGCAAGATGTTGAAGAAGTTGGGATACCAGATTTTGATCTTGTCGAAGCTGCTGATCTTAACCAACGATTGAACTACCGCCAAAACTTGAAGAAAAATCTCATGCAAAGATTTCGTTCTGAATACCTTGGCCAGTTACAACTTCATGCTAATCAACACAAGCCCTATGAGCTGACTATTGGAGAAGTGGTATTAGTTGGGAGTGATGGGTTAAAGAGATTAAATTGGCCTTTGGCACGTATAGAGGAACTAATCAAAGGAAAAGATGGGAATGTGCGACTAGTTAGGCTAAAAACACAAAAGGGTGAAATAATAAGACCTGTTCAACGAATATTTCCTCTAGAAATAAAGTGTAGTGTCACAGAAGACAAAAACATCCAAGAATGTCTACGACAATCAGCTAAGCAAGTTTCTGGACAGACATCTGATAGAACAGAGACAATTGAAGATTCAAAACCTCCATCTCAAGAGTCGAGTCCTAGAATAAAATATTCAAGAAGTGGAAGGGCGATACGTACTCCTCTCAAGTTCGAATCACAAATGTAATACGTTATATGTGAATGAAGTTCATTTCTATTTTTGTTTGGTGGGAGGATGTTGGAAGATTAAAGTAATTTATAGTCGAAACAAATAATTGAATTCAAATGTTGTGATGACAGCTGATGGTGTATGTTTTTGTTTACTTGTTTTGATGTTAAAGATAGTTTTTATATAAAGAGTCTTTTAATTTCATGTAGAATAAAAAGGTTTAATTTAATCGTTTGAGTATCAATCGTTTTAAGTATCAATCAGTAAATTCAATAAACAGAAATATTAAAATGAAAACAACACTTTTTTATAGTTTTACCAAGTTGTTTTCAGAACCTTAGAAAACATTGGCATCTTCCCTCCGTGGAAAGTTAAATTCGTGTTAAATACTATAAAAAAAACTTAGTAACTTAACAATACTAAACAAAGTCGTTGTTAATAAAAACCTAGCCCCCCCCTGGTAAGGTTTTTAAGTATGAGCGTTAAAGTTATGGCGAGGTAGGTATTAAAACGGCAATGTAAGTGAGTCGAATTTTACAGCCTGTACCGTACGATTTATGACTGTATTTATTTCAGTTTAGGGAGACTTACACAATCAACTACGCACTTTAATACGGAATACCAGTGAAATAACCCTTATCCAAATACTCAAAAATGTATTTACATTTTTATTAAATAAAATACTCGGAATATTTTGTTGAATCCAAGGACTGCATTTTATTTATTCAACAGCATTCTACCCACCAAGCTTCGACCGCTTAAAACTTCGATAGAAATCTTCACTGATATAAGTTTATCGACTGGAAATATATCCCCTTTAGTAATTTGATTAGAGAACCAGAATCTCAAAATATGAAAACTATTTGCCTAATTGCATAAAAATTCCTTACAGATACGTTAGTGGTAAAGTCTTTTTTAGACATTGCGCTGTGTAACAGAAGTCAAATTAAAACAACTAAACTGAAGACATGTTCATTATCAACAGTCAATCTTCTTTTCGTTAGTAGTTCTTTTTAGTTGATGTATTGTTGCATAGAAACCATCAATCAAGAAAGTGAACTAGAAATTTATAGAGCACTAAAATAATAAATGGTTAAGTTTTGGGACAGTCAAGGATGTTTATTATCTTAAAAGTGTTTATGGGTATAATAAGTGAATGTATTTATCGTTATTACAACAATCTTAGCTATTATTTTATTTGAAGTATTTTGGAGATAAAGAGCAGCCAATATTAGGACTAGAATTAGAAATAGTGCATTGGTCCCTCTCTTGTAAATAGTGATCCAAGCATTGAAGTCTCGAAAGTTCATAAGGGGGAACCGAGTGTTGACCAGTGGTAAATAAAACATATGACTACAGAGAACATTGCATATCGACTGCCTTTGACTACAGCAAGACTGGGGATGTATTGAAGGATTTCATTTTAAAGATTTATTTGTATGGATACAATACTGTACAATTTTTTGGATCATATTGTTATGTTTAAATTTGCGAGTCCTTAATAAAGAGGAAATAAGGCAAAAATTACCTTATGATCAACAACTAATAAGCACAATATATAAATTATAACTAGACATCCACGCTGATTACAATGCCTTAATTAGTTTTTAAAAACGTTTGTTTGATTTTTAAGATTAGCTCCAAACTCCATAAATACACTCCATCAGAGGCTTTTCATATTTCACTTCAAATAAAAAAGTGACGAAAGTTGACGAAATAAAAACGGTGCAGTAAGGATCAATACAATTTTTCTCTTTAGCGAGTTTATGGTGTTTTTCTTTAAGACTTTTGTTATTGAAATATACTAGTAAAATAATCTTCAATTCATACTAAGTTCGTCCTAACGTTAACACACACAGCTGGAAAACGATTTAAATTTTTAGAAAACACTTTATTAAAACTGTACTTACAAACGAGAAGTAGAAGAATGTAATGGTGATGGAGGTGGCGGCACAACTGACTGTGGCCACAGCCAGACTGGACACAAACAAGGCGTGTTTCAGCCGCACGCAGTACCTCTTGTAGAGGTCCTCTAGCTCCATACTGTAACACGAGAAGTAGAGAAATGTAAGTATTATGGAGGTGGTGGCACAACTGACGGTGGCCACAGCCTGACTAGACACAGACAAGCTGTTTTTCAGCCGCACGCAGTACCTCTTGTAGAGGTCTTCTTTCTGTAACACGAGATAAAATATGCTATGCCAGCTGATTTACACTTTTTTATAATAATTATATATGAGGTATTATGTAAGATATAGGTGAAAAGGTAACTTCATCGTAGTGTTACGTATCATAAAAAGTTAGCCATCCGAAAAAGATATTTGCTTAAAATTATATTCATTATGGCTTGTATATTTTTAATATATATTTTTCAATACATTTTACAATAACATATATTTGCATGTATATATATGTATATATGTATTTACTTATAATATTTTTTTACATTTCCAAAGTTATGTATTTTATTTATACATAATTAACTTGTAACAATTAGTAATAAAATTATATATAAAATGTGTTTATAATTGTATTAAAAAAATTAAAGTTTCCGCATTTACGAACTGAAATGTCTCAGTAATCAAAATATAGTTTTCTAACCTCGCCTGTAATCCATGTCCAATAAAAACAGAATGTGAGAATAAGTATTTTTAATCCGTTGTTTGGACGACGAGTTTATATTGTGTGGTTGTCATGGCGACCGCCTGAGCCGCAAAGATAACAGACACTCCACGCAGAGCCTCAGTTTGTTATTGAAACATGCACTTGAACAATATCGTTACTCATACTCTTATTCAACTGGACCACAAATACATCACTCATATTCCGATTTTCAACTGAACCACCGACACACGATCTTATTTCTATATTGATTACTATTGATAGAATGCCGTAAATAAACTGTTTACGGAAGCAAATTGTTAGTTACGGTAATAAGTGTATGGAGAAGTATGACCTTAGTGGGCCCAACTAATCATTGATTTTATGAAATTGCTTTCAAATTGCTTCTTATCAAATGGATTTTGGTTTGAAATAATAAAATGTCTTTAGTTATCCACTCAAATATTTTTCACATCGGTAAAAAGAAACAACTTTATACTAAAACAGCATGCAAAATCTATCGTGTGTAAAACTTGTAACGTGTATTTGTGTTGGTAAACGATATTCCATTGTGCAAATCAATTTAAATTATATTTCAAGATCTACTATTTTCAGCTTAAAGTGAAATACCCATGCACATTTTATTTTATGCATAGTATTTTTCATTTATTGGAATTAATGAAAAAACGCATTTTAAATCTTGATTCATTGAAAATAAATATTGTATCTGTATTATTTAATTGGAATATGTGTGTAACCGAGCTCCATGCAATGCAATTGGTACAACAATTCTCCTAGTGTCAGTGGTTAACTTGGTAAGTGGTTCAACTAACAGTTACCACTTACAGTACAGACACAGACACTATGTAAACAGAAGCAAAAAATGAAATAAAATAAAATGAAACTCTGTGTGTAATTGGCCCATTTGCCATGCAATGGTGACTAAGGTCGACCATAACAAGGAGAGAGCCCGGTAGCCACAGAGGCCAGTCAGACCCACGCTGCAGCGCCACGCGGTCAAATATTCATGCTCGCCTCGCTTTGAGACACTAACTAGGTTTGTTTGGGGTTGGGCCGCACTAATAATTACTGTATGGACCTGCTACTAGGTCCTGTGCAAAGTACATAGACGTACATATATTTTTTTGTTTATTTTATTATCGTCTAACAGAAAATGTTTACACAATTATATTAAACGTTGTGTTATCATTAAATGTTAGGATTCGTGACTTAGGAAGTAAGAGACTTTATTGGGATTGAAAGTAAAACAGTATAGTTCAGAGATAATTACTAACAGCATATAGCCAGTTAATTTTATGTAACATATTTCTATTTAGTTATACAATACTATTAATTTATCTAGAGGCTTAAAGTGGCTTAAAGCCCCCAAACATAACTCCTCTTTATTATAGTACAAAATACCTTAATAGAAAACTTGATTTTGGAACCACCAAATTTTGGTCATATCTACCAAATGGTTTTAAATCAAGTATCAGTGCCACGTGTTTTATGTAAACAAAGCTGACGTTTTTTATCCAAATACTTTTAAAATGGCAGATATTTTTCGTAATTTATACTTTATCTAGTAGACTTAAAGCAATTTCATTATTTTTCCCGAGTCCCTTGGATCAAGGCCTTCAATTTGTACCCTCTCCCATCATCCTGCGACCTGCCAAACAACCACAATATCGGAGCAAAAATTTCCTTTACGTAATTTCATACTTAGATTTATATGTATATTATATGAATATTGTGTGTATATTTTCATGTACATTATATTAATATATTTTTATGTACATAGATTTAGAAGTTAAAATATTTAAATTCACTACTGTAAATCCCTAAGTATTTTTCATATTCCAACAATTTGTTGTCCAATTCCCACAGTGAATCCTCTCCTTTCTTCACATGCCTCACAAAGTTCTGCAATGTTCGGGTGACAGGTTTGTTATCTTATTGTTCAACATTTCTTCAACCTCATGAATATCATGTGGAACTTTATGCAGTGCGACTTTTTGTATTGCATTATTTATGATGCTTTTTAAGACTGTTCATAAGTATTTGCTGTAACTATGCATAATCAATTAACAATTACCTATCTAATACATTTTTGTTATTTGCTTTAAATGAGATTCATTTTCCCTTGAACAAAAGTACTGACATAAGCTAAATAAAACAATACGTGCACGTCGATCTAACAACATTAAAACGTCACCCCGTATAGTTACGCTTGTGGTAACTACGTTACCCGTCATATTACTTTATGACCGGTGGTTGTTTACGGCTTTTGTCAAAGGTTAACAGTCATCTAGAGACCACTTTTCCCGTATCACTTTTGGTCATACATTTTAACCACTTTAAAATTAAAATATTTCGAAACTAAACCGAAATTAAATTAGTTTTTGACCAGTTACAAAACTTTATAGTCCCTAATAATTTAATATTTCATGATAATTTCATTAAGTAAAATTATCTCAGGCTTAATTAAAAAGTTGCAATTTATAGAGGATTTTTATAATAACGTATTGAAATAAAAAAGACGAGCTAACTTTTTTTACAGTATTGGCTTAAAAATGACATATATAAAATTACATAATATTGGTATAAGTAACGTAGTGATCTTTTTTTCAATTTTATTCAATTTTCCATGTTTTATGTATATTTGCCGTCTTGTATATAAGTACAGCAGAAGTGTTAAAAAAGTGCTATTTGATTTTTTTTTTATTTATATCTATTGTAAAAAACAACACGTATTATGCTAATCAAGAAGTTATTTTCAGTTTTGTCATTACCATGAAGTATTTTCTCTACACCACGTATAGAAAGAGAGATTGATTACTTTCCTCTAGGTGAGGAATGTGGACGTGGGTTTATACAGGAGGTGAATATCGAAAGCATCACTCCTGGATATTTATCGCCTGGTGGGCATCGTATATATCGATATCACATCTCCTTCTCCTCTCCAGAGGCGGCTAGACCCCGGACCAATCACTTCGGGAGAATCGTTTATAAGAGAGATGTTATTGGTAAGACCGAAGGGAATTTTATGATATAAAACTTTAATTGAGGAGTTTTTCATAGCCTTCTCTAAAACAAAGAAAGTTTCGTCTTGAAGTTTTCACCATACGTTTTATTAAGCCGTTTTTAAACATTGTAGTAAAATAAGCTCTTTTAAAGAGCTAGGCTTTTTAACTGCATAAATAAATAATATATATATATTTTTTTTCAAATCATTGATATGTTAGATAACCCTGATGAATAATATTTTCTATTAACTAAAAAAAATTCAAATGATGGAATATTAAAGAGAGCAATCACAGAGATAGTTTGGCAGTTAATTAAATGATAATCCCCGATGTAATTGATGAACACAGAAAACGAGATATCTGAGTTCAATTCAAAATCAATTTATCTATCACTTTAATCCCATATATCTAGTTAAATAGCCTTATCATTTATGGGCAGGAATGTTTGTTTTGGATTTGAATTTAAATATAAAAAATTGTTTTTAAAATATTAAAATAATTATGTTTATTTTCCTATTATTCTTTAATGTTGTAAATGTTAATAATTCACGTGTAAAAAAATTTTTTTATTATTATTTAAAAGAGATACTTTTATACTATAACTCCCTTTGGAACTTGTGTACTATACGGACCCCACCTATTTTTCCATTAATTTAGTTTGGTTAGGTAAAGAAACACTACATATTATTGAACATTAGTGTTTTATGAACAAATATAAGGAAAAAACAACATACTTTTACTTCAGGGTGTCCCAGAAAGCTACGATGTCACGCAGCAGTGTATCGAAACGGACAGCTCCACTCTCTGCCACTGCAGACCTCCTCATGTATTCTGCTACATTAGGTTATTTATAACCTAACCTAACCTAACCTAACCAACCTAACCAGATAGAAGAACAGCGCGACGCAACACGACCACAACACCGACTCGACTGTCTGGCGGTGACTCAACAGCTGTGCTCCGCAACAATGACATTCTCTGGCCAGCGTAGCACTGTATGGCGCTCGGGAACGCCGCGCCGTTGGTTTCGGGGACTCACTTACTTACTTGGGCGTGTGACATATCAAAAATAAGGTTAGGTTAAGTAGTTTTCGTATATATAAGTCATTTTGGCCCTAACCAAACTAAATTAATGGAAAAATAGGTGAAGTCCGTATAGTACACAAGTACCCTACCTTTTTATAAATTTTAAGATATCACAAGTGTCTTTTTAAATAATAAATAATTTCCCAAAACATATATGTTTGTGTCGAAGATTCTCAGTTTCCAGTTACCTTTTTAAAATATTAGGTTTAAACAGTGGTTTACATCTCATCAACGCCATATAATTGCAAAAATAAATTTGTAAGCTGCGGTCTGGCCAAGGACTTTTAAGAAAAATAATTATTTGAATGAGGTCGAAGAAAGGTTTTTGATTTTTCAACACGTTTTGCGCTGAAATAGAAAGAAAATTAATCTGTCTCGAGCAAGTGCCGCCAAATACATGCCCGCTTAGAACGTAGTATTGATGAAATATGTAGTGCATGATAAAAATTAATTATATTGTATTTGTAATCAAATTGCGCAGTAGAAACTTTGCTGTTGTCAGACAGTGTAAAATATTTTGTTAATACTTTGATCAGCTATTTATTGTCATTAATTTTGTAGCATTAAAAACAGAAACGTTATTTCAAGATTACGAAAAAGTGAAAAAATAAAGAAACTTTTCACAGGCAAAATACTGACAGAAATTAATGTGTTTGTGAAGAAAAAATACTTACGTGTTTGTTTGATGTAAGTCAAATCATATCATTTCATGTTCAGTTAGAAGGCTGCTCAAGTCCCTGTAACAAATACATAGGAATTACTCAAGCAGAACTGTAAAAATTTGTAATCATTTATCCATGGTTTTGGGTTTTACAAAATGAACTGTACAATTTATAGAAGGTTTACATCTTTTATATGGGATAATTTTTTAGGTCTTATGATACTGGTCCAAATACACATAATCAAAAAAAGTAAAATTGATTAAGGAATTCAAGACCTTATTAAGCATTGTTTTTATCTCTATGAAGGCAATGTCCGTGATTTTTCTTAACAGAAGAGTTTGTTCAAAGTCGTCATACAACCCTCAAAAATACGATTTAATTCATACACATGATGAAGCATATGATAGACCGTTTATTAAAAAAATAACCGTATTTACTGTAAAGAGTTTCATGCTAGAAACCTCAAGATACTTTTTATGTAACATACTTTTAAAAACAAACACAGGCATGGCCCTAGAGATTTTAATGCATTGTCATGACAAAGCTTCTTTTAACTTGATGCGATGTGCCCTCAATGTAGTTTACTTGTTTTACGATTACACATAAAGTTTTTACCCTCACGTTAAAATCTTGCCGAAATGGCATTTCACTTTTTATATCAATTAGTTAAAAAAAATATTACTTTATTACATTCTAGTGGTTATTGGTACCTCTTTGTTCTTTTTATAATAAAAAACTATGAGGTAATAATTTGTTACAAAATTAGTCAATCATTTTGACAGTTGTATTTGTCTGCTTGTTTTATTTACAGTCGTTACGATTTTTTTTTTTAATTTGTCATCCGACGTTACATAAATTGGTCTAAACCTCACTTTGAGGGCTTCATAATTGTTTCCACGCTCTGACCTGAGCCCCTCAAAAGGCACATCTGCACGTCAAAGGCTTTCCAACAATGCAGGAATTAATTAAGATTGACTCAATAGTTTGACTAAAATCTTCTATACGGAAATAGTGTTGACCGTTGAATATGCTGAGTAATAAGGATATTCGTTCCAGGTGGAACGAGCCTTGCTGAGTAATAATTCATATTTACTAATTCGTCTAGTTACTCTAGTAATGTTTTGTTATAATATTCATAAATTAACTTTTTTATTACTATATGGAATTTTAACCTCATCCCACAAGCTGAAACATTTCTCTTGTCATAAGGCTGCAATTTCATCTGTTAAAAGTAGACTTAGTTCGGCTAAGTATCATGTATAGAACACGTTTTTAGCCTAAAAATAACTTTTATTCGACAAAAACATAAAATACAGTAGGGGGATAGGGGGACACATTTAGAAGAAATTATTGAAGGATGTTTACGCCCCTATTTACTTGCTTTGCAAGCATACATACATGCAAAAATTGCTTCTAAATGAATAAACGTTCATAGTAGATAAACTAGGGTGTAATGTTACGCAAAACTAATAATGCCAGTTTCTGTCATTATCGTTTAAGAATTTTCATTAAGTGTGTAATATTTTCAACAGTTTATTTTGTAAATAAAGATGACGAGTAATGTAATATTTGAGGACAGTAATTTGTTGGAGGTAATAGAATCAGACAGCTTACGAACTGGGATGTCCGCCAAGCCGCGATCTCATGTAAATCTTACCCTCTGGCAGCATCATCTACTCCAATGGCGTGTTGACTTAATACTTGCTTTGTTCAGACTCACTTTTCAGTGAACCGCTAATTCTTAGCAATTTATAATTCGACCGTCGGTAAAATGTTGTGTTTACTCGTGCGACTTTGACTGATATCGATAGTAATAAGTGTTCAAATCCGAAGTTAGCTTTTAGAACTATTTCAACCTGTAAACACGTATTTTGAAACTGTTTCAAACCACGTCCACATGTTTTAGTTGACATATATGAAAAATGAAGTACGTAAAATTAATTTTACAATTGAAACGTTACAACCCATCCAGCCTTGATCAAACTATAAAAAATAAAAAAAGAACAAACACCCTAACTTATTAGGAACACGCAATAGAAGATGTAATTCAAAAGTGTAATTTATATTGGAATATAAATGAGTGTGCGAATTTGAATTGAAATGTTAGATGTAAAAAATTGATCAATTCAAGGTCATTGTACTGTGTTAACTTCCACGCAGTAATTAGTTGTAAGGGATAGCAAAGGCTTCACTGGACGGTGATTTTGGAAAGTGACTAATGTGGACAAAGGCTGAAGCAGCGCGACCTCAAAAAATATAAATCTTTTAATTTTCGTTCAACACAAATTAGATTATTGGAGTAAAAATTATTGCCCTAAACATTATCTCAAATGTTTCTAAATCTACTTTTCAAATCAAATAAATAACTGCAATAAGCTAAAGTTAAATCTTTAGTATTTATCCACTATATAGGCAAGTTGAAAGGCTGAATTTTGAAATTAATAACAATTAGTTGGAAGAGTATGTTAATAATATTTTCGAAAACATTATTTTAATAGCATTTCATACTTTATGAAAACAATTAATACAAAATTTATATTTCATCACTAAATCGGGTCTTTTCTTTGGGTTGCCTCAAACTTATTCGTTATGTAAACTGCATATCATGGTTTGTTCGCCTTGTAACATATGTTTCCCAGTCGCAGTAGTGTTTCCAGTCGTTAAGTAGATCGATTACAGGGGATACCGAAAATTTTCGTAGATCACGCAAATAAACATTTAGTCACTGCAATTAAGAATCATTTAAATTGAACGATAATTGGTATATGAACATAATTGGTATAGGCCCAGGCCCTATTTAGTGCTGATGTATTGGATTGACAGAATTTTATCGACTTGCATTAAGTTTTAATATCTACGCAATCTAAAAAGTGATTGGTTCAAATCATTGTAAAAATAGTAAAATTCACTATTTCTGCAGGTTTCAGTCATAGGATCATCCAGCTGTCTTAAATAAATAAATAAATAAATAAATAAATATATATATATATATATATATATATTTGGCTTCATTATCACCGAATGAAATTACGTGACTCAGTCCGTTCGTAAGCCCAAAGCTGAAATTAACATTAGTCCAAGATTAGATTGATCTAAGGATACGGAATTGTAATTATTTATTTTTATATCCACACCAAAGCAGGGACTTATGACCAAGAATTTATTTTGGTTGAAAAATAGAATTTCACGAGGGTTTTGCTGGGAAGGTGGATTTATTGGACCTTCAGAGTGGTTAAACCCTTCGGCCACCTGCCCGCCTTATATATTGTTGTAATTCCTTTATCCTCACCGTTTTATATTATGGAGGGGTTTAAAAATTCAAAACTATACTATTCATATAAAATACAAGGTTAACTGTTTTATCAGTTTTAAATTAGGAGTTGAATAATATGTATTGTTTGGGGTTATAAAACTAGCTGAGCCATTATTTCTTGAAGTTCAGACTCGTAGTAGTAATAGTGTTATAATTTTATACATATTTTGTAAAGCTGTAATGTGGACAGCTTAGATAACTGAAAGCCATAGTTCGCAAAAAATTTGAAATACTGAACGAACACAAGAATTTTTTTTATCATCCCGAACAAGACTTACTGTAAACTAGTTAATGATATTAGATAGCATACCGCAGTAAAGATACAGGTTTAAAATACTGGCTTACTGAACATTAATTAATAATGTTAATAGAAACTGCAGTGGTGGAACAAGATTATAAAATTCTTCTTTACTATTGAAAACCTTTCATTCATTACTTTTTCAACACTGTTTTCGAGTGACACGTTTACATGCGAGAAAAGGTTTTTGTTTGTTTTTATTTTAATATAAAAATACTCGAGTGTTTAAGATTAGTTACGATATACATTAATGCAGCTCTTTAACTATCTGCAACCAAATGTATTCCATGTATTCCAATGTATTCTGATATTCGACTAGTTAATATTGTTCTGAGTCGTATCTCTCCATCCATTGAATATGTAAACAATAAACAAGTTTAAACGTTCCATATTACATGAGGATGCCTGTCATTTGCAACACCAATGGAAAACTCCGCATTCATTCCCATTGGACACGAAACTGAACATTTTTTAAATGTATTCCTGCTTAGTAATCAATAAAGTTTGCTTGATATCGTAAATGTTTTAAATTAAGATAAATTGAATAAAAAATGCATTCTTCTCGAAAGTAATACGATATCAAAATGTGAAACTCGTTATTTTAAGACAGTACCGCATTTTATTTCCCCGAAAGAAATCAAATCAATCCTCATTTAAAAAAAAATCAAATTAATTAAATATCTCAGAATAACTTAATTTTTATTAAATATTGCAGAGAAAACGATATTTAGTATTAATAAATGCATAGTTAAAGAAAACAATACATTTATTTCTTAGGACAATTGTATATGAATCTTGTTTTTATGTAAGGAGAATTTCACCGATTGTAAATTGTTTTTCGTACCGTTATAAGACTATATTTTAATCGGTTTGAGTCTAAAATATTACTTATTTAATTTCTTAATAAGCATTATTCGTGTTGTTGTAAACACTAGTTGTAAATAAAAATGAAAAAAAATTAGAGACTCTCATTAGGTCTGATGATGACTGGTATAACCAATCGAAATCGATCGCTATTTTTTACCATTTGTGTATATTTACCATCTTGTATGTGAATACAGTATAAGTGTAAATATATTTTAAGCGTAGTAGGACTTTTTTAAACTTATACCCACCTCTTACATTATATATATATATATTAATCAGTTAATTAAAAAATCTTAAGACATAAATTATTCATACATATAAGATATCAGCTTTACATTCTATTTAAAGGATTTCGTATTTTAAATATAAATGTTCCTTGGGTTTTCAAATCTTAAGCTCAATTTGAACTGAACTATTGAATATTTCGCTAAAAGTGGTAATAATGTTAAAAAAGTGCAGTGTGGATGGCGGCGTTCTAATGTCAAGACTCAATATTCAAAATCTTTTC
The DNA here is from genome assembly GCA_035578135.1 of Flexamia atlantica. Lineage (NCBI taxonomy): Eukaryota > Metazoa > Arthropoda > Insecta > Hemiptera > Cicadellidae > Flexamia > Flexamia atlantica. The sequence goes on along the minus strand of JAQJVK010000143.1, from coordinate 226,980 downwards.
TAAAAAACCCCGATACATTGCATGGACATCTTTAACGTAAATAACAAAAGTACCGTAGTAAAAAAAGTAATAAATAAAACTAAAACTGTAAACCCTTAACATTGTAACATAAACCTGTTAAAAAAATTTAAAAATTAAATTGGAAGTGGATTATAGTAGATATAAAATGTTAAACAGTCTCTGTTTACATGTTCTCTCAGCTCTTCTACAGCAAGAGTAAATACCGTCCTACGACGGAAATGGAATAGATTTGAATATAGACTGAAATGCAAAATGGGAATAAGTATTGATATATGCAATGTTAGGTTGAATTTTAAAAATTCCAAATGTAAATGCATTACACGTAACATTTATTATAATTTGATTTTACTTTAACATAAAATTTGATTAACTGTTAGTTAGGGATATAAGAATAAAAATTTAAATAGGATGAAATAGAAATTAATTATCCAATTTAACACTAGGATTTCTCAAAATCATTAACTGAGTAAATGATTGTTTAGGTGTACAATTTTAAGTCCTAGTCGTACACTTTGCGCAGTCTTAAAAACATTAGTTTCACTAACATTAATTCATAAAGTTCACTAAATCTTTATAAAAACCTCATACGATACTTTAAGTGACTTAAAAAAAAATAAAATAAAACTATAATCTGTATTCTGTCTAGGAAATCAGATGAAGTGTCGACATGATATTATATGCTCTTTTGTAGCCTGGTAAATTATTTTACATTATACTACACCGGAACATCTGTTTTCTGTGCCTTACTCTTGGCTGGAAAGTTACAAACACTTTGCCGATCACTGCACGGTAAATTTAGCGAGCACTAGGAAATGGAATTAACGGAAGTCAACAATCAAAACAACGAGCGGATTGCAGTAAACCGACATTCAATGCATTTGTATTGGTTACTTCAGAAGAATTTAGTGGCAAGACTGGTGGCAGCAGCAAATGTTTGCTAGTTTATTATAGGTTAGGTTTGAAGAGTTGAGAAACCTAATAGTTTATGCAAGGAGTATGTCATGATTAAAAACATATTTTTTTCCGAGTAGTATGATGTAAATTGTATGTCACTTGCCCGATAAGTTTTACCGTACTCGCATGAAAATCCCGCACGAGCCGCAAGGCGAGTGAACTATCATGTTCGCACGGTAATACGGTACTTAACGGGCTAGTAACGTAATATACCATTGAATAAATACCTTTATCAAAAATGTGACACCAATAAACATATTTAAGATTATTGATGTATATAAGATTAAAAATACTTTGTTAAACTTTCTAACTGTCGTAGGCCGAACCAAGTCATCCATAGTTTTCGGAGTTACGTTGTATGTTGTCACTGCTTCGCCAACAGTTACATGCTCGGTGTATTTAGTCAGTCGCAACAATGGACTCAGTGTGAGATGACAGCCGCAGGCCGACATCTCGCATTGTGTCTTCTCTATTGTACGTTTGCTGTATTTTGATGCTAAATAATTGATGTTACAGTTTAGGAATAGATAGTAACACCCACTGAACACAGTCATTTATAACGAATACTTAATTGATCCGGATCAATATAACAATCCAGTAAGATGGAAGTGATCTTTCAACTTTCTCTTAAAAACTATTAATAGAAAAATCTTCCTAAATTGTTTTATTTCAAGAGAAGTTAGCTTTTTTCATATATAAAAATCCTTTAAACTTCCTCAAAATGAACATTTATCTTTTTAATTGACATATGTATGTACAAATTCAAAATTTTCATTATGAATACTAATTTTATACCTTTGAGAATAAACAGAATCTATACTTATTTAATACGCGAGCAGTTTTTTTGTTACAAAGACTCCTCCTAAACTACTGAACCGATTTTCATGTTTTTGGTGTCATTGGAAAGAGCTTGACGTGAAGTTTTGCAGGAAATAAAATTTAAAAAGGTTTGACTAAAGGGAAGAGCCCTAGACGCCCTTAAAGTTTCATATTATCCCATAAGATTTAACATGGGAGTAGAAATTTCAAATAAGGCAGCTGATTGGAGCAAACAAAGTTTTTCAGCAAAGCCATATGTTGTTAATGGAATTGAACCCATTGCATGTAGAGTTGGAGGCATTTCAGTTGATGGAAGATGTAAATAAATAAACTATTATCCTAATACATACTTAAGGTCAAAATTCAGTTTTAAAAACATTTATTTTGAATCACATGTGTGAAGATCTTAATATTTACATATGTTTATATTAAAAACAAAATACTAAAAGAAAAAAAATAAATTCTTAGGTATAAATGTTATAAATGAATGTAAATAGAAATAAAAGGAAAAGAAGCAGACTTTACATTCATTATGACTAAATGTATTGAACCACTTTAATTCGGTTTAAGATTAATTCGGGTCGTACGCTACTTAGGGCCGCTTTCCCCAATTAAGGTTTAAAGTAAACGCGAATTTAATTTAAACCATATTATGAATATTCTAATTTTTAAATTATATACCACATGATCAGGAAAATACAAATTTTACTAAAATTAAGTTTCTGAAGTTCAAATAAAACTAGATTTGGGGAAAGCAGCTCTTAGTCATGTATACTGAATTTCAGAAAGTTTTACAAAAATAACGTAAAGCCCACGAAACCAATTAGCCTAACTTTATTTTTTTACTAAACATGATTTGATTCTTCTTTACCCATCAGGTTTAATTCTAACAACCCATTTAAAAATATTAGTGTTGTCTAAACAAACTTGCAGTCAAATTCCAGCACTCTATATGACTAGGTACAGCTCAGGGTCTGTCCATTATGGACTACTGTGTATGTGGCGGCAGGTCAAGCCAACCCCTTTGAGGGGCTCATAATATTTGTAGAAAACGCTAAAGAAACATGGTCATCTCCTTAAGTATGAATGAGTATTGGAAAGAGCGTAATGTAAAGTTTTGCAGGCAACCTTTTTTATAACATAATAATTTTTGAGTGAGGCCCTGGAGCCCTTTAAAGTTTTGAATTTGTCCATAAGATTTAACATTGGTAGAGAAATTTTAAATAAACTAGCTGAAATGAAACACGTCTGTTTTCTGCTTTGTTTATAATATGACCATGTGGGACTGCTGATGCTTAGTTAAAGAAACATTCAAAATTCCATATATAACATTTGGTTTAAAACCACCTGTCATTTTTGGAAACCAACGAAAAACAAATTGAAGTGGATTTTTAGATAAATATTATTGTTGTTTAAGAAGTAACACAAATCGGAGGATGTATAATTGTAAGTTTTGAACAATTTACCAATGTCATTTTCCTCAATTGTGCGTCTTGGTTCACTCTTATTTTTTCAAAAATATTTTAATGTCTATGTTTATAAATGTAGTTACTGTAAACCATCTAACCTTTAATCATGTAATTTTTTGTGTTTTTACTTTATATAACCTTTAATCATGTAATATTTTGGGGTTTTACTTTAATAATTTCTATAACAGTGTTTATTTTGAACATGCCACCTATTAGAAGGAGAAATTTACGCAGGGCACGGGAACAATACCGCGACCTCATGCGAAGGGTGCGGGCTAACCATGAAAATAATATGGATTCTTATAAAAGATGTTTGAGGATGCCCGCAGAGGAACTCCCATTTACAATTGGTCCGATGAATGTCCAGTGCATGTCATGTGGGGCTCGCCATTTTAAGGGCGAGGAAACTGGCAGGAACGACAGACAATTCAAATTGTGTTGCCACAAAGGAAAGGTCGTGTTACCAAACTACACCCAAGCAAACTTCATCAAGACCCTAATTGAAGGAGTTAACTCACCAAACCGAGAAACAAAACAAAAAAGTCAAAACTACATGGCAAACATCAGATCATTCAACTCAGCTTTTGCCATGGTGAGTTCAGAATCACATCTAGATGAATCGATATTAGGCGGAATTTATAACTTCCGAATTCACCATAATTTTTATCACCGGATAGGGACATTATTGCCAGCCCAGGATTGCCATCCTAAATATGCGCAAATGTATTTGTATGATGTAAATACGGCCACAAATCAAAGGATGAGAAATCAAGCAAACCAAAACTGCGATAGAGCTTTAATGGAGGAAATTACCTTTTATTTAAATGATGTCAACCCATATGTCCGCTCTTTTAGAACCATGGCCGAAATTTGTCATCAGTCTGGTGACAATGACGTTACAATGTACATTGTAACTGACAAAGATTTAGATCCAAGACGATATAACGATGATATTACCACTGACGTAGCGGCTATATTTCGGGCAAGGGATGGGGAACCTCCCGGCGAACGAAATTTAGTAGTTTACTCTAAATCTCATGGAATACGCCGAGTTTCAGTTCTTGAGCCATCTTTGGACCCAATGGCATATCCACTTTTGTTTCCAGGGGGTGACAGTGGATGGCATCCTGGAATGTTGCATGCTCCTGGAACGTCAAGACACCGTAACCGATTGACCATGTTGCAGTATACGTCATACAGACTTGCTATAAGAGATAACTTTAGTATACTGCACAGTATACTAAAGTACACTAAACTATACTACTAAAGTATACTAAACTTTTTTTACAATGGCTGGTGAACATGTACGTAAGGATCGAGGGAACAAGGTTAGATTTCATTCGAAACCATCAAAGCCAAATCCGAGCTGATTTATATCTGAACGTCTGTGACTATTTACATGATCGAGTAGAAAATCAGAATCATCGTCTTGGGAGACAAGTCATTTTACCATCTTCATTTATAGGCTCACCTCGCAACATGAACCAAAACTACCTTGACGCGATGGCTATTGTCCAAAAGTTTGGTAAACCGTCATTATTTATTACAATGACGTGTAATCCGAAATGGTCTGAAATAGTACAAAACTTGGAACCTGGAGAATCAGCGCACTTTAGACCTGAGCTAATAGTAAGAGTTTTTCACACTAAACTTAAGGAGTTAGTATCTGGCATAATGAAATCCCACATATTTGGAAAACCTATATCTTTGATATACACGATCGAATTCCAAAAACGGGGACTGCCACACGCACATATGTTATTGACGTTAGACGAGGAAGATAGAATTCATGATTCAGACATAATTGATCAAGTTGTACATGCTTATCTTCCCGATAAAGACAGTTACCCAATGCTTTTTGAAAAAGTTAAGAATCACATGATTCATGGGCCATGTGGCGCTTTGAATCCTCAATCACCGTGTATGAAAGATGGTGCATGTAGCAAAAAATTTCCAAAAGACTTTATTGAAGCCACAAGAGATAATGTTAATGGATATGCGGTATATAAGAGACCTGACGACGGAAACACTGTAGATGTTCGAGGAAGCACTGTGGACAATCGTTTTGTGGTGCCATATAATCCCTATTTGTTGGCAAAATTCGACTGCCACATTAATGTTGAGGTATGTAGTACCGTAAAAAGTATAAAATATATTTACAAGTATATTTATAAAGGATACGATTGCGCAACTTTAAGATTTGCAAAATCAAATGACAATGAAATTATCAATGACGAAATAGACAGATATTTGAATTGCCGCTATGTTGGTTCCGTTGAGGCTGTATGGCGTATCTTTGAATACGAAATGCACTACCAAAGTCATCACGTTGAGCGCCTAGATCTGCATTTACCTAACCAGCAAACAGTATATTTCAGAGAGGGTGCGGAGGAACAGGTCGTTGCAAATCCCAGGCAAACAAAATTGCAAGCTTTTTTTGAACTCAACCAAACAGATCCGGCAGCGAATTGCCTCCTCTATAACGAAATACCACAGCACTATATTTGGAATAACAATGAAAAGAAATGGAGTAAGAGGCAACGTGGAGGTGACAAAGTAATTAGCCGAATCTACACAGTGAGTCCTAAAAACAAAGAATTGTTCCACCTGAGGCTACTTTTATTGCATGTTCGAGGTGTGAAAAAATTTGATGATTTGAAAACTTATGGTGGAATATTATATGACACATTTGAAGAAGCAGCACGTGCCCGTGGAATCGCGACAAACAATAACGAGTGGCGTGATACTCTAGCAGAGGCTGCCACATTTAACTCTCCTAATCAATTACGGCAAATCTTTGCTGTGATATGTGCTCTGAACATTCCAACGAATGCAATCCAACTATGGGAAGAATTTAAACAATATCTTTGTGAAGATTACCTTCAAAGATTTGAAGAAAATATTGCATTTAATCGAGGGCTCTTAGATATTGAAGATATCTTACTCACTCATAATACGTCTTGCTTACATATAGGTTTACCACCACCAACAAGAAATTTACAGAATGAAGAGAGCTATGATGTTGTCGAAGAGCTGAACAAGTACAATGAGATGTATCAGTTAGCGAATGAAGAACAGCGATCAGTTATTGATCAGGTTATTTATGCCGCTACGTCACAGTACGCTAGAGAAAAAGTATTTTGTCTGACAGCCTTGGGAGGGTGTGGAAAAACCTTTGTACAAAAGGCAATTATGCACAAACTTAGGTCACTGAACTTGGACTGCATTGTATGTGCTTACAGTGGCATTGCTGCAAGTCTTCTAGATGGTGGTCGTACATTGCATAACATGTTTAAATTACCTATTCCAATCAATGAATCGTCAGTATCCGGCATTGTTCAAAACAGCGAAGAAGCAAACCGAATCAAAAATTGTGCTTTAATTATAATTGATGAGATATCTATGTGCCCCGTAAATGTTCTGAACACTATTGACAGACTTCTTCGAGATTTAAGACCTCTAGAGTTTAAAAACTCAATGTTTGGTGGTATTTGTGTATTGATGTGTGGTGATTTTCGACAAACTCTACCTGTTGTTCCACATTCGGGCCGCACCATTATGATTGAAAATTGTGTCAAAAACTATCACTCTTGGCACTTAGTGAAGAAGTTGTCATTAAGTAGAAATATGAGAGCTAACAACCCAGAATCAGATTTTGCCAACTTCCTCAAATTACTCGGAGATGGGAAAATCCCAACACATAGAGAGATAGGATCCGATGTTATTGAAATTCCGAATGAAATAGTTGGAACAGGATCAGTAGTGGAATTTGTCTATGGGAATATAAATGATATCATTCAAAGAGAAGATATAACAGACAGAGCAATTTTGGCACCAAAAAATGAAGACTGTATAAAGTTGAACAATTTAATAACATCTCTAATGCCAGGGCAAGAGAAAGTGTACTTGAGTTGTGACAGCATAGTAGCAGATGATGAAGAAGAACAGAACAGATATCCTACAGAATTCCTAAATGGTTTATGCATAAGTGGACTACCGCCTCATCGTCTATTATTAAAGGAGGATTCGATTATAATGCTAATTAGAAATCTAAATATTTCTAAGGGGTTAATCAATGGAACCCGTTTAAGAGTAAAACGTTTGCATAATAACAGTTTAGATTGCGAAGTACTTACTGGTGCATCCGCAAAAGAAAGAATTCTAATTCCTAAAGTACACCTGCAGCCATCGGACAATGTCCTCCCATTCAAAGTGCAACGTACGCAGTTCCCTGTTATTCCAGCTTTTGCAATGACGATAAACAAAGCTCAGGGACAATCTATTGGAACTGTTGGAATCTACCTCCCGCGGCCTGTGTTCTCCCATGGACAGCTATACGTTACAGCGAGCCGTGCAAGATCATTTGATGGGCTTCGCATGTTCATAGAAAAGACGAAAGATCAAGGGAAACTGTTAAATGATGACAGGGTATTCACGAAAAATATAGTATACAGAGATTTACTATGATCCAGACTATTGTTCAAATTTACAAATAAAAAAATTTGAAAAAACAAAGTTTAATTTATTTTTGTTATTAATTAACAAAATTCATTTGCTCGATTTCGAGCAACGGGTTTACTAGTATGAATATAAATATGATTTAGAAGAAATTATAAATAATGATTGTAGTGATAGTGTTGCGTTTAAAACAATCTGTAAAAAATTAAACCAGTAAAATTGTATAAAAATTAGAAGCTTAGGGCTATCACAAGACAATTATTCGTGTTTTAATATAGTTTTCCTATGGACAAAAAATAAAATCATAAGCCAAAGAAAAACAATGGATTTGAAAACTTTCTTATAGCTGAAAACAATTTTTTCATTCCATAAAAAATATTATTCTTACTGCAGATAACAGTAGGTGAAACCGTTGTTCACACAAGATAGAAAATATATTAGAGTAGAATTCACCTAAGTTGGCCAAAACGAAAGTAAACAAACTATTATCTTCTTACGAACTTAACCATAAAATCCAGCTGTGCTGAAAACATTGTCAACGAACATCTGTTTAGTATAGCACTTGCAATAAAGGGAAAGTTCTGATGCAATTTGCAACTGGAAGTTCACTTGCACGGCTTAAAATATTACTAAGGGGCTTTTCCAAATAAATTATGTATTTACAGGGAGATGATGTGTCATGGATGCGGCATGGTTAATAGTCTAAGATTTTGTAATGAAATAATATTTACAAAGAAATATAGGAGAGTTTTTGAATAGCCAGTATTACTTAAGAAGATGTATTACTTTATATACGGTTAATGGAATTAAAATTTAGTTAATTGGATCGAAACAGCTGTTCTACCCTCTCCTCTATATTTGGAATTCTGTAAGGTTCCTCAGCTTTTTACATTCTAGTAACTAAATTATTACATATGATACTAATATGTAAACATCGAGAGTAGCGCCTTTCATGGGGCCCAGCCCTAGAGGATTTAAGCATGGTGAGGAGGCACATGTGTTGGATCGGTGTATGATATACCCTCTTGCAAAATTTCAACCCGGTTTTTTTGTTTAAATAAATACGTTTTTTCGTTTCGAGATAAATTTATACAGTATTGCCTTCATATTATTTCATGGAAATAAGTAAAAAAGACGAACAAGGAAATTTATGCTCTTTTAAAACTTATAAGCTAAAGCACAAGTAAAGTTACGATTAACATAGGAATACAATACACGCAATGTTTCCTTTGGTGTAAGGGATGGTGGTGCCCTCATGCAATATGGAGCATTTGAACCCTGTTTACATGTTCAGCCAGTTTAACATGAAGCTACAACACATTTAAATATCAACCAGGCCTGGGGGTCGAAATTAACATCCAGAAGCAAAAATAATTTGGTCAAAGCTTTGTCTCAAGTAGTCAAATTAAATACGATAGTAACTTGTAGTAAGATAAGATGTTGGAAATAAAATATAAGCTGTGAACGGTTAGGTTTTATCAGTTTTTCTTGAATAAAGGTCGAGATATACCGATTACTTCATTGTTTGAAACTATTCATTGTCGGTGATGGTGATTTTATATTTTAATTTTGAATATTGCGGACATTTGACACCACTGATAGGTAAAAAATGAGTGAAACATAATTTTACTAATCAGTAATGGCAAATATCCGCAAAAATCAAAATCAAAATATACCTGCTATTTTTTTCTTCCTAATTAACTTTTTTACAAGGATTTAAGTGCTATAATATAATGACTAAACTGTGATATATAAAATTTAGAGGTATATTTAATGTCGTTGCAACAAGAATACCAACATGAAATAAATTTTTGTGTATTAATTTCGACTTACTTTTAACTAAATAATATATATCATTAAATTTAAATGGAGAGTGCTTACGATATTATCTCATTACATATTGACATGAACCTGTAGAAAGCTAAAGTCATTTAAAAACATTTTTTTTACTATGTTAAATCAACTAAAATACCAAGCCAAATTCTGCAATTACATTTTTAAAGAGTAATATGGAAACGTGTTTAGGATTGTAAGCCAGTTGTTCCGACTTTACCCCATTCAATTTCTCGGTTTGTCAGGATTGTTAATCAAGCAAGAAGATTTCGTTTAAAAAATAAACTCATAAATGACTTTTTTATCGTTGTTGTACTCCTGTATGCAATATTTGTAAGCCGTTTTACTACTTAACCGTAAAAAATTAACGGTTTTGCGGTCGATTCGTAATAAGACTGTCCATTTAGTAGTAGACACTCGACATTCGACACTTTGTCAACTTCGAGATCATCGAAATCTCGAACTTAGGAAGAATTATTAACATTTACAGAAGCATACACATTCTAAATGTATTAAATACATAGCATTATGGGGTAGCCTCTGGATCACTATATAACAATTAATAAAAGGTTTGAAATACCTGTGCCTTCAAGTGATCTTATTTGTAGTTGTGAGGACTACAGCTGCTTCGTGCTTTTTCAGCACACCATTGGGTCCAAAACGTCAAACGAAGCTGTAGATATCCATCTTCATTGCAGTCATGTTGATTGAAATACACAAAAACACGAAAAAACATGATTTACTGGCACTATATGGTCACCTGTATCACCTGCGCGTAAGTGTCCGGCGTTAGGTGTTTTTTTGACAAATAATGTTTTTTTCGTGTTTTTGTGTGTTAGTGGTCAATTTTAATTAACATGACGACAATGAAGATGGATATCTACAACTTCGTCTGACGTTCTGAACCCGATGTGCTAAACAAAAGGAAGCAGCTGTAGTCCTTTCAACTTCAAATAGGATCACTTGACGGCACAGGTTTTTTAAACCTTTCATTAATTTAAATAAATTACAAGAACCTAATACCATGGCACAATTAATTTATTAACTTTTATGGGAATATGGGTCCCATTTATTAACACCGGTCAAAGTTTTGTAGCCTTTGAATTTATTGTTTGGTATTAGCTCGTGTCAAAGTAGACAGTGTGTCGAGGTGTAGTGTCTAGATATATAGGGGTTTACAGGAATAGTTTAAGAATGAATGAGTATAAGCGGTGAATCAGGAGTGAAAAATGAGTGTAAGGTTCGAATCAAACAACGTGGCCCAGTCCAACCATAAAACTAATTTTAATATTACCAGTGGCCCTGGAATGACTTGCATTCTACAGGCCTGTAGTATGGGAGGTATGATATGTTTGTTATTAACTGCTTCCTAGTGGGTAGTTAAAGGATTTTATTTTGAATCGAGATTAAAATGGACAACTTCTCACACGGATTAGAAATGAAGCAAATTGAAATATTTAAATTAAAATGTTATTTTATTTAAATGTTTATTGTTGTTGTGTGAATATAAATAGAGTTTTACGGTGATCTGTTCCGTAGAGTATCTTCCCCTTTTCGCGATTGCTTTAGTTACAGTTTCACTTAAAATAACGAACATAAACTAATATTTGCAATAGAAACCTCCTTTTTTTTATTCATTTGAATAATGTAAAATTATGGGGGCACTTCCGTTGAACAAAAACAAATGCTGAAACGCCACCCAGCATTCGTGTGAATGTTAAATTGCATTAAAATTCACTGGAGAGTTGGCAACACTGATGTCACTAACAACATCACTGTGTGAATATTCATCAATTAACCAACATATCCTGCAATCATTCGACAAAACACGGTTCGGTCTGCTGCACAACACTCCTAACTCGTTTTACAATTTATATGCTTACAATTAATAATATCTGTGCTAGGTGCCATGCATTTGCGAGATTTGACATTACTAACATATCTGGTCACATAAATATATTACATAGGGAAAGAAACAACTGATTTAGTAATTTAAACGGTCGCAATTGTGGCGCCAAGTATAGTTTTACTCTTCGGTATATTTAAACTAGATAATCATTAGAGACTACGAACCAAGGCAATCTATATAATTGACTCTTTAAGTGCGAGAGTAAATGTATCACATGAAATAGACTCTAAATAACTGGCAGAAGTTTCTGGATTTTAGCCAGTAACTGAGCTTGTACTACTGGTGTTTGTGGTTTAAGGCACTATTTACAGACAATAAAGAATTAGGAGGAAAATAAAAAGCCATATAATGTAGATAAGTCAAACATTTTTGGACTTCAACAAGTTAAAGGTCTCAGCTCCCAATGGTGACAGCTTCATCAGAATTTTCGTTGGTAAGATATAAGAATAGATTTAAGTCTGGAGCCTTGGTGGAAGGAAATTATTTAGAGGCGAAACTGGAAGGAAGTTGCAGTTTGGTCTGATTAGATAAATTCGACTTAGTGACGTACTCTGTTCTTTTACCACTGCTGGTATTTTGCCTGCATCTATTTAACCAAATTAAAATTCATGCAACCAAATTTCCATCTTTTTCTTTATACTGTCCCTCGGATATCTCAAAATGATTAACTTATCGCTTACTGATAGCCGGACCGCTCACTCGGCGGCTGGTCTTTCACGGGTCAGTAAATATCAATTAACAACAATTAAGCAACCTTATCTAACCTAACCTAACCTGACCTGACCTGACCTGACCTGACCTATCCTGATAAATTGCTCGTCTTATATGATTGTCTATAAATATGTAGCTTGTGTGGCTTGTTTTTGTAACGTATCGAATAAGGGGAAAAATTGAGACAAACACACCTTAAGTTTGATTGGTATACAAGTGGTGAATAACAGTATTCAAAGGTTAGGGGGGGATTCAAAGTCGTGATGAATGAATTCAAGGGAATGGTCCTTGACTTAAGTTGGGATTTCAGAGTCGAATTCGGGTTTCACAAGCGTTGAGGAAAGTAATTCAACGGTTGAAGAGCATGTGGTCCAATACGGTTCGGAAACAAGTAACGTTGAAATGATGGATTAAAATTTAAATGATAGATCATAATGTAGTTGGCTGTGTTTTTGTTACGAAAAAACCTTCATAGGAAGCATCTTTTAGAAATTACTAGGTATTAGAAAGAGGAAAATACTACAGGCTATTAGTACAAGACTTATAACCCAGGTAATGCATAATACCTGGTGATCTATTCAAGTTGAAACATATAACCCAGGCCTTTTTCTACTTTTGATGATTTTGCAATTGCTAGCCTCTTTTTTTAACACTTAAGCCTATTGTACTTGACATTTCCTTTTTTATTGAAATCTTTCCATAAATTACTCAGAGTCAAAGGTGAATCTATATTTATCGAGCGCTAAGTAGGTCAGCATATTGGGTATGAGTTGGCAACACTGTTTACACTAACAACATCACCTGTTGAATATTTATCAGGGCTGCCAACAATCACGCCAATCACGTGGCCGCAAATACGTCACCAGCCCGCTTTTAGATCCATTCCGTGTTGATCGAGATGTGTATTTTAACATGAAAACAATAGCAATATTTATTCTTGAGTTGTGATTAAACATGAGTACGACACGCTCGGTTCTAAAAATAATGACTTTCATTTCCCGTAACTGCATTAATAATCAACTTAAACCCATTTTTTTCTAACTAGCGAATAATTACATACCCTAAAGGTTCTAATTATAAACCAATTCGCTCGCCGGCACGTATAGCTACGTTAATATATTTACATGTATTCTCTCTTGTAGGGTTGCTATGGAGTCTCAACAAAACATAATCCATTTTAAATATGCGTTTTTTAAATCCATTGTTGTAGCTTATGAAGTGAAAAATTAGATAAAAAAACAGGTACGTACATGTGTCCAACAGCTCCAAAGAAGAATAAATCCTCCTGTTTAGACATTATCAAGTAGTTTTCACGCAAAACTTTTCATCCCTACTGGAGTTGTCATGAATAACTTAAAACAAACATCTTAAAATGCAAATTTATTCTCTTAAATGAATTATCCTACATTTCGTAGTAAATTTCTTCTTCTTTGTAACTGTTGGACGTGTGAGCTATAATACCTAATTATTAGGTTTGATGCAAGTCTGTCGGAAATGGAGTTTGTACGATAGTTTCTCAGAGATCGTCTTGAAACTAAGCAGCATTTCAACTTTATATTTTTAAATATAAAATAGTGGTTGTTGGTGCCTTGCTTCGCCTATTCTGCAAGGAAATATTTGTTTTTGCTTCACAAGTCTAGTACCGTAAGATTAAAAGAATAACTATAACAGTTAAAATTATAACAACTTCAAAAAATAAAGGGCCAAAACTTATAAATTGATCAATAATACTACAAGAATTTTCGATTTTGTGTGCAGCATATCGACCAAAAAATTATGAACGTATTGAGCACCAAATTTAAGGTTACTGCTGTCCAAATTTGCCTTTTGCAGTTTTTTAAACATTCCATCAAGGGTTTCGTCCGTGAGTCCTTAAAACTTCCAGGATTTATACTATTGTCTATTATTAGACTGGTAAATTATTACTAGTAATTATGTTGCGTCCCAATTAGGCTATAATTATTCCATTAGTTATCGACAAAAAATTAAGAATTATCATATACAATCTTTGCAGTTCCTCCCCATTATAAGAATGCAATTAGTGATCGCCAAAGAGTCTCTAAACAAGATTTCACCGATCGTACGCTATCTCATGAATATCTATGACTTTGTCAACCCCAGCCTTTATGAAGACCTTAAACCTTAGTGGAATCTCGTCTTTACTTCAAACTATCTTATAGTTATCACATTGTAAAAAGCTCTAATTTGAGAAAAGAAGTTCATTAAAACAGTTGTGAAGTATAAAGTTCTTATTTAAAGCTGTAAATTCAGCAAATCAGGTATGTCACTTACATTTAAAATTTAATTAAATGCGTGTGCTCTTTATCATAAGTTGGTCTTTTCTTCAATACAGAAACGAAATATATTTTGACTTTTCCAGTATATCCCCGCTTTTAAAATCCTTTTTTACGAATCAAAACGATTATTTTTATTTAATGACTTTACCAAGGTTGGGTGTAATTTGTATTCGATGAAGCAGGAAAAGTGTTTATTGTAGATTTAATTGCACTTTCCGACACTATTTTATATGCTGACGGAATATAAGCGCGTTTTACATTCCAATAATTAAATCGGCCAGAATATCTGTTCTAACGGGTAATGCCCGTTGAATTCTTTCAGTTCATTCGACAATACCACACTCTGTATGTTTAATGTGAATTGTAACTATGCGTGTTTAGTAAAATACATCTTTTATGAAACCAAAGTTCGGATTGTTTGTGGTTTTATTACTGCAATGCAAACTGAACATTATTCTGTCTATCCATTCATAATATAATTTTTTTGCTACAAGAACAATGCAATTTCTCTCACATATATGGTGTTTCTTTATATACATAATTGAAATTGTTTGGTTTTAAAACTTTGACAAAGCTATTGTTGTTGCTAGTGATTATATCGGGAAAAAATTAATTTAGCCATACAGCAGAAACTAATAGCCCATTATTTATTAGATTTTAATAATGTAAGATGTCATTTTTATTATAATCACATTTGGAGGCCGAACAAGACATTCCAAAATGCATGGATGTCCTACAATGACCCATAATTTTTATTTCAGAGATTCAAAATTTCTTGAAAGTCCGAAGAATTTTACTTCTATGGTAAAAAGTACGAAAAAGTTATCCTTACTAAAAAATCAAAATAAGATAAATAATGAACAATTATTACCTGGTTGTTGGCTGAATTTATCCTTCCTCTACATCTGAAAACCTGCAAACATTTGAAGGATTTATTATTTGAGAAAAATATAGCCCCTTTACATCACGGCTAATTTTGTGACATGCATTAAAAGTGGTTTGAGTAAATATGAGGTTACGACGACATTTATGAGTGTTCAGAGATGAAAGTACATTGGGAGTAACAACGTGAAACTGTCAACTTTGCTAACGAATGTCCAGTAATGAGGTCATTCGCAACGTAAAGACGAGAATTGCAAATCAAACAAAAAAACATAATAATTGTAACAAAACATCGTAAAGAAATTGCAAAAAAAGTGGAAAATCCTTTGCAGTGGATCAGTCTGTTACTAAGACTTCTATATTTATAATGGTGGCCTAAAACACCTAATGAAACTTAAATATTTTTCATTCAGACTCCTAAGAGAATCTTTTCAGTAAGAAATTAAAAGATTTGAGTTTAACTTGCCATTGAAAAGTTTGGTCATCTTCTTACCGCTTTTCTCATTGAGCAGTGGCATTCAAGTTGACATTTAAGGAACTTTTTACTGCACAGAGCCACGCATTCTGGCTTCCCACTATCATTCCAGCACTTACCTCATTTGATGGAGACATTTACTGATGATTGTAACCTTTTCACAAGTATGCGTCGCGAGACACCCAATTATGTAAATAATATTAAATAGCAATATAAAAATGCTATTTCAAGTGTTTTATTACTTAACCTATTCCATCCTCAAATCAATTCAAGATTTTTTTATTATTAATTAACTAATAATGGATGTTCTGTAATTGAAGAGCAAGTATCATGGTAACTAAAGCCTGCTTGTAATAAAGGTCTTGGATCTTCCCCTGGTGAGACGACAAGCTGCTGGTAAATATTCATGAACCAGGTAATAATCACGAGGCTTACAGAACTGGGGACAAAGGACAGTATAGTCCGATTCTAATGAGATGACCGGGTCCGCATCTTAAAACTAAATAAAAATTAATTTTATCTTTGGCCTTACGGATGATTTGTGCCACGTTATTTGGAGTACACATTAATTTTGGGACTGAGTCTCTGTGAGTTGTTTAAGAAGAAAAATCCCCATTACTCTAGCCCAACACCGTGTATTAAAATTTATCTTTAGACTTTGGTCGTAATGTTACCTCGAATCTAAGTTTCCAAATAGTAGCCTAAAGAACTAAACCGACACAATTTGTGTGATAAGTAATTATTGTAACCAGAAAATAGTAAAAAAAAATGTTAGGAAATATTCAATAACTCATAAATAGGTTTTTATTCATGTTTTTTTTGTTTTTTAGTAGACCTAAACGAATACAAATATACAAGGTTAACGCTATGCAGCCTTTGATTGTTATGGAAAATTTTATATAAGCAGCTCAATAAACTCTGTTATCAAAACGATTGAACATTTGTTGATATCGTGAAATACTATTTTAACTCTACGATTCTTCCAGATTTTAAATTAATGTCAACAGATAACAGATGCAATAGGTATTTTAATGAATAAAACCAACCATTGATCTCGAAGTGAAATAATTTTCCACATCTTGCATATGAGATGATACCTAAATTGACATTTAGGTATATAAATGTTAATTTTGGTATTAGGTACCTCGAGAGGGACCAAGTACCTCAACTCTAATGGGCCAGCAAGAGAATTAACTTTAACTAAAATTTAGTTTGCTTTAATCTCTTGGTGAATTAAAAGTAGTTTATATTACTAACTGAGATATGTTTCGATTAATATTTGTGATTTTTCAAATTATTTTGAGGCAACTTAGTTTTTTGCTCTTTATATTATTTGGTTTCCTACCTGTCATGGGCAGAACGTTACGATAATTCTTTATATTTCAATAACAGATTTCAGCTTACTGCACAAGGTAACGTCTTAAATGCTCTTTTAGGAATTCAATTTCCGCTCTGAGACATATTTTACGGAAGCCGGGCTCCAAAGACTCTTCATATGTGGCAGATAAAAGCCCACAATTTCCAGCTGAAACGAGGATGTCCCGTCTGAATACGTTAATAGCCCGGTAAACACGGGTTTGTCAGACAAGCTCCGTATGATACTTAACATCACACTACCCAGAAAAGTTAATATATTTTAAATTATAACACATTACAGCACAAGACATTACTTTTCTCAATTCATAAAAACTACACATTAATAAACAAACATTTAATGAAGAGAGCATTTGACCTTGCAAAAATTTAAAAAGGAGAAAAGTTTATCATTAAATATTGAATTACCTGGCATCTTGTATAATAGATAGTAGGCCAACTTATTATACAGGTACCTTAACTAGTATTTTTCTGGGGGAGAAGGATAAGTTTATCTTACTCTAATATAAGAAAGTTTAGTCGACGAATTATTCAATGATATAGTGTGTTGGAATCAATAATTTTTATGGCTCAGGGGTTTTTATGATTAGGGTTTTTAACGTAAATATGACCCAATTTAAAAACATTTTACCTGACTTCCGAATCACGTTACGCACTTATCTTTTTAGACATACTGGTATTAGTCTAAGCTAATCACATTAATGGATAAAAACAGTACTCTGTGGACTTTCCTATTTTTTTACTGAAACAATCAATAAAACCACCGATTAAGTGTTATTCAGAGGAAAATTGCTTTCAGAAGAAAATACAAAGGTCTGGAACTTGTTTTGATTATAAAAAGTTGAAGAATATAGCTCTCTGTTAGAATATAAAATGCAATATATAATGAAATATTATAAATTTGTCAGTATAAGAAGGTAAAATATCCGAACCATTTAAACGCAGTCGCCTGCCCCAACCTCGCATCTCCAACATAATTGAATTTCGTCCTCAAAGTAAACTCAATCTGCGTCAAAGGCCTCTCCGTGATATTGACAAAACCCTGAGTTTTGCCTAAAACTCATGCTGCATCCTTAACATTAAGTGGATTAGATTACGTTTTGCATCGTTTCGACTCCTGGAATCTCCGTTTACAGGTGGACGGTTGACGGCGCATTAAGTTCTTGAGTAACATAATCGTTCAAGACGCAGGGGTGGTTGCAAATTTTGGGTGGAATAGGAATTCAATAATAAAACATTGAAATAACCCAGATACCTTGTATTTTCGGTCTAACCTGATGAAAATAATGTTAAGATCCCCAGAGTTAATAATAGAATTATAATAATAAATAATTAATTTTTTCCCCAGGATTAATTATTAATAACGTAGAAGAGCAGTACCATTAATATTTTCGGAAAGTTTAACGCTTAAACTCTATCAAACAAATCGATACGGTTCTTATAAGATTTTAAAAGAATATATATGTAGATCTGTTGTATGTAGATCTGTTACTTTTTGGCCAAATATCGTTGTTTGGTATTATCGATGCGTAATATTTTGTTTATTTAATTTTTATGTAAGTATTTATTTTATTTTATTAATTAAAACAAAAATATCAAAAAGTGATTTGAGTTTATGTAATAATGCTGAGTTCATTTTATCTTGAAGCTATTTCAAAAAAGTAATATTAGCTTGAAAGGAGTAAGGCTTCGTATTGTGATCTTCATGGCTGCCATAGCCTCATCACATTGTTGTCGTTTCTTATACTAAATCTATTATTAAAATCATCTGTGGAAAGCGTTAACATATCATATGATTAAAATTATAATGCTATATAACTATTATATATTTTTAAAATTTATATAAATTTCCACATATTAAAAATATCTTCTGGAGCTTTTTGAAGTTATATGACAGTTTCGTTTTGAAAAGTTGAATTGGTAATCTTACGATGATTGAATTTACAAACCGATATAAATAGAAAATACTGTATCTCTGAATCCTATACTCTTATATGAGCAATGTTATCGTCCGGCCGTGCGTGCTTGTATGTTTGCTTGCACAATTATCTCTAAAACGGCTCCGAGGATTTCCTTCAAAGTCTGGAAATAAGTAATTTATGACTCAAAAACGTCTTTTATGCATATAACTTGGCCAGAGAAAATCTAACAACACAATAAATAGAATTTTAAAGTTGTAAAAATTTAACATTGGCCTTGTGGGTTGCCGTGATAGTAACGAAAATAAACAAGGAAAGTGTAAACAAATGAAGTAATCATAACAGCTGTTTGGAATCTACAGCCATCAAGGAAAATACAGCAGGTGGTATGAAGAGTCCATGGAGCAATAAAAAAGGTTTCTATTTATCAATTTTATGACATTGAAATATTTTATAGTAACTGGATGAACTGGTAAATATGAAATAACATCGAGCAAGGCTCGGTCCACCAGGTACTATGTAAATATATTTTCTTTGTTAATGAAGTACAGTACAATTAGTTGTTAAATGAGTTTGAACTTCAATAATTGCATGTTTACAGATTGTTATGGTTAAGAGGTACAGATTGGCCTAGAAGTTGAGGGTTTGGTAACCTCACACCTCGCAGCCACTTGGGAAAGTCATTGACAGCATAATTACATTGTATACACCCAACCCAGATTGTAAACTGACGCAAAACTATCAAATAGGCAATTGGGAAATTGTACACATCGCTCGTTATTAAGTTCGGTCGCTGGCCATTGAAAATGCATTTTTCTAATGAGCTAGGGCCTTTTCAAACAAAATTAAACACCATTCATAATAAAAAGGCTGTCTTTTTAGTTGCGTAATTTTGGTTGTGATATATTTGATACTGAATATTCGGAAGTTTTTAGGGATTTGACATCTAGGAAAACTATGTATTAATATTAAAAAAAAAAATAGTGAATGGGTGTAAAAACAACACCAAATTTAAGACTGATTTCCGAAATTCATCTATTTACTTACTCATCAAGAAATGCGAATTCACAGTCATGACTAATAAAAAGAGTGTTTCGGCAGACGCTTGGTTAACAAATGGAGCGAGTCGCTCTACCTTGCAGAACAATCAAAGTGATTCCGCAGTCAGCGAGGCTACAAAGACATCAGCAGTAATCACTCAGCACAACACTCAGCCCGGCGTGCTGACGTCCTCACTACAGGCGCTGCAGTGTCCTCTGCGCCTGACACTCAAAACACGCTTAACTAGAGCTGTCTGTACTAGACAGCATTAAAGCAGGTTTATCGTAACGAACAAAACATTAACATATTTAAGGTAGTTTCAAATAATATTTAATTGGTTATAGGAGAATATACTGTTTTAAGTTTAAACCAGTAAAATTTGATGTGATATCCAACGAACGGTGTCACAAAGAAATCAGTTATTTGCTATGCGCATATTCATTGTAATTCAAAGTGGTAAGCCAAATTATCCGTCAATATAAATGCTTCATGCATTCTTTTTGAAACAGAAAATTGTCAAAATTTTTATTGTGCCGTAATTTTAGTGTGTCATAATAAAACACGAAGAAGTAGAACTCACCGTAAAATTATTAATACTTAAATAACCTGTAACCTTACATTACTAAAACAAATTTACAACTTTTTCCGATTTTCATTATATTTACTCTAAGATAACACTTTATCAATTTTTTCAATTTTTAAATCTAGAATAGCTTGAAATAGACTCAGTTTTTCACGTGAAAAATCATTAACGTATCGATCGATTTAAAAGTAATTCATCTTCTAAGTCTTAAAGTACAAAAATAATTAATATTGTACTTTTAAGTTACTGTACACCATTTCAGTAGTTATAATCATTGCAATTTTTGCAAAAAGAATAACTTTTTGAGGTGGAAAAAGTCTGTGCTTCTTGGTCATCAATATTTATTGTCTTTTAACAGGAAGTTCATACGAGAAAATAATAGCATCGCAGCAATTCGCTAACGCTCCAGCACACACAAAGCAAATAGTAAAAGTAGGATTATGGATTTTTTTAACCCTACAACTTCATACTTCAAAGATTTATTACCGGACAATTTACTTCAGTTAACAGCTATTTCCGCTTTCCATTAATAACAAGGTTTATAAAAACGAGAACACGTGTTGGCGGTCTGTTGGAATACATATGATTTACGATATTGTACAACCGAACGGTTCAATTACAATGGGAGGCTCCACGTGGAGTGTCTGTTATATTTGCGGCTCAGGCGGTCGCCATGACAGCAACACAATATCAACTCGTCGTCCAAACAACGGATTAAAAATATATAATTAAATTAAAGGTTACTTACGTAAATACCTATAGGTACGTTGTTACCTGTAGGTATCAAAATTATTTATGGTTTCCCGGGCTAGTTTCAAGATACAAATTAACCTCTGATCCTCAACTGCATTTTTCACCTCATAAATTAAGGCTATTTTTTAACCTCATAACATTTCTACAGTTGTCGATAAACTATTAAAAGAGACACACAGTTCACACAGTTACATCAAAACCTTAAACATTAAACACCGATGTCGGCACACAATTAAAACGGACATCACTCACAGCCTATTGACATAGGCCTACTAGCTTTAAGGGTCAAATTCCTTTATATGCCCTCAACGCTTAAAAATTCCAACTGGCCTTATACTTTTTATGCCTACGTTTTTTGGTTACTGGGTAGTTCGCCAAGCATATCGGAATCATATCTGGACAATTCCGTCGGTATTGTTGCCACTGCTTTGTAGGGCATGCGACGCATCGCGGCGCCGCGCCGTCCGCTGGCTGGGTTAGGTTTGGAAACTTTATTCCATAAAATACAGTATTAGAAATTAGATTAGATGTGATCTTAACCTAACCTTACTTTACGTTACACTACTACAGGAAGCGGCGACGCGAGATATAAGATAACGGCTCAAAAGACACTCGTGTGCAAATCAGGCTGTGTATGGATTAGATTTGTTTCAATAACTTCTCTTTTACATCTCTAATTACCTCTACACATCCTACTTATTAGTAAGATATGAAAACAACTCAAATAAAAGCGTTGGGGGCGTATTACGGAATTTGACCGCTTTAAGGAGAGCCGTGTCGGTCATCAGAGCCTGTGTTGCTGCATCAGCTGGTTAGAACAGAGTATACCATTTACTTACCATCAAGAAATACGATTTCGTCGTCATGACTAATAAAAAGAGTGTTTCCACAGACGCTAGGGGCTGCTTTAATGATTGTAAACATTTTTATTCATAATCATATTTTTTTATTCATAATCATTTTAATTGGAAATTAAATTGCTTCAGAAGTTTAACAGTTATTTCGTTAGAAAAGTCGTCTTTCTCGTTTAATAATATTATTTACTACCTTTGACACTTTTAAATCTTTTCAAAAACTAAACTAAAAACTTTTGAGCACTATCTCTTTCTTTCTTTTCTTTTTAAAAATAGGGTGGCGGCCCCTCTTTACCTTGCATTTGCTCCCCCCCCCCCCACATGGGCCTCAGGCCTGTGCGTGAAAGTTATCAAGCAAACCAAGGAGTGAGCCGGTACAGTGCAAGGAAGAACAGTACTGCTAAAAGTTTGCGGCATCATCGGGACTCGATCCTGCGACGCTGCCGCCACAGAACCGGGGCCGAGTGCGCTACCAACTGCGCCACCGACTCACTGACTATACGAATGAACAGCGGATCCTTTTTTTAAGTATAAGGAGGCTCAATTTCAAATACTGAAATAATTCTTTTTGAATCAAAAATTATCAATGGTGAAATTTATTCCAAACAAATCCAAAAATTGAGGAAAATAAAAATTATATGTTGCGTACAACATGATCAATGGCGAGAAATCAGCCCGGCATATCTTTTATTTTAAGAAGCAGAAGAAGCCTATTGCTCTCTTTTAATGCATTTTATATAAGAGAACTCTGCCAAACAGAGCTAATGACTATTTTGAAAATTATATAATAATAGTTTTAAAGAAACTATATCATCCTTTATGGTAAATATGAACGCTAAACTTTTGAAACATCAATAATATATGTATAAGCACTAATAACCTTTGCTGGATAATCTTATGAAAATGTGTATAAAACCTTTATTTTTATTCTGTTCAACCACAGTGGGCAAGTTGTCTTTGGGGGATTGGGATTGTATTTAGGGAAGAGATTGCTTAAGACGATTGGGTTGGAAGCGCAATTCAAATACTTGCCTAGAAATTGTAAAACCTCACCTGTTTTGGTTGATCATGGTGACTGCGTTCATGTCCATCTCTAGAGATGGCCATGCTACGTTTCTGTTTGGGAAACAAATTATAATTTAATTTTACCAACAATGGTAATTTTAGTAGAGATTCTCTTGAAAATCGGGCCTTCAGTGAAAAAATAATGGTAGTTAAAATGATTCTTGTGACCAACCACATAGAACACCAAAGATGAAGAATATACAGCCAATAATCTGTTGAGGAAATTGAGTGATTCTGTTAGTGACTCTTAATCATAGAAATATTCAAGTATGAAAAAGTCTGAGTTACATAACCATAAAAAATATTCAATATAATTATTGCCTTACGTCAAAAATCATCAGAAGTATGATAAAGAAATGTAGAAAGTTATGAGTGCGTATTACAAAATTTGTACAACGATGCAAAGTGTAAAGACTAATAAGATGCATATATTTTTATCAAGTATATTTTAACTAGTTTTGATTCAGATTTTGTCGACCAACTTAGAAACAATAAATTGGTTTTGCACGTGTTTACCTACATGCCGGATTCATGGAAAGTTATGTTACAAACGTAGTAAGTTAGACAGTAGCATGCTTGGTTTACAAACATTTTTATTTCCCTGTAAAACTTCATTCATACGAGGAATAAAATCTAATCAGCTGTAGTTACCATCACATGATAACAATCTTGCATTCCATCTACCTGTTGCACACAGTGTTATTTGACTTTTTTGTCTCATTCATCACATTGTACAAACATTTTACAAACATTGTTACTATTATTTATTTAATAACATTTATAAAAATTATTACATGTATTTCCATCTTGTTAACTTGAAATCGCGTAATACAGTATTAATTTTTTTAGGCAAACTTGATTCTGAGGTATTTACCTAGGAAATAAGAGCGGATTGCAAGCCAATCCTCTTGGACCTGATACAAAAATGAAGTTTCCAAAACAATTTACGTGGAAATAAAATGATCAACTTTATTTAAACAATATGTTATTATGCAAATTTCATTTTTTGATAAATAATAGCGTTAATGCATTATACAATATAGTATTGGAAATGCAGTAAATTGTCGTGATTGCAATAGTTATCAATGCAAGCATCAAGAAATTTTATTTTATTATTTTGAATATATCTCTTTCATAGTATTATATGCCATTGAAGGTTTAAAGAAGTTGCCAGTTGAAAATACTATTAAAACAGCAGAGGCAATATTTCCTTAATTTAAACTTTAAATTGTTTCTAACATATCCTAGTCTAGAATACATTAAACTACCAGGCTCTTTACTACATTATGAAGTGGCTAATTCGTTATTATCTTAGAATCTTCAGTGTCTGGTTGTTAAATGTTTCATTATCAATAGCGTGATTTTTCATTAAAAAGTGTTCGTGTTCCATAAACTGTTTTTAAGATATTTCATTTTCACTGAAAAATTCATTTTAGGCAATTCTTCAACACTCTGAAATATATTTTTATATCATGATCCCATTTAATATAGTTAAGTTATAAAATATTATATTACACTTGCAAAGATAATTAATTGGACGCCAAACACTCGAATGTAAACAACTTGTTTGAATGAAGTACAAATATGTTTATTCAACAATGGGTAGATTTTTTTACTACTTTTAATTTTACGAAAGACCTATGGTAGAGTATTGTTTCCCAGGATGTGCACACATATTTTACGAAAAAAAAGGTTATCATTATTACGTATTCAAGCTTTGTTCAAACGATGACTTTAAACCAATGTGTAACCAAATATTCTTTCAATGTCTTTTTCACGTTATAGCTTAGATTTTATTAAATATAAATAAAATATTTGAAATGGTGAATTTAAAATGTATTATTAAAGTGGTTAATTTTATGCCAAAGATAATAAGTATGAAGCAACAAAATATCAGCCAGACAAAGCGTCTTCACTCAGTCCCTGGGGAGTCATTGTGGCAGTATAGATGGAGTGCCACTGTGGCTGAATACATACACTAAACACACACCTAAAGCTACCCGGGATATTCTGATAACGTTTCAATGAAACAATATCCCAATTAGTTGTTATATATACTGAATATCATAAGGCTATTTGAATCGTGTTTTGATTATTCATAACGTAATTAGAAATAAAATACCGTACGTTTAATATAGAATGGAGTTACGTAATTAGAAATGAAATACCGTACGTTTAATATAGAATGGAGTTACGTACTGTTTAAAACACCTTTTTGATTGTTCATATATCAACAAAACCTATAACTTTACTGTTCTATTAATAAATCGCTTAAACATATAATTATTAAATTAGTCATTGGGTGTTTTAATACAAAGAAAATTTACTAGAAACGTAGGATTATTATGTTATATTTTAGTTCTAAATGTAAGATGTTTAGTAATCTATTTGTCTGTTCTTTGTTTGAAATTCATTGTTGGTGATGGTGATTTTATATTTTGATTTAGATTTTTGTGGACATTTGCCATCACTGATTACTGATTAGTTATTATAGTTTGTTTGTTTTTTACTAATCAGTGATGGCAAATGTCCGCAAAAATCCAAATCAAAATATTTGTCTGTTATTTACAAAATTTCAAATATATCCGTCCTAGTACGTTTTGTGTGGAATAATTAAATACATTAAAAATAAATTATCAAATAAAAGTTTTTCGCAAAACGTTTATATTATTAATTATTGTTAAAATGTACTTTTTAATATAATTGACATAATCCTAAAGGATTAATGAGAATAACTAACCTAAATTTTGACTATACAGTAGAATCCCTCTCATCGGAACACCTTTTAGCCGGAGTTCGGTTTAACCGGACTACTGTTGGCGGAAGTAACATCGTTTTACCCGGACAGATACATCGGATCTTATCGGGGATCAAAACTAACCGAACGTGATCGGCAAAAAAATGGACGGTGCTGTATGGACGATTCTTGTGGAAAACATGTTTCAGACCAATAATGACGTATCTAAATTGCTATGCTCTATTCAATTTAAATAAAATGGGTTAGTTTTTAGTGATTGAGGAACGATTCCGATGGTTCCCGTCGCAAGAACGCAAAATATATATTTTTCAATGTTTGGATTTTATAATTCATTTTAGAGAACGTCGTTTAATTGGAAAATCCGTTATCTTGACTGGCCTTGGGGTCCGGATAGGAGGGAGTCTATCGTAAATTTATTTAATGTATTTATAACCCTGGCTAATAATTCCGATTTGTGTTAAATTACGAGGAAACCCAAACTGTGGAAACTGCTGACGATAATGTGTCTGGAACCACAACATATGAGCAGGCCGACCTGTAGCAAGCTAGGTTGTGCTTCGAACGGTCTCTTGCATACCGTTACACGTTGTAAATGGGTTTAGTTGGAGCTCTCTCTACAAATTGCAATACATAGCATGTATGGGTCTTGTTTCAAATAGTGTCTGTATATTTGTTTTTTTTTCATATCCATTCAATGTTTTTCATTCGTAAATATTGTAATATTTTATGAATATTTTCAAAGAAAACCCTAATTTAAGGCGTTTTTTCTCAGTTTTTTTTTATCAATAAACTAGGAATGATAAATAAACTAAAAAATAAATAAACTAAAGACCTCTTGACTCCCAAAAATTATTGTGTATACAAATAACATTTCGTATGACTACTAAGTGTAACTTTTTTCTTCTAAGACACAAATAACACATGATGAGCTATGTGATACAAAAGGTCCGTATAGTTAGAACGAGACACCTTGTAAAAACGTCTTCATTGAAGTTCTGCTAAAAATAAAGAACTACTTCCAAACAATAACAGGGCCAAATAAAACTTGCGATTGATTTGACACTCTGTATTATCAGAGTCTAATGAAGTGTCAGAGGATGGCCTAGGGCCAGAAGTCGATTCACGGGTGTGTTGGCCTGAGGCCAGTCTAGAGTCGTGCCACCCGGCCGATGACGGTGGCGGCGGCCCACTGAAGTTGAGCCAGGGAGTAAAGAGAGCTCAAGATCGCAACATAATTTAACCGTTCAACATATTATTTGAATAATGTGATTTATAAAAATAAACAGAAGTTTGGAACAATTTATATATTATAGTTGAAGGTTAAGTTTGGCTAGATTAGGTTGGATTAGAAATAAAGTAAGAGCATTTTGACATACATTTCGTAACCAATTGCACATGTAGCCAGCTTTGTAATCGAACGGTGGAGGTGCCAGAAGTAAGGGAGGCTCAAGGGCACTCCGCTCACGTTAAGCCCTTACAACCCCATCCTCGCACAGTAAGAACTGTCGATAAATCCGAACACAGCATCACTGATCTGATAAACATTCTGGCTTCGTGTTTGGTTTACTCGGAATAGTTGCTTCAGTATACTTCGATATGATCAAAACATTCAAATTTACATACAATTTCGCACGTAAATACTTGTCTTAAAACTAGTTTATTGATCTGTTTTTTCGAATTTTGGATAAGGTTTTCAATAATTTCCAATAGATTTGCGAAAATATAATAGGTCAAATACAGACAAATTTATTTTTATTTTGATCACCTCCAACCAAACAAATTCTAATTTCATACAGCCTAAGTAAATCATGGCGCTAAAGATATTTCCACTCCATACAGTTCAGTGTTAAGCTGCTTCTATGCACCTACCGGAACTTTAAACATATTGTTGTGTCTTTACGTTCGATAATCCCACCGCTTTGAGTTCAGTAGTTTATATAAAAGTTACCCCTTGAACATTGCAAAGGATAACTTGTGAACGCTTATTGAGATATAAATTTAAGGAATAGTTAAAACTAACTTGCATTGATTTATTTTAATATTAGCTTGTGGTTGGATCTTAAATATCTTATAATTACCTTTTCAAAAGCGAATTATGGACGAAATGGGAATTGATGTGGTTTACGACTTGTCTGTACATAGTCCGTACACTTCAAGTGCAAATAGCACTTCAAACAATTATACAATTCTTCCTAAATTTCTTCATGAATCTTTTGGATTTATTTCTTTTAATGTGAACTATATTCTGGTTTTGCGCCCTATAAAGTAGATTAATTCCACTCTTTAACAAAAAGTAGGTTTTCAGTACAGTAAGGAAACCAGTGTTTATCTTTAGGACACACGTTAAAGCTTGAAATTCCTTCAATATTTATAATTTTACTTAAACAACTAACTAAAAACTCTGATGGAAAATAATAATATACTTTATTAGTGAGACATTCATTATACAGGAGAGCCCATGCTCAGAGTCTGATAATTAAAGAGATAAGCTCGTCTGCCCGGAGCCTCACTTCAGCACGCTCTGAGGCTCTGGGCCTCCACCGCTAATTATGAGCTTCATTATAGACTGGCTGATGGGGCTGGTTGTTTACTAGACAAAACTAACCAAAATGTAATATCACACATTTCATATTAAATCGATTTCAATTGTTTGTGTGACTAATTTTTTTTTTCATTGTAAGATATGGCTTCCCCGTTTGTTGTATTAGGACTTATGCAGTAATGGTTTAAATTTAGATATTTGGAAAACAATATGGAAACTTAATTAAGTCTGAGGGTAGAAAGGAATGAGATAAAAATTTCAAATTCAAAATTTATTAATTTCTTAAAGAAATGTTTTTTGTTTGCGTTACTAAGAAAATACTTTTTTCAAACACTATTTTTGTATAATTAGTTTAGGATTAATACACATCCAAGATATTTATATCATAACTTTTTACCATCTTGCTTCTTTAGCAATGAATTACTTCTTAACCAATCACTATAAACTATTAGAAAATACTTATTCAATGTCAAAACAAAAAAAGAGTGTTTTGGTAGACACTAGATTAACAGATTGAGCAAGTCACTCAGCTTTGCAGAACAAAGTGATTCCTCAGCAAATCACTTAGCAGTAATCACTCAGCACAACACTCAGCCCGGCGTGCTGACGTCCTCACTACAGACGCTGCAGCGTCCTCTGTGGCTTATCACTTTGAAGTACACTTTCTTTGTGAACCAGATCTATGTTTACTTTGCAATATTAAAGCAGTTTTACCACATGAAAGCATAGAATTATACGTGAGAGGATAATAATATATCGAAGGTATTGTCATAGAATTACTTAAGATTTAAGACTCTTAGGAAATCCGGGAGCATTTTTCAAACAAATTTCAAAAACATCTTTAGCTTTTTTGCTTTTGGAAAATATTTTAACCACCTTTAAGATGTACGGAAAAGCGCATTTTAACTGACCCATTTTCAAGAGATAATCAATTGACACGTAATTTAAAATAAAGCAAAATGGTTCTATCAAGGAAGAAACCTAAAACTACAGAAATTGTACAAATTAGTAACTGTTTTTTTTTCAGAATAAAAAAATATTATCTCCCCTTATCGAGAGAGCTCAATTTAAAGATTTTTATCCAAAACGAGGGACTTGCAATGGGGTCACCGTTGTCCAGTATTCTAGCTGAGTTATGTCTCAACGATTTTGAAGCGAAACATATCATGAACCAAACATCAAAGCGCAGTGAAAAATATTATTTTTTCAAAGATGACTCAATATGCATTTATAAAGTTAACAGCAGATAGATAGATATATTTACAAACCTTCTCAATAGTAAGTATCCTAAAATTAAATTTAAGAACGAGATAGAACAAGATGGGGACCTTAACTATTTAGATCTAACGATAACACATGATGGAAACAAACTCGAATACACTATGTATCATAAGCCCACTCAGTCAAGTCAAGTAATTAATTTCACCTCAAACCACCCAATTTCACATAAAATGGCCGCATTCCATTAATTTATTCGCCGATTAAACACAATCCCAATGAATGAGAAAGATTACCAAAGAGAACTGAACATCATAAAGTTTATT
This sequence comes from Flexamia atlantica, assembly GCA_035578135.1. Lineage (NCBI taxonomy): Eukaryota > Metazoa > Arthropoda > Insecta > Hemiptera > Cicadellidae > Flexamia > Flexamia atlantica. The sequence goes on along the minus strand of JAQJVK010000143.1, from coordinate 196,719 downwards.
GCCGTAGACAATGGTTACGACCCAAATGTACAAAACCACAAACAAATTGGGTAACATATTAATTCAGAAATTATCAACCATGAACGACAAGTACGATACCTGTGGTGTTTACAAGGTAGCCTACAATGATTGCCCCTCATTTTATATAGACAAAACCAGACGCTCATTTAAACCACGGTTTAATGAGCATCTCCCGAAGAATAAAATTCTACAAACATCCAATTGTGCTGAACATTTAATCAATAATAACCACAGCCACTCTAAATTAGAAAATAGCTTAACTATCCTCCACAAATGCAATAACAGTAATAAAATAACAGCCCTAGAAAATTTAGAAATATACAAGGCAGTGAAATTCGAAGGCAGCAATGTTTTAAATGATAAAGTAATAGCCAGGCTAAAGCACTTTTTGAAACAATAATAGGTCTCCACAGTGATAACAAACTAGTCACGTGACCTTGATATTGAAGGAAACGCCAGTCGCAGCCGGCCCGACGTAATGCGTGCACGCACCGTGAACGTGACAGAGAAACATAAACGGTTAATCGTTATGTGTCTGCATGTAAGTGTAATTTTGTGTCTCATTGTGTTAAGTGACTCTATTTTAAATCCATGACGTATCTAACAGATGATAAGGACCCGATGATGAAGCCGTCGTCGCTTCGAAACTAGTCGTCCACACACAAAAAACAGGATATTGATAAGGTAACAATTTGATTTGTTAATTTTAAATTGCGTGAGATCAATATTAGTTCGTAGGTAAAATTATATAATAATAATACCTAAGAAACTATATATTTGTACAATAAACATAAACGTTAGCTATCCTTATACAGCAGCTTTGAGAAAGTCTTAAGTGCAATCAACCTTTGCTTATTTTAAAAGTTAAATTTCCTTATAAGCCTCTTCCGAATAATCGCCGGATTTTGTGTGCTAGGAGGATTAAGCGATGAAAATGAGTAGACAACCGAGTTGTCTTTGGGGGATTGGGATTGTATTCAGAGAAGGGATTGCTGAGACGATTGGATTGGAAGCGCAGTTCAAATACTTGCCCAGCAATTGTTAAAACCTCACCTGTTTTCATAGTACCCTACGAGTGTTTCCTTACACAATCTATTCATGATATATTACGTTTCGATGACTACAAAGCTACATTTCACTCTCTTTACCACAGGGAATCAGGTGTTTCCATGGCTTACAAACATTTTCATTTTTCTGTAAACCCTTACGGGTATACAGATTAAAATCAAACCAGCTGTACACATTGTCACACATTTTGTAACTTTTTATTAATTTCTACCAGTATTAGTTTTATGTCATATTCTTCGACCTACTCAGTGTTATTGAAAACTTTTATTTATACCAATTGCCAATTTGTGAAAAAAATTAAGATATTAGTGGGTTGGTGAGTAATGGTTGGTTCTTTTTAAGACAACATCGCTAAGTTAATCTTCTATATACTGTCTCTGTCATTTTACATATTTGGGACATTTCAGAGTAGATATTCCTAGTGATACTGTCTTAAAAACATAATTATAATCTGACACTAATCTGTCCACCCTTTAACCTTTAAAACAATTATTAAATATATACTTCCATAGATTTAAGATAAAATAAAAGCCTTTACTTGATACATTGTTAAATTTTTACAGGCAAGCTAAAATCTGAGTTACTTCGGAAAACAAAAGCGGATTATATGCCAATCCTCTTAGACCTATAACAAAAATGAATATTCAAGAAACAATTTTATCTCTTATATCCAGTTAAATATTATTTACTAAATTAAAATACTGATATTTACTGATATCTACTAAACATCTTGTGTAGAGTCGCCGTGAAAAATTATAAATAATGTTAATTTTTCGCAGAAATTTTAATCATCGTCGTTTACGCGTACTACAGATAACGTACTCAACCTTATCTTAATTATTAAGCCTAATTTTCAAGGTTTTTATATCATAAAATCTATGTTCTATTTGAGGTTAATAAAGATCCCAAGCTGTGTAAACTGCTAATGATAATGTTTCCGAGACTGCAACATATGAACAGGCCGACCTGTATCAAGATATGGGTCTCTTGCATACCATTACACGTTGTAAATGGTTTCAGTTGAAGCTCTCTACAAATTGCAACATATGGCCTATACGGGCGACATAAAAAAAATTTGCAGTGTAATGTTTTTCTTCATTAATTTTTCAGTTCCTGGTGGACCGAGCCTTGCTGGTTACAATTCAACCATGGAACCATGGTTACAATCCAAATACCTGGTTACTAATTATCCTGGTTGTTATAATTATTTCCATGTTTACTAACCATGGAATTGAATTTCCATTCATCCAATGATTGTTATGAATACTTTCTTCGCTCTTTCTTTGTTTATATCGTTGTTATGATGGTAACTCATAGCGCCAATAGTAAAAATTTCCAACTTCATTTTTTATTCATTTTAATTCATAAATTAATTATTTCCAGATTTTTAAGGATATCTTCGGGGCCGTTTTTTAAAAAATTGTGCAAGCAAGCACGCACGCAATATAATATTGCTCATGCAAGAGTATAGAATAAGTATATATTTATATACGTGTATAGTCATAATATTAAAAGGAAAGTTTTAATGCTTCAACGGAATTATTCAAGGTTTCTTTTTAATGGCTGCTGCCAATGGGTATTGTGTAAAGTGGTGATAGTTTTAGGAAACACCAATGCAATAGTTGAGTAGTGTAATAGTAGTAGTCTGCATATTTTTCAATTTTATTTGAGAAAGTGTCGAGTTGATTTAAAAAAGCATCAATTGTAGTTCAGAATAATAAACTGAATTTTGGAAAAAGTTGCCTTTATTTCAGAATATTACGTTTTATTTTAGACTATATCAATTGAATTTTAGAATAATATTCAGTATTGGATTTGAGAGGTGGTCAAATGTACTTCAGAAATAGTAAAGTGTATTTTAGAATCAAAAAATCCATTACAATTTGAGCTTAAAAGAGAAATATTGTCAGACTATATTACATGCAAAAAGTGTAACCTTTTAAATTAAAATAACACTTCCTGAAATACAATTGACTATTTCCTAAAATCAAATAATACTTTATAAAAGTCAAATAAATTACTGATCTGAAATACAAGTAACACTTTTGGATTTTTTTTAAGTATTAAAAAATCTAAAATTGAAATTATCATTTCTGAGCTTGAAATTACTATTCTGAACTACAATTAATATTTTCTTAAATAAAAGTGAAAAAAAGGCGTAGATGTAACTATAACCTGGTTTTTGTGTTTGGTCTAGAAAAAAAATTGATGTCTTCAAGTGGTCTGTACAGGTACATAGAATAAATTAATATACAGGAAAACTGCGTTTAAAACATGATGCACATGTAACCCGGCGGTGGCAAATCAATGCCCTTAAGTATCGGCTTAAGGGCACACCGCTCACGTTAAGCCCTTACATCCCCATCATCGCACAGTAGGAACTGACTGACAATCCGAGCACAGCATTACAGTTGTGTTAAACCTTTTAATTACTTCAGTATACATTGATATTATTAAAACATTATAATCAAGAAACAATGTCGTACAAAAATAATTTTGTTAAAACTTTGTTTATGAATATTTTTACGAATACAGGATAATTTTTTCAATAATGTCCAACAAAGGATACAAAGAGTCAAGTGTAAAAAGTTTTTTTTTATTTAAATCACCTCCGAATAAACAAGACCTAATTATATGCAGCCTAAGTAAATCATTGCGCTTAAAATATTTCCCCTGCACATTGTTCAATTTTAAGTTGTTTCCATGCACCTACTGAAACTATAAACATACTGTTATGCCCTTCCGTTCGATAGTGCCACCGCTTTATAATTCACTAGTTTATGCAACGGTTTTTCCTTGAGCTTTGCAAAGTACAAGCTATGAACGCTTACCGAGATATAAACTTAAGGAATAGTTAAAATAGAATCGAATTAATTTACTTTAATAATAGCTTGGGGCTAGATAATTTAATACCGTTTCAAAAACTTTACGAACATATATCATGATGATAAAATATAGGAAATTAATGTAGCTTAAGCCTAATCGAAATTTAATATTACATAAAACTATAAAACATTACAGAAAATTTTAATTTCTTCTTGGGATTTTAATTTTTTTTAATGTATTCAATATTCAAGTTTTACACCTTATAAAGTAAATGAATTCCACTCTTTGAAAAAAAAGTCCTTTAAGAAAAACTTCTCCTTAGCTTTTTAATACACAAGTTAAAGCACAATGATGCTTCATTATTTATATTTAAATGCTTAAGAACTAAAAGAAGCTTTAGAGGACAATAATAACACGCCGTTTTATCAGTGAAACATTCATTATACAGGAGAGCCCATGCTCAGAGGTTGATAATTAAAGAGATAAGCTCGTCTGCCCGGAGCCTCACTTCAGCACGCTCTGAGGCTCTGGGCCTCCACCGCTAATTATGAGCTTCATTATAGCCTGGCTGATGGGGCTGGTTGTTTACTGGACTAACCCAACTCAAATACAGTATCACACATTTGATATTTAATTGATTTCAATAGTTTGTTTGACTAAATTAGTTTTTCATTTTAAGATATTGGCTTCTTTGATTTTTTATGAATATACATCTATATTATATTGATTTAAATTTGGATATTTGAAATTATTTACACCTTTACACATATAAAAACTATGACAAATATCAGAGATAAAGAGTGGATGGGAATAGGATAAATAGTTTTAAGTGTTAACAAATCCATTCTATTTTTACCAAAATACAGATAGTTACGATTCATTAATGTTCACGTTTGACTGTCTAATTCTAGCTCAGAACTAATACACTTCCAAGGTATTCATTTTCGTAACTTTTTTCCAGGTTACTCCTTAACCATTAACTTACTCTTAAAGAAATAAGTAGGTCACCGACAGAACTAATAAAAAAGAGTGTTTCAGCATGCATTTGATTAAGAAATGGAGCGAGTCGCTCTGCCTTGCAGAACAATCTAAGTGATTCCGCAGTCAGCGAGGCTACAAAGACATCAGCAGTAATCACTCAGCACAACACTCAGCTCGGCGTGCTGACGCTGACGTCCTCACTACAGACGCTGCAGCGTCCTCTGCGAGTTACACTTTGAAATACCCTTTCTTTGTGAACCAGACTCATCTGTACTTTGCAACATTAAAACATTTTTATTAAATTCTGAAAAAAATGTGTGTGTCACGAACAAAAGCAGTAACATATCGAATACTTCGGTATGTATTTGGTAACCGGTCTATAATGATATGACATCCAACCGTATCAGAACAAATCAACTTGTCACATTATTTATGTTGGCGCATCTTTCGCAATTTGCAATTTTCTGTATATTTTCATTGAATTCATTGAACGTTAACACTTTATCACATTTTTCATTTGGCCTAAGGACAACAATTGCACAAAATTGTTTAGGAATAAATTTTAAAAGTTTAACATACTTACGTTACAATTCGATAGATTTGGAGGTAATTTATCTACCTTCTTAGCGTGGTTGAAAATAAGTTGTTTTGTACCTTCCTTAGTTGAAATTATAAAATGGTATCATAAAGTATTTGAATCCAAAAAACTTTTTAGCATTTTTCAAAAGAGAATGACGTTCTGAGTAAGGAACAAGTTTGGGATTCTGGCCATTAATATTTATAATCCTTTACCAGGCCGTTTGTACGAGAAAGCAGACCCCACACAAAGCAAATAGAAAATGACGAGTTATGGATTAGATGGACACACCAACTACGATATACAGTGTGTAAAAAAAGTCCGTCCCCCCCTCCTTAATTGTTTTGTTTGTGAAGACAAACAATTAACCTTTGGGAAATGATACTAACTCGACCCAAATTATTTTTTGACAGTACCAAAAATTTTGAGTGTCCCCCAAAAATGGGGGATTTTGGGGGCAACTCAAAATTTTCAAATGCAAACCCCTTTTGAGTGACCCCTCATTTTAAAGAGCTTTCAAAAAGTAGATGAATGGTGAAAATTGGAGGTCTCTAACGTGTTTCTACGCAAATTAACAGCTTGTCAAAGTTTTGAATACAACACACTCTTGAAACTTGATGTCAAGGAAGTTAGGACTTTTAATTCACCTTTGGTGACGTAAAAATTAATCAAGCCTGGGAAAAATTTTATTCAATTAAAAAGTACTCTCTTTTGGTGATATTTAAAATTTTGAGTGTCCCCCGAAAATGGGGGATTTCGGGGGCAACTCAAAATTTTCAAATACAAACCCATTTTGAGTGACCCCTCATTTTAAAGAGCTTTCAAAAAGTTGATGAATGGTGAAAATTGGAGGTCGCTAACGTGTTTCTATCAAAATTGAAAGCTTGTCAAAGTTTCTGGGAGTCGTATTCAAAATTTTGACAAGCTGCCAATTCTGATAGAAATACGTTAGCGACCTCCAACCTCCACCAATCGCCTATTTTTTTAAAGCTCTTTAAAATGAGGGGTCACTCGAAAGGGTTTTTTTTTAAATTTTGAGTTGCCCCCAAAATACACCATTTTTGGGGGACACTCAAAATTTTAAATATCACCAAAAGAGACTGATTTTTCATTGAATTACATTTTTCCCAGGCTCGATTAATTTTTACGTCACCAAAGGTTGAATTAAAACTCCAAACTTCCTTGACACCAAGTTTCAAGAATGTGTTGTATTCAAAACTTTGACAAGCTGTTAATTTGCGTAGAAACACGTTAGATACCTCCAATTTTCACCATTCATCTACTTTTTCAAAGCTCTTTAAAATAAGGGGTCACTCAAAAAATTGATATTATGTGGAAGTTACTCATTATATTTTTTCAAGGAAATCTATTTTATTAAGTGCTTCAAACTAATAAACATATACAAAGCTTTTTATTCTATTACAGAGGTTAAAGACGCTAAATTACTATTATTGTTATTTTTTATCGCAATTTAATATTAATTCAATGTTTTTCTATTTGATAACGCCGTGATATCTATGGCTACTTAATTTTTTAGAAATCACGTCGATATATGTTATCTTAAAGTAGTTTTTTATTGTAAATTGTGATCTGGCAGAAAAAACATTGCAATTGCAGTCTTGAGGTATTTTTTTTATTTAGTGTAGTAGTAGAACATGTGTATCCAAAACCTCACTTAAAATAATGTAGACGAATAGCTAAAGCCTGAATGTTGTAACTACAGGTTCAGAGAATAAGAGAAACAATAAGAAAATATCTGTACCGTTATATGAATCGAACACCATATAGAGATGGTATTTATTACATAGCATGTGCACATGTAACCAGCTTTGTAACCGGGCGGTATCAAAGGTAAGGGAGACTCAAGAGCACTCCGCTCACGTTAAGCCCTTACAACTCCATCCTCGAACAGAAGGAACTGACGATAAATCCGAACACAGCATTACAGTTGTGTTAAGCCTATTGGCTTCGTGCTAGATTTACTCGAAATTAATACGTCAAATACTTCGCTATTTTCAAACCATTCAGATTATCAAGCTAACTCTTACATATTATTTTGTAAAAAAATTTTCGTAATATTTTTATTAGTTTAGGATAATTTTTTGGATAAATATAATCGGTTGAAAAAAAACAAATTTAATATAATTATAACTACCTTAAACTAAATAAGACCTAATTTTATACCGTTAAGAAAATAAAAACTTTTAAAATAGTTAATACTTGCACAATGAGTGGTGTTACTGAATAAAAATAAATTTATAAGCTGCTCATACCTCCGCTTTAGCTGCCTCCATGCACCGACCGAAACTTTATATAAGGTTTTATGGCCTCATCTTCGATAATCCTACCGCTTTAGAGTTTAGTAGTTTATGCAGCGATTTTATTTTGAACTTTGCAAAATACATGAATGCGTATCGTGAAAAATTTCGGAGATTAGTTAAGTAAAAGTATATTCCTTCAATTCGAATATTTTAATAACTATTTTAGTTAAGGCATTATTTGTTTTTCAAGTTTACAATCTTAAGTTTTTACGCCTTACAATAGTGCAATAACAAGAAAGTACGCCTTCAGCCTAGTAACAATAACCAAAGCAAAATTTTAGTGCACTGATTAAAGTTTGATAATTTCTTTAGGGGCGTTTTTGCAAGCAAAAATAATATGATGGACACACAGTTTTTATCATGGAACATTTATTATACAGGAGAGCCCATGCTCAGAGGCTGATAATTAAAGAGATAAGCTCGTCTGCCCGGAGCCTCACTTCAGCACGCTCTGAGGCTCTGAGCCTCCGCCGCTAATTATGAGCTTCATTATAGCCTGGCTGATGGGGCTGGTTGTTTACTGGACTCACCTAACTCTAATACATTACACAATTCATGTTTACCTTCTATTTGTTTTGAACGGTACGTTTACATTTTGTTGGACATCGTGATTTTTTACATACTTCGCCTGAACACATGGATTATTGGACTCCTGTGTTACGGAGTTTTCGCTGCAATGACGCACCTTGAGTTGTCTTGAAAGATCAAACAGCTGAATATTAAATAGTACAAACAGTAATACGAATATAACGACGTTAGATTTCCTACAATATCTGCCACAGCTTTTGCCTTATCTTTCGTGAACGTTTTTCTTAGATTCTAGTTTGACGTTGTGCCTGATAAGATATTGGTTGCATTTGAGCTAATAACACAAACCTTCATAGATTCAATGCAAATACCCAAGTGAGACAGATGTTTTTAAAATAGAGCATTCATTCACACGACAAAAGGTCTAGACAGAATAATCGTAACTCTACGGTAACATGAGTAGTAGTTAATGATGCTTTCTTGCGCAGTACGTACGAGACGTACGAGACGTACGAGACGTACGAGGCGTACGAGACGTATGAGTGCAAAGTCCGAGGTCATCGCTACGTCATTATTTCTCGCGCGCGCCACGAGTGCAAAGTCCAAGGTCATCGCTACGTCATTATTTCTCGCGCGCGCCACGAGCGCAAAGTCCAAGGTCATCGCCACGTCATTATTTCTCGCGCGCGCCACCACCGTTGCGCCGTTCGCTCGGCTCGAGCGCGCCGGTTCCTACTAGATTCTGCCGCCCTGATACTTCGGAAGAATAAAAAACTGAATAATTCGATATTCGATTGTCGATTTCGATTTATCGAATCGTTTCGTTAATCGATTTTAAAGTTTCTGTGGTATTCCGCCCTCCTGATACATAAAAATCAATTTTGAAAGTCATTTTTGTAAATTTTTTCAATAAATACAGTTGGGGACTTAGAAAATTTTCAATAGTCAACAAATATTTTTTCTTGACAACTTTTTTCGGAGTTAGAAAATTATTTTTCAGCAACGAAAAAAAAAAAATAACGAGTATGATCGAAATAATAATAATAATAACGGGTATAATCGATTAAACGAATATTCACTCTCTCACGAACTTGATATCGTGTTTAAACATATCATTCGACATCGGGATCTTTCCGTGGTACACCACATACAACGGTTGCTCCGATTTCAATAGCGCGTTTATATTTTTCGTACTCATTCTCTCGTTCCAACTCTCGGGTAGTTGAAACCGCACATCATCGCATGTAACCAAAACTCTTACTCCGTAAGCGTAGTGCATTCTCTCTATGCTATTGACCAAATATTTTTTACCGATTTCTAAATCGCTTATCTTCGCGAAAGCGTTACCGTTCACTTCGTCGAGGATATCTTTATAATAATCCTTTTCCATTTCCATCTTTCTTCCGTCTATATATAAAAATATATTTTCACGCTCGAATAAAAAATTGAGAGCGTTTCAAAAGATGTAATAAATCATCGGTTTTGACGAAAACTAATTCATATTTAATTCCGACTCATCGACTAGTTTTAAATAAATAATATAATCGGCCAGAGCGTTTCGCAGGGGAACTTTGTTTTCATCCGTCAGATAAATGTTGATTTCTCTTATCGTCTGCGTGTCGGGTTTGAGCGGCATGTAATTTAAAACGGACGGTTTCTCGTAAATTTTATCTCTGTGTTCTCGCGGACTCGAGTGATACAACAACGAGGAGTTATCGTGTCTGTGCCAATGCTCCGCGTGATTGATATACGAATGTTCGACTAAATCGCAATGCACTTCGATCATCTCGAACGGTCTGATTTGTAATTTACTCTCTTCTTCGTAAATTGATAAAATAGTTTCCGACTCGAACATCAATTCGAACGCGGTTTCATCTTTTTTCAATTCTGTAAACCCTAGAAACCGTCGTAGCTCGTTGTTCATATGGAACTTGACTGGAGATTTGATACATATCTTAGACTGTGGGTCTCGAAAAATCTTAAACTTTTCCACATCTATCGCCGGTGTAAACTTATTAATCCTCATGAATTCCCTGATTTCTCTCTGCATAGTTTTCAAATCCCAAAACTCCGCATCAAAAGTTAGTGTAGGACGATCCTTCTCACTCTTAAAAAAAGGAATCGAAGCCGGTTCTTTCAAGTTATAAAAATAGTTATGAAATGAAAACCCCGTGAGCGCGAGATAATAACGCGCGCCCTCTTTCAAGTGTATGGGGTTTTCGAGCTTCAACTGCAGATGCGGTTTTCGACCGATCAATTTGAAGTACACCATTTTCTCTATATATATACTTTTAAAACATTACGGTTACGATTATTTATTAAGAGTGGGGGGAGAAAAAAAATAAAATTATTCGAACCATCTCAAAAATGTGTATTTATCGTTTTGTAAAGCGCGTTCTATCGTATTGAAATCCTGTCCTCTGGAAAAACGCCGCAATACCTCCAAACACAAATGACCGCATATCGGGGGATCTTCGTAATCTTGATATCTCGCGTGGTTATAACAAATACCTTTAGTCATGTTTAGATATTTCTCCAATTCTAAAGGTGGAGGCGCCTCACCGAACGAATCGAAATATATGACATAATTACCTTTTTTCGTATAACAAGTCCAATGCGTGCCGCCCGACTCCAGATCACCTAGATTAATAATAGCACACTCGTTTTTGCGCGGCTTGTCGGGTAAACACTCTCGCATAAAAACACCACGGAAATTGTTGATTTTCAACTTGTTGGCCCATGTCTCCAGTTCGGACATGGTTAGCGGAACTAGTTTTTTTTATCCTCTCTAATATCTTTAAGAGTCTTATGCAATTTTCCGCTTACACGTTTCACCAGACCGGCTCCGGTTTTATCTTTATTAATCAATTCGTCCAGTTCATTGTCTATTAGATTTTTCAACCACGGCACGAAATCATTCTTCAACACAGGCGCCACTTTATTCTTTATCAGAGGTGAGGCGAATTTCTTAAAATAGGGAATATTGTTTTCGGCCAGTTCTAAAACTTCCTTCAGAAGACCTCCATCGATCATTTCCTTCAACTGCGAATAATCAAAAATCAACCGTGTCCCTCTATTGTTTTTCAACGCTTTTTCCACTTGTTTGTTTTGATCGCCATCGAGTGACACTTCGGTATTACCATTTTTTAATTGATCTTTTGTTAAAGTAAGCACTGCGCGTTTAAGCTTCTTATGAGCTATCCGCAGCTTATTCAGTTGACCTTTAGTCAAATTTATTTTCCTCTTGTGATTCCCCATTATCTATGTATAAAAATTAATATTTTGAATTCATATAAAAAATTAAAACTTGCCAAATGATTGATATTTTTTTCTATCGAACGAAAATTTAATTTCATTAATATAAGAGATGAATTCTTACTGTCGCACGTGTAAAACGCAGACCGCGTCAGAGAACATGAAAATTGTGAAAACGAAAAATAAAAGATGGTCGGCGAGTTCCGATTGCGCGGTCTGCGGCGGCGTTAAAAACTCGTTTATCAAAGAGCCGCCCGAAGTGGTGGAGACTAAAGAACTGCACAAACCGGTAGTGAAAAAATTTGTAAAACGCAGGATAATCATGAAAGGTCTGGATAATCTGTGGGCCGCGGATCTGCTCATCATGAAACAATTCGCCAGAGAGAACAACTGGTACAAATACATCTTAAACGTGATAGACTGTTTTAGCAAATTCGTCTGGTCCGAACCGTTGAAGAAAAAAGACGGCGCGGTAGTGACGGCCGCTTTTGAGAGGATAATAGAGAGAGCGAAAAAGGACGGTCACACTACGCCCGAACTGCTGCACACGGATAAGGGGACCGAGTTTAAAAATAAACCTTTTAACGACATGCTCAAAAAACACGGCATAAAAATGTACCATACGGAGAGCGAGGAAAAGTCGGCGATAATCGAGAGATACCACAGGACGTTAAACGATAAATTCAGAGTCAAATTCCAAGTGAGAAACTCGCACAAATGGTACGACGTCTTACAAGAGCTCACCGACGAATACAACAAACACGATTACCACAGCACGATAAAAATGCGTCCGGCCGATGTCAATAAGAGCAACGAGTCCGATCTGTTGAAAATGTATCAGGAGCTCGAAAGTGAAGTGCCGCGTAAAAAACCGAAATTCGACGTCGGAGACAGAGTGCGTATAACGGCGAGTAAAGTCGTATTTAGAAATAAATATAAACAAAACTGGACTAGCGAAATTTTTGTGATCGCGCAAGTTTTAAACACCAAACCCGTCACGTACAAAATCGAGGCTCTAGACGGTGAAGAAGTGATCGGTGGTTTTTACGAGAGGGAACTGCAAAAGACCGAATTTTGAGTATTTTTAAAAGTACCATCACAGTACCATTACCAGTACCGTCACAGTACTATTAATATTTTTTAAAGTACCAGTACCACCGCAGTACTATTAATATTTTTTAAAGTACCGGTACCATCGCAGTACTATTAATATTTTTAAAGTATCGGTACCATCGCGGTACTAATGCGTCGTCGTAATAAAAGAACCATAATAAAATCAAAAGTACCGATACAGTACCGTTTCTTATTTATTTCGAAATTATCGCGGCAATATTAAATCGGATTTTCTCATAGTCCGATATTATTAATTAGAGTCTCGTAGCTCGACATTGTATTTTTTAAACAAGTCGAAATACCTAAAGCGCTTATATAGAACGACATGACTGACGCGATTGACGTTTATCATACCGAGCTTACTTTTAAAAACCGTAATATCACGATAGTGCGCGGTGTCGATAAAATATGTCGGTTTAAAGCGAACGATATCACCCATATACTGGGATACAAGAACCCCAAAAAGGCGATTTACGATCATGTGAACGAAAAATATAAAACTACATATCGCGATTTAAAAGTCGATAATCCGAATTTACATCTAAAACGAACGCATCCCGATACGGTTTTCATAGACGAACCGGCGATCGGGGTTCTGTTGAATAAATGCGCGAAGGAAAGTGATGAGTTTCGGGAGTGGTTTTTCAAAGAACTCGAAAATATACATTCGGAACACGCCGATCGAAATATCGAGAATGACGAATCGAGCGAGTCGGAATCGGATTATGAATGGTTAGAAAGCGAGGATACCTCGGACGATCGTTTGAAAATGGAAAACGGATTATTCCGCGAGATGATAGATAGAACGCAAATACAACAAATTTTCGCTGTATCGAAGAGTGCGGATAATAACAAGGAATATAAATTCATAGACACGCAAAAACGCTCTTTTAAAAAAGCCGTCGAGGATTCCCGCGGATACGATTTATGTTTCGAAACGGAATACATAATTATCGACGACGAGAATATGATAAAAAAGGTTTTGAGAAAAATAAATAAAGAGGGTGTGGAATACGAATATAACGGAAAGAGCAAATGTATAACGATTCGCGATGACGATTTCGACCTGATTAACCTCGTTAAAAAAACAATGTCGGAAGTGATGTTGTGGTGAAATAAATACGTTTCCGATCGCGCGAACTATATGATTTTATTTTTTTATTTTTTCGATCGTAATAAAACATTGACGTTCGATCGGTCGTTTTTCTATAGTAGGTACGAAATGAATAACGATATTACGCGTGATGAGATTTCCGACGAAAGTTCTTCATCGTCTCGTTCCTCCGATGCGTCCAACGAAAGTTCTTCATCGTCTTGTTCCTCCGATGCGACCGACACGGACGAGTACGACATGGAGTACGAGATGGAGGACGATATCGCGAGTAAATTCATTTTTAAAAATCAAAAGGTCACAGTGATTTTCGACGATGACGATAACTCGTGGTTTAAGGGTAAAGATGTAGCCGAAATATTGGGATATTCCAATCTGAAGAAGGTCTTACAGACGCACGTTAACGATCGTTATAAGAGAAATCTGGCCGATTTAGGTGGGCCCCGATTTGGGTCCCACCCCTTATCACATAATAAAGGCTTAGAAGTATACATATCCGAGCCCGGATTATACGAATTGATATTTTCATCGAGGTTACCGTCGGCGAACGACTTCAAACGTTGGGTCTTCGAAGACGTTTTGCCTTCCATCCGTAAATACGGCGAGTACAAACTCAAAAATAAAATCGTAACGCTCATGGAATCGATCGATCGTATGGAAAATGAAAATCGTCGTTTAAACAATACGATAGAAAACATGAAACCCAAAGTAGCTTGTATGCCGCGAAACCCGAACCTAAGACACGTCTTCGCCGTCTTTAAACGATATTCTTATGTAGGACGTATTTATACATACTACTGCGTGAGAACCGAAGATCGGTATTTTTCTAAGGTTTTTAAAAAGAAAATCGACGAAGGTTATTCACTCTCGTTTTACGAAGAGGAAGTGCCGAACAGTATAAACGTTTTGAACTGCGTAAAAGATATCATGAGATGCCGCTATATAGCCTATAAATCGCGCAATAATGTCGTAATCACGCCGTATAATTTCATAGAATTAGTAGAAGAATTCTTCAAAGATTTGAGAAAATAAATAGTAAACATTTTCCCATCCTAATAAATTCTTATTTCTCGTAATTTATTTTATTTCTTTTCTTAACCGGCGCGTTATTTTTTTCCTCATAGAGAGTGATGGATATCGTCTCGTATTACGAAGAGAAGATCGAAGATAACCTTCTACCCCGACCGTTACGTTGTCTGATAGTAGGCTCCTCGGGCTGCGGAAAAACGAACTTGTTGTTGAATTTTATTTATAATCCGCGCGGTCTCGTGTTTAGAAATTTATACGTGTTCAGTAAGTCTATAGAGCAGCCGGCTTATGTAGAATTACGCGAAAAGTACATCGATGCTGAAAACAAGTTGAATAAGAAGATAGCATACTTTTTTAACAATTGCGAAGATTTACCCCCGCTGGACGAGTGCGAGAAAAACTCCCTCGTGGTGTTCGACGACTGTCTGATGGAAAAACAAGAAGCGATAAAAGACTACTTCATCAGAGGTAGACATAAAAAACTGTCCTGCGTCTACCTCAGTCAGAGCTACGGTAAAGTCGACATGCAAGTGATACGGAACAACGTCAACCTGCTATGCGTCTTCAAACAAAACAAACACTACACGAAACGTATTTACGACGATTTCGTAGGATCGGACATGACGATCGATGAATTCGAAAAGATGTGTCAAAAGTGTTGGAGCGAACCGTTCGGATTTTTGACAATAAACACCGCTAAGAAAGCGCACAACGGAAAATACATGTTCAAGTTAAAAGACGAGTTAAACGATGTTATCGAACGATAATCTATGTGTATGCATCGTTTTTAATAAACGATTCGTATACGTTATTTTATAAAAACCACGTGTACGCATCGTTTTTAATAAACGATTCGTATACGTTATTTTATAAAAACCGCGTGTACGCATCGTTTTTAATAATCGATTCGTATACATAATATTTTATAAAAACAACGTGTACGCATCGTTTTAGATTTTTATTTAAATTTATTTTTTTTCTTTATTTTTGAAAAGCGAAACTCCGAACCCTAAACCTATATATATAGATAATACGATGAAGAGGAAAAGCGATGATAAGGAGATCATCGGCACGCTGGTGAAAAAACAGAAGATGGCCGATAAGATGTGGCCGGACGATGGCGACGTACGAATGGCTAAAAAATATGAAAAGTTACAAGAAAAATGGCTAGAAGACAGTAAGAAAAATCAGATACGCGAAGCTGAGGAGAGGAGAAAGCTTTTCAGTTCACACCCCGTGTTGTTAGCTAAACCGAAAGAACAATTGTTAGCGCCTCCTCCTCCGCGTGAAAACAAACCGATTACCGTCGCGGAGGCTAAGAGGTTGGATAAATTGGAAGATCGATTAAAGAGCGAATTCGACACGTCTAGAAGAGCGGAAGTGGAAAAGGTGCGCGAACAGGAGAAGCGACACGAACCCGTTGTTAAAGCTATAAAAGAACAGACGGAAACTTTAAAGACGGAGAAAAAACCCCGCGTCATTTTGAGAAGACCCATCCCCACTGTCGGACAGTTCAGACCTAGAACGTCGAGCACACCCGGTAGACCTGTAGGTAAAGTGGACAAAACACTCGGTAGACCGGTAGATAAAGCGGACGAAACGATAACTCCAATCGAGGACGCAGACGTATTCGACGCGTCTACAGTTTTATCACCGCCGCAAACTTCGCAGGAATTACAGAATCGTTCTATCCGCGAATTCACCGAAAACGAGGAAATTGGTGATATCGCGAAGCAATACCTCTCGAACTGTAACGATATGAGTTTCGGCGTTTATTACGATTTCGCGAATAGCAAACTCGCGATCGGATCGCAAACCATATCCGTCGAAAACGACGATATCATACTGGACAGAACTATGGACAGATACGTAGGTAGCGAGGGACTGTGGTCGCTCTTGACCAGAGCGGAGATCCACGGCGTACAATCCACAGCCGCGGTCGGTACGACACCGAAGGAGAGACTCATAAGTATAGGCGCGTTCACTTCTCAGGACTTTGAAAAATATAAAGATATTTTAATCAAAACACACGCTCTACATCATAACAACGATCCCGCCTCGCCCAGACCCAAGGCGAGCGGTGGTTGGAAATGGAAGAATTTAATAAGTGACATATGGAAAGAACTCAAACAAAAGCCGTCTTCGTCCGGCAGCGGTCTACTCGTGGATACGAACAACCCCGTGGAATATAAATATATAGACGATTACGACGAGTTGTCGGAGAGAATAAAGTTTATACAAGCCGAGGAGGAAGCGGGAAATAATAATTTTAATAACGAAAAAATCGGGATCGTCAAGTTTATAAATAACGAGATCGAAAAACTGATCACTCGGCCGGAAGGTGTTAAACGGATAAGTCGGTGTTTGTCCGCGTTGAAGGAAAAGGAAGGAGGTAAATTGACTAACACCGCGGATGTTAAGTTTCGCGTAGATAAATTGGGTTTGGCGTCGCATAGGAAGAAACGTATGCACATGTTCGGTAGGAGATGAATATTTTATTCATCCGAAAATTTTAAAAGTATATTTTTCATTAAGTTCGAATCGCGTTTTTTATTTTTTTTATTCGAAACCGAAAACTTAAAATCTATATATAGATATGGAGAAGTATTACGAGGAAGCGTCCGACAAGATAGAACGGTACGAATTCCATACCGTCGAACCGGTGTCCGATCTGAATTTCAATTCGCCCAATCAGATGATCACGTTCAGATTAGACGGCGGAGACGTTTTTTACGATAAGGAATATATTTTCACATACGAGGCGAAGTGTTGAAAAAAGCGAATGGCGCGAAGTACGAGGCGACAGACCCGATCAAGTTGGTCGATAATTTCCCCGCGTTTTTATTTAAGAGAATCGAATTGAAAAAACACGGTCAGTTGATAGACTTCGTCGACGAAGTCGGTATCACGAGTACGATCAAAGCTCTGACGACATACGGCAAATCGAGCGAGAGCACTTTTCACACGAGCGGATTCAAATCTAAATTCGATAAAGGAGTCGGCAAGTTCGAAGCTTACGGCCCCTTGTCGCATCTCAGTTTAGGGTTTTTCGACGCGCTGAAATATCCGATGTACAGAGGAGGATTCCAAATAATTTTTACACGCAACGAAGATAACGACTCGATATACCGTTGGAAGGAGGGTAGCGGCGCTAACGAGAAAACCGCGGACGAGGGAAAGATACAAATCACGAGGTTCGATTTAAAAGTGCCCCTGGTCGAGTATGACGCTGTGAAAAAAGTGCCCCTCATAGAGGGACTGAGACGATTGAGTACGAAGGGCGATTTGACATACAACTATTACCAGTGGCAGTGTATCGAGAAGTTCGGGGTGTCGGGGTCTTCGTTCAGTTTCGACTTATCCGGCTTATTCGGGAATATATCCGATCCGCTGTTCGTAATCATAGGTCTACAGACCAACCTCAAAAACAATCAAGAGAAGGATCCGAGCCGATTCAACGCTATAAACATAAAAAACTACCGCGTCAAAATCAATGGACTAGGCTATCCGAATGAGCTGCAGAATTTGTCTATAAACGATAAGGCGTACGGTATTTTATACACGAGTTATTGCTCGATCAGGCGGGTGTTATTCGGAGACGAAGACGTTTATTTAAGCGATATCGATTTTATAGACAAGTATCCGTTGATGGTCGTCGACACGCATCACCATCCGTTCTCCAGCGATAATAGGCAAAAAGATATTAAAATAGAATTGGAATTTACGAACCCCGTCGCCAGTTCGCTCTCGGATCAGGGGACGACCGCTTATGCGGTAGTCGTTTCGGAGAAAGGTTTCACTTACGATTTGGAGAGGAATAGAATTACAATGTTTTGAGATATTTTTTAATGTGGAGACGATGATAAACCGTCTACAGCATAGACGGTTGAAAATTGTTTTCGTTTTTTTTTTTTATGAATATAATTATATGTTAACTTTTTACACGCGAGAATCAATTTATTTTTTTTCCAAAGTGTGTAGTTTAAAGGGAGGAACGAAACGTTCCCTTTATAAAAAAAAGAAAAGAAAAAAAAGGATTTTTAAATAATAAGTCGGTTATGTATTTATTATCTTTTTTTTTAATCCGTGTACAAGTCGAGTGTGACATTTAGTTTAATTATTCCGTAGACGAATTAGCATCAAGTTCTAAAGCGGACTCTCACGGTATCTTGTAGTGCCCCCAAGGGAGAGTGGTGATGCCGTCTTCTAAAATAAACCTTTTTTCGTCACTCGCCGATAATGCTTTCTTGTGCTGTTCTACACTATACAATTCATGCTTCTTACTTCTTATCATATTCATACATTTATACACGTCTCTCTGTTCGAGCAAGCATTCCTTGTAGTCTTTAAAAGTAATTTTAGTTTCCACAACCGATTTCTTAATTCCTTTCGCTTTTTTAAATGCTTTCCCATCAACTTTTCCATACGAACTTAACCGATTGGAGTACATCTTCGCTCTGAGTCCTACATATTCCGATAATGGAGCACCGCGCATTTCATCCTTAAATGTGCCGAGTATTTTTCGTCGATATATGTCATATCTTTCATCATGTTTCCTCATATCCGAGTAGAAATCCGGAGTTTCTATTAGGTATTCCAAACTGTCCGTGTCCGTATACTGCAATTTCGCTTTTTCTCCGTATTCTTTTTTAATATGATTATAATGAAAGTCGTACATCTGCGTTTTAGCGATGTCCGATATAGACATTCCTATATATATGGGTTTGTTAAATAATAAACTAGTTTTTCTCATGTGAACGGCGGAAAGATCTTCACAAAATATAGTTCTATGCTTAAAAATCGGTTTCGCCACCCATTTCTCGATCTGTTTAGTATGCGTAGCGAGTCGTATGTCCACTCTAATTCTGACATTTTCGATGGTTTTACCGAACACTGAATTGTTTAGAAGCTTGTAAAATTGCTTTTCGGGTTTATTAGTAGCGTTTTTCCAACAGCGTACATTTTTATCGATAAAATCCGACATCCAATAACTCTGACTGAAACTTAGAATTCTATGTATTTTTTTTAGTTTCAACCCTAACGAAAGATATAATTTTAACGCTTTGTAATGAACGACATATTTTTCTTTATCGTACAACGTGGTCAAGAGTTTGATCTCCTTCGAACGGGGAGGTGCCCGTCTTTCGACCGCTAGCGGTAGCTCGGAATGTAAATCGTGTAATTCTCGAGGATATTCTAAATCCACTTCGAATATATATCCTACGTCACCATTATCGCGTATCCGCATTACATCGATTTCCTCTTCGACCCATTTAAAATTACCCGTGGGCATTTTGTGTTTAGACATCGCCCAACCGTATTGGTTCACGGCGTCCAAGTACATGAGATACGTTATAGGCTTACTCTCATCATACCCATCGACATGCGGGTTATTCGCTTTCGCGTGTCTGTTCGTCACTTGAGCTAAACCGCCTCTAATCCCCCTCGTGATCATGAGTATCATTTCGTAGTCGTACAAATAGTCTAAAACCGCTCCGCTTTCTTTTAATAATATGCTCCACGCCAGACCCGGAGTTGTAAAGTACCACGCTAAATCCAATCCGTATGATGACAAAGAAATACTTCTATAATATTCCATCACATCGGCTAGTAATAAAACATCGAGTCTGTTATAAAACAGTGTATATTCTTTCATATTCTTTATTTTAAATGTTTTCCAAACCAGTTCCGCGTGTTCATAATCCCACGGACCAATACCTTTTTCGTTCAACTCATTATAAAATTTTTCTATCGGTGGTAAACTAGTCTCGAGATATTTTTCATCATCGTCCATATAATCGTACGGATAAACCCCTTTTCTAAATAATAACTTCATCGGATCGGGATTTCTATATTCATGTAAAAATAAATCAAATTTCATTTGAAATTCTATACTCGATTTATATTTATCCAACCCAGCCTCGATTAGATCACCGTATTTTTTCTCTTGTAAAAATTCATAATATTTTTTTTGATGGTCGGACCAATTATTCATATCTTTATCTTTGAAAGAGTCTACAAAAAATCCTCCATTATCCGAATCGGAATCTGAACTGGAATCTGAATCGGAATCATTTTTTCTCGATCTATTATACTTTTTGATATCATTATATTTATTTTTTATCTCATCTCTCTCCTCTAACCATCTCGTATAATACTCTTTTTGTTCCTCGGACATTCCATACTTTTTTACATTTCTAAAGTAATATTCATTCAATCCCTTAGTTAAATCGTCTAACGGATAAAGTGTAAACTTATACGAGTCTAAAAATCTCGCTTTTATTCCAATCCCGAAATCGACAGTATACGAGATATATCTCTCTTCATTATTCGGAATGATATCGATACGCGTATTTTCATCTAATCTCAACATTTTTATTATTAAATGCGTATCGTAACCGCTCAAGTTATGGATAAATATGGGAATAAACTTCGGAATTTTAAAGTTCAAATTACAAGACTGGTGCGCCGCCCCTCTATACTTTCCGGTCAGATGACAATGATCGCGAACGCGGATATCATTTTTTCCATGATCGAGACGAATAAACCGATAAGGTCGTGTGAATAAGTTAGCGATATCCCGTTCATCATCATTTTTTTCATCAATATCATTTTTTTCATCGGTTTCGAATTCATTCCCACATATGTGACATATTTTAGCATCTGAAAAATCTTTTTCTTGTTCAGCGGTTAGAGGAAGCATGGGTTTTTCGTTGTTTTCATAATAATCTTTAATCGCTTGCAATTCTGATTTAAGCGTTTTAGCAAACTGTTTCCCAGCGTCGGTCCCGTAGTATAAAATCGGTTCTTTATACTCGCCGAAGGTATAAACCGTGTAGAGACAGAAGGATCTCGCTACATGATGTTGATATGTGTCGGTGTAAGAAACATATTTCGCATACCCCTCGGGTGTTCTTATAGTGTTAGGCGGTTGACACGTAGCTTCGTTTTCAGCGACTTTTTTGATTAATTTCATCTTCGGCGGTCTACGCCTCTCTACATTTTCTAATAAACACTCAAAATCCGCGTACATAACGAAAGGAATTTTCATCCGACATTTGTAATCTTTAAATTTTATAACTTCCCCTTTTCGCGGTATATTTACTTTTACGGAGTCGTGTTCTTTACAATACTCTTTGTGTCTAATCAATAAATCTTCTCTACCGAAATATTGCAGGCATCGTTTGCATATGTAGATTTTATTACGTCTTTTCGTCATCTGAACATGTACCAGTTTTTCCAGATCTTTAATATAACAATAATGCGATTTTTTTCCTTTTTTAATATATAAAAGATCGATATGCGTATCCTTTTCTTCATCTGTCACAATCAGCGGATATATATTATAGTTACTATTGTAACCGTAAACGTTTATCGATATTCCGCTTCGCTTTACGAATTTTTTTACATCGTCCAAGGCGACTGGAAACTCTATGTCTTTCATCGCATCGACAAACTCGTTTTCATATCGTTTATATTTTTTAACTCTTTCAGCATCTTTATTAACGGGGTGTAAAGCGGATAAAATCGCCCACAAAAAACATTTTTCATCTTTGTTTTTTACATTTATTATAGCTTTTTTATTTTTTATTTTATCTGGAAGATCGATGTAACTCGATCCTCTAAAAGGCGAGTATCTGTTAATCGCTAAATCTAGTCCTTCGATTTCGTAAAGGCTCCATCCGGATCCTCTCGCTTCAAACTCCTCCATATTCGTACATATTGTATCTCTCATCATCCTCAATGTTTGTTTCAAATCGGTAGTACTGTATGCTCTAAAATTTTCAGTTCTAAAAAACATCTTCTCTATTTCACATTTGTCACTCACATTACGCTTGTACTTAGCGATAAAAGTCAAATTAAACTTAATATTATGTTTTGCGAGATAATCTTCTATGAACTTTATGATCGTATCGATAAATCTATTAATAAAAACTTTCGAATCTTTTATTCCGTGAATATTTTTAAAGTGATATGTAATTAACCTACTTTCAAAAGCCGTTTCTTTTAAAATAATCTCATTTTCAGTAACGGGTGGAAGTTTATCGCTTTTTACTGGCTTCACTAGATTAATAATCGTGCTCATCGCTAACAATGCGGCGCCGTGTAAAACGTTAAAAACGGAATTATTTTTATTAGTAGTAGGTCGTATATCGAGTCTAGGTTGTTTGGCTGAAGTCGGTCCATCTTCAACATCATCGTGTCTCTCGATATCCGTTTTAGCAGTCGAAGTCCGAGCCGGAGCGTACTGAATGACTGACGGTCTGCTTTGATAATCTCGAGGATTGAAATTTTCGATAGGAATCAAGTCGGGTACGGGCCGCTTTAATCTATTGATCCCACTCGTACTCGGTTTAGCTAAATCATTCGCATTACATTTTTTCACGTGTCGACTAAAATGTAAACTTGTGATTTCTTTTCCACATTTATCACACGTCTTCTTCTTATAACGTCTATTATCTCGTTCTGGATTCGATGAACATCTTTTTACATGGTAGGATAAGTTCGTCTTCGATATCAGTTTACCGCAGAAACCACATTCAATTTTGGAAGTCATTTTTTTCACCTATAACAGAAAATAAAAAGATTAGTTATCAATAAAAAATTAAATTCGAATGCATTCTTACAAATAATATTTATTTAAAAAATATTTATCGAAAAATTTTACAAGTCTAAAAAAGTCGACTACTGAAAATTTTCAGTCTCAAAAAATATTTATCGAAAAATTTTACAAGTCCAAAAAAGTTGACTAACGAAAATTTTCAAAGTCCCGAAAAAATATTTATCGAAAAATTTTACAAGTCCAAAAATGTTGACTATCGAAAATTTTCAAAGTCCAGAAAAAATATTTATCGAAAAATTTTACAAGTCCGAAAAATGTTGACTAACGAAAATTTTCAAAGTCCCGAAAAAATATTTTTCGAAAAATTTTACAAGTCCGAAAAAGTTGACTAACGAAAATTTTCAAAGTCCCGAAAAAATATTTTTCGAAAAATTTTACAAGTCCGAAAAAGTTGACTAACAAAAATTTTCAAAGTCCCGAAAAAATATTTATCGAAAAATTTTACAAGTCCAAAAATGTTGACTACTGAAAATTTTCAAAGTCCCGAAAAAATATTCATCGAAAAATTTTACAAGTCCAAAAATGTTGACTACCGAAAATTTTCAAAGTCCCCGAAAAGTATTTTTTGAAAAAATTTACAAGTCCAAAAATGTTGACTACTGAAAATTTTCAAAGTCCAAACTGCATTTATTGAAAAATTTACAAGTCGTAAAGTGAAACTTGCTAAAAATTTTCTAAGTCCAAACAGTATTTATTGAAAAATTTACAAGTTCTAAACTGAGCGAAAATTTTCTAAGTCCAAACAGCATTTATTGAAAAATTTACAAGTCCGAAACTGGCTGAAAATTTTCTAAGTCTAAACAGTATTTATTGAAAAATTTACAAGTCGTAAAAATGTTAAAGTCTTAATAAACCAAAGTCGGCACTTACCTCGGGAACTGTCGAGACGATCTTCAAAACACAACTGGTCAAACTCAAAATCGGACCGGTATATATACCCGGAAAATCACGTGGCTCACGTGTAAAGTTGCACGTGCTCTTAGGGGCAAAGTCAGCTTTCAACGTGATCAAAATTTTCCATTGAAAACCGTTTAAAATTACAAATTTTTAAGAGAAAATAATTCAAAATTGATTTTTATGTATCAGGAGGGCGGAATACCGTAGAAACATTAAAATCGATTAACGAAACGATTCGATAAATCGAAATCGACAATCGAATATCGAATTATTCAGTTTTTTATTCTCGCGAAGTATCAGGGCGGCAGAATCTAGTAGGAACCGGCGCGCTCGAGCCGAGCGAACGGCGCAACGGTGGTGGCGCGCGCGAGAAATAATGACGTAGCGATGACCTTGGACTTTGCACTCGTGGCGCGCGCGAGAAATAATGACGTAGCGATGACCTTGGACTTTGCGCTCATACGTCTCATACGCCTCGTACGCCTCGTACGCCTCGTACGCCTCGTACGCCCTGCGCCAGAACGCATCATTAACTACTACTAACATGTCATTTACCTAAAAATAAATGAAGGAGATACTGGGGTCACAAAACATTTTTAATGTTACTGTTAATTAACAATATAAATAACATACAAATAATATAATAATCATACAATAATACAAACCAAATTTTTTATCTTAACTTAACATTTTATGATCATACACCGGTAATATTGTAAACCTTATAGATAGAAATATATGTAAACTTTTCAATTCTATTCCAAAATGAGAAGCCATAAATAATTTCGTTTAAAATCAAATTGTAGTATGAGTTTAGAAATAGTTGATATGCTGATCGCTTTATATGACTGTAAAGTAATAAATAATTCCCTCGTCCAAAGAGAGCCGTAGCGTCAATCAGTTGCGCCAACAATACGTGTCCGCCCAGTCAACTGAGCGCGAGTTATCGCAACTGTACAAATGTTACTGCTATTGTTGTTTCCGTCAAAAACC
Source organism: Flexamia atlantica (assembly GCA_035578135.1). Classification (NCBI taxonomy): domain Eukaryota; kingdom Metazoa; phylum Arthropoda; class Insecta; order Hemiptera; family Cicadellidae; genus Flexamia; species Flexamia atlantica. Next base: position 171,376 of record JAQJVK010000143.1, on the reverse strand, counting down.
AATTGCTATTGAGCTGTGATCTCCATTGGCTGTTTGGCTCGGCTTCGTTGGTGGGATTCATTCGATGTGTTGATGGACCTTGTGTTCTTGTATGTATTCAGTACAGAAAATATTTTTGGATAAGCTTATTTAAACGAAAAAAATTAAAATGTCCTTTTAAAAAACGGTTTTATACATTATTTCAACTGAGGAGTTGTTTAATTTTATTTTTTGCGTATATAAAATAGAATCATTGCTTGACAACTTTTTAGTACTCAACGCTTTCCGTCCACACCTATTTAAACTTTTCAAAGTGTTTACTTACATAAACTGCCTTTAGGTACTAAAAACACTAAAATAATTAGATAACATTGTAAAGCCCATTTGTTACAATATTTTTTTCCAAATTAAGGTAAAGATGATAACTGGGAATTTTTCTCGGAACCTAATTCTCCATTGAGCTTCATAAAATAGATAAACAGCTTATTGCACCGCGTTGTTGGTTCCGTAGCAATCGGCCAACTCATTGGTTGATTATAGTCCTCTTAATTTGAAAACAGTTTGGACTGAAAAAATAAACTTTGATCACATTTAACATTGCTTACGATGATGCTACAGACAGGCAACGAAAATTCTTGACCAATTAAATACATTTTTAACATAAAATATCTAATGGAACGTTGTTTGGTAGAGATAAGCAGAATGAAATGATTAAACTCCTAAGTAAAACAAAATCAATGTAAAACAAAATTATCTCAAGTTTGACCACAATGCTTTTATTTGTGGCCCCAAGTGACTTCCTTACAACACCAACAATTTCGTATTAATGTCAAAAATAGCTTAACTAATTGTTCAACTACATGTTAGTTGAGAAATGCATTCAACTAATTATAAAAGTTGCTGGCCGGTGCCACGGTATGAGCGCTATTACGGTGCAGGCTGTTTGTACACAAGGTTCGAAGCTCTTCCCGGTCAATTTAATTCTGATAGATACTGAGCACCGGGAAACGGATAAAACCTTTTTTATTTAAACTACATCGGAGCTGCTCGTGCACACGGGCACATCCGTTGTAGAGCCAGATGTGACCCCCGCCGACGTGAATATTTGCGACGACCGGGGATTACCTGCCGATTAAATTGTTTTCAATCTGTCACCTATTTTATTTTTGCTGGACTCGCAATAAAAAATATCACAAGAACAGTAAAATTTATGACATTAAAGTTTATAAAACTCATTTACAGTCAGTTTTGGGAAATTTTGCCAAAATGTAGTCACGCTACAGTTGTAAGTTTTACATTTATTGTAGATATATTGTATTTTTTCACTGAATATAAATACATTTTTCGTCTATGGAAGGAGACTTACAACAATGAAAAAAGCCCGATAATTTAGTCAAAATAGTCAAAACTATAAATGGATTGTTGTAACATTTTATACGTACTTTTACTATAAACATAAATTTTGCTATAGTTTTCATTTTGCTAAGGTTGACAATACTGATGATCAATGATCTCGAGTCGTGAGTTGGTAAGGTAATGGCGATCGCCGGCTTTGGACCGTTCCCGATCAAAACATTAAAAACCAATGGCGTTGAAGCACACAAAACAAAAACACACAAAGAATTCGAAATGGCTATGGTAATTGTTGTAAACTTGTTATAGTGTCACTTAAAAAATGTGCGCAATCATCAAAACGCGAGTCAAGAATTTATATTAAAAATTCTAGGTTTCTAAGCTGAATGCAGTGTCGCTGGATGTATCTGATATTCAAGTGTCACCAGATGACTGGCCCGGGGCCAGGGCTATACATAGCCGCGACTGCGACAGTGGACGTCACGGCTGCGTGTCGTAGTCGCGGGTCATTGGATCCGCAGACGCTTTGACTAATGGTTGTTGTTATCGTAGTTCAGGGTCATTGGACTCTTTGAAAAATGGTTATGTTACGGCAGTCCGGGTGGTTATTGGAGCTATAGTCTCGTTGACTAATGGTTATGTTATTGTAGTCCTGGGTTGTTGGATACAGAGACTCATTGACTAATGGTTATATTGCTGTAATCCAGGACTATTGGATCCACAGCCTCTTTGATTAATGGTTATGTTACTGTAGTCCAGGGTTATTGTAACACAGCCTCTTTGACTATAATGACAATGTACCGTAGTCCAGGGTCATTGGATCCGCAGACTCTTTGACTATTGGTTGATGCTATCCTAGTCCTGGGCCATTGGATCCACAGACTCCTTGACTAATGGTTGTTATTATCGTAGTCCACGGACATTGGATCCACAGATTCTTTGACTAATGGTTGTTGTTGTCGTAGTCCAGGGTCATTGGATCCACAAACTCTTTGACTAATGGTTGTTGTTATCGTAGTCCAGGGTCATTGGATCTACAGGCTCTTTGACCAATGGTTGTTGTTATCGTAGTCCAGGGTTGTTGGATCTACAGACTCTTTGAAAAATGGTTATGTTACGGTAGTCCGGGGTTATAGAATGCGGAAACCCGTTGACTAATGGTTATGTTGCTGTAGTTTTGGGTAGTTGGATCCACAAACTCTTTGACTAATGGTTATGTTACTGTAGCCCGGGGTTATTGGATCCACAGACTCTTTGAATAAAGGTTATGTGATGGTAGCCTACAATCATTGCATCCACAGTATTTTTGACCTTCGGTTATTTTACAGTAATCTTGGGCCATTGAATCCACAGTCTCTTTGACTAATTGTTATGTTACCGCAGTCCAGGGTTATTGTATCGACAGACTGCTTGATTTATTGTTATGTTACTGCAAACAGGAGACTATATTATATATGTTGACTCAATACAATTATGGGGGTATTCTATGGGGGTGTTGGGGGTAGTGAGTCGGTGGCGCAGTTGACAGTGCACTCAGCCTGTGAACTGTAGCCTCAAAGCGTCGAAGATTCGAGACTGGGGCATGTCGCATACTTCTAGCAGTACTGTTCACCCTTGTACTATACCGGCTCACTCCTTGCCTTTGCTTGATAACTTCCACGCACAGATCAATAGTCTATGTGGGCAGGGCAAAGGGAAGGTGAAAAAGAGGCCGTCATCCTCTTCTTAAAAAAAAAATCTCATTTGAGAACTTCCTCATCTGTAATAACATGCTACACTGCCATTTTCACCTTAACTGAAAATCCTTTGAGCATTTCCCTTTTAACATACAAAAATAATGTTTAGGGGTTCTAAAGTCAATGTATAAGAATAAAATTCCCATTGAATATGAGTTACATGCCTAATATCACATAAAATGGTTACAAGCCTGTAATACCGGCACTTGTTATCGCGGACAACACGCGTGGTACGTCAATATCACGCTCACCGCACGCCAAGTTTACATTTCGGCCACCAGGTTTTACGGCTTTCAGATTTTATAGTCGCATAGACTATATTTAAAGTGAAATTGGGCGTTAGCCTTTTAGAACTATGATGGAATTATTGTTATATAGTCTATTTTTATATGTAAGAGCTTTTATGTGATCAATGAGTATTTGAAAACTCACAGTTATTTTTATACCGCTCCAAATAATTAAAATAGAGATTTATTTTAAAGTTATTGACCCAAAAACCGAAGGGCAGGTATTGAATTAAACATAGCAAGAAGAAAAGCTTATTCACAAGCCTTATTTCTGATATTCCTGTTTTTTCGCTTTCTTATGCCAACTAATCTAGGATCATCCTGCACTTCATACTAAAAGTAAATTTGGAACAAAATGTCGAATAAAAAAGTTAGTATAACAAACAAGCAGGTCCGGGATGGCACAAAGTATTACCGCAGAGGTACCACGATCTCTTTCCAAGGTTATTCAGCGTGTCAGAGTTTAAAAGGCGCGACTACCTGCCTCTGGTCTCGCGCGAATACATTCCTACTCTTCTGAGATGAACCTTCAAATTCGGTAGAACCCTAAAATCTCGTAAAAAATAGTTGTCGAGACTCTTTTAAAAGAAAAAACAATTATATTAGCGATCCGTGTGTGTAGAATTTTTTATATCTCATTTTATTTAGCTGTAAAAATTCAAATATTGAGTTTTTTTATTTTTTAAGTGTTGCTAACTGTGATATCAGATTTTTGTTGACAAAAACCCATACATATTTTTTCTCTTTTAAATGATAATAATGAGATTTAATCAGCGATAGCAGTTAAGGCTGCACCGGATTTGAAATATAATATTAGTCTCATGGAAGAAGCGGTTAGGAACCCAATACATATCTAATGACTGAAAAAATTAAAAAAGTGGTAATCTTTAAATCTTTTTCATTGATGAATTTCTTGTGTGATCAACCTTTAAAAGTATCTTGAAACCGTTTCATGTATAATCTGTATTTTTCATAAAGAGAAGTAACAGATTTTTAAAATAGTTTATTAAAATATTCTTCACTCATCGTACTTTGAAAGTGACCTGATGTATTCCCCTGAAATACAACAAAATCTTATAATCATCAAAGCATATCATGTTTACAATCGTTTCTTATGTTGTTACAAATTCTAAGCAAAACAACCGAATCTATTTCATAAATAAACTCAGAATGAATTGATGTGGCGCTGGTCCAAGTTATATATAGTGCCACGAGACACTCTCGCACGTCGCTAACGTCAGGGGGAGGGGAGGGGGAGGGGGGGGGAGGGGGAGGGGGAGGGGGCGCTCACATGTCAAGGGTCCTCGGTATGAACCGTTTAAGCTCTCACTGCCCTCGTCACCTTTCAAAAGAGTTAAAATTCACTACTGTATGTGACATTTGAAGCCATTTGTCATTCATGTCATTCAAGTGTTAAAACACAAAAAAATATATGTGGTAGTAATTGACTAATGAATTACCTTTCCCCATAAAAAACCAATTCCATTGGGAAAAATGATTTTTTATACCGCTGCGAAAACGAAAGTTTTCCTTACATTTGTTACGGGCCTAAATAAGCTCTTTTTCACCCTTGGGAGAAAAAGAATCAGCTGAAGCCGAAGACGTCAGCTGTTCGTTTATAAAGTACTAAACCGTGTGTAAGTTAGCGACGATCGATGGTGAGATATTGATGGTATCGATAGTGGTTATGAGATGGTATTATCAATAATCGTTCATTGTTGCATTGTTGTCGGTTTAATCAATCTGTGAATCTCGCTCATTTCACCAATTGATAGTTCAATGCGTTCGATACATCGACTGATGTTCATTGTTGTCAGTCTAATTTAATGCAAACTAAACAATCTGCTGATTCTTTTAAAAACAGTAGCAAGAACAAGATGAAGCTTCTTTGGGAGATATCATTGAAGGTAAACAATTTGTAACATGTTGGTTTTCTTGAGTAGTTAGCATGTTGTATTGAGCGGTATAACGAAAAATGTAGTTCATTACACGGGTCCAAAGCTGCTTTTCGTTACTCGGTAATTTTTCGGTAAAAAAATTAGAAACTCAAAAAAAACTCGGTTACTCGGTAAAACTTGACCTCGTACGAAAAGCGTCACGTTAGTCCCTAGTAATGAAACATACTATCAAGTTAATGATAAAATTTATGTGGACATTTTGCAGAATAGAAACGTACACGTCTAGTCAAATGTCGTGGCCCAGGCCGTCCTAAAGCCTAATACTAAAATTAAGGCCGAGTCATTTGACTCGACCTGTAGCTTTGTGTTTTACGTCAAACATTTTTATGTTCCACTTCTGACGATATGAACTTCAAGTGTTACAGCTGTTATCGCAAGATAACACGTTATGGATGCAGGCAACTGATACCCTACCGGGAACGGGAATTTGTCTACCTGGAACACTATTCGCTCCAGGAAGTAGGTATTTGAGGTATATTACTGTAATTTTATATGATCACGTAGACACTACAGATTAAGGTATGATAAGGTATGACACAGTCCTTAAAAATTCCTCAGCAAAATATTATTTTTCGAAATTTCTGAAAAACGATATGATCGTGTGAGCCTTTCTTCTTTTTAGATACTGTTTAACGCAAAAGATGAAGATTTATTGCTCTCGTATTAATTAACTGTATTAATTTGAAGTTTAATCTACAATACTTGTTGAAGATTACGATAACGATGCCCATTGCCCAATCAAAGTATTTTTTTTTACATACAGGGCCGCCCACGGGGGATTGATGGCGCAAGTTGCGCCATTGAAAATAATTTCGGGGGAGTTAAACTTGTTGGGGGGGGGGGGTAGTAAAGATTATAGTAGAAGTAAAATAAATTATATATTTACGAAAAATCAGTAGGCTGGAATCATATATTCTGTGATTGTAAGTGTAAAGTGATAGAAAGGTAAGCGTTCACTAATTTCGGCAATGGGTAGTTTTATGTTTGGATTGCGTCAGTATTTGAGGCTGGCCCCGCCCCCTCTGATTATTTTAGAAGTACAGCATATTTTAAAAATAGTACCTTGTACCTCAATCACAGATATCTTGAGATATTAATTTTGCTAATATATATGAAAGTATTCTGATGAAAAAGCTCCGGTAGCTGAAAGATCCAGGACAATGTTCAACATTATAATATTGTAGCGCAGCAATTCATTGTAATTACTCCCTCCAATGTAGTGTTAGTTTCGAGTTTAGTTAATACATTTTAGTTTAGAGAGGGGGTTGCTGGCTTTTTTTAGGGGGGGATGCGCCATAAGCATTGGGGGGAATGGGCACCTCTGGCTACATAAATGTAATGGGTACATTGCATATTCGATCAGCACTTCCTCCCTCCAATGTTAACTCAAAAACTTTCCCCTCCCTAACGTACATAATGGGAAACAAATTTCTGTCTCATACAAGGCAAAATATTTTTGTGGTTTTGATACAACTAACGCTTCACGACGGAATATCTATTAATAAATGAACAGTTTCAAATAGGAAAAAGCCTCCTAGATGTCATTAGGTAATAAGATATCTAACACTATTGCCTTTCAAAAAGCAACGCTGGCATTTTTAATAGTAAAGATTTAATTGATTTTAAACAAATACATTATTTTCCAAAAGGACGGCTGTACCAAATTTAACACAGCTCTTGTGTAGAAGTGGTTAGAGAGAAGTGGATACACGAGACTGGAGCCCTCCACTAGTTAATTATGGACATTGTTAAACACAATTAGTAAACTAGTTGAGCCAGGAGCTTAAACAAGTGTTGTGTCACAAACATCACAAATTATGCAGAACGTTGCTTGTGTAGAGATATTGTCTCACTTGATTGTTGGGGGAAGTGTTCAACTGTAAACTAATTGCCCGAGTTGCCGTGTGCGTCAAGTCTGAGTAGCTGACTCGCCTAACTACCTCCTGAATACATCATGTCAGTTCTTCTAGTTCATTTTCTGCTTATTATAATAATTTTAAAAACCTTTCTAATTGTGCCTTTGATAAATTTAAAACGCTACAAAATAATTTACATACATGAATAAACAAGCCACTCGAGGTTATATTTAGAATTAAGAGATTTATTTATTTATTTTTTATCATAGGCCTATAATAGTACAATATTTTTTATAAAGGGCGAAAACAGTAGTTTTCGGCCTTGTCGAGGGCTTCTGGATCCATCAACTAAGTCGAAACCCTCAACTACACGCAAACGGCTTTCAAGCTACATGTTGATCATCAATATTGACTCTTAAATGTTGTTAAGAACTTCTTTCAAAATTGCTTTATCTAAATAATACTATAAATACGAAGCGGTTTCTGTCTGCTTGTTTTTTTTATCGTGCGGGGTAAAAATGCAAAAACTACCGAACCAACCGGGCTGAAATTGTGCAAAAAAGGTGGATCTTAAACCAAAGCAATACGTTGGCCCATTTACTGCTTTAAAATTTCCTTGTAAATCACACTTCGGATTTCTTATGCTTTTTTGTTTGTATTTCATACTGTTTTCTGGGATTTCGGCAGTTTTGCATAATTGTTTTACATTAAAACCATCGTTATTTCCTAGTTTAACCATGTAAAGAACGGGCAAAGTTGCTTAGAAATGCTTGTATAGCTTTACATTTTCATAGGATGCAGGTTCTCTATAAATTAAAAAAAAGTTTTGTTACAGTCTAGTTTTGTCACAATTGATATTTTTTCAACTAGTAGTTTGTTAATCTATTTAATCAATTTAATAAACTAATTAAGTAGGCACGTAACCCTTTAAGGTAGGTAAATGTTTTCTGTTTAAAATAAGAGGGATAATATTTATTATTTATTATCTAATGTAATTTAAATTAAAGATGTTGGTTATGGGGGTTGTTGGGGTATTTCGGAATAGATAGTGCTGTTGGATAGGTCAAAATTAAGGTTATGGCTATGGTGAGGGATAGCAATAGTTCATCAGAAAGTTAATGTTTATCCAGGGTAATTCAGATATCAAGTATTACTGGATATTTCACTTCGGAGTATTTGAATCAACAGGTTGGACTGAAAATACTTGGAAGCGGTTACTAACTGTCCCAGAAAAACTAAAACTAGAAGCTAACGGATCAACCCAGAGGAAATGATCCTCTGCCAGATATACTTCGTCATTGCCAGCTTTAATGAACCCTACCTACATTTATTACTAAAGAAAAACATGTTGAGTTGTCCTAACCACGTGAGTTGGTGATATACTGTATACTGTATATAAAAGCCAAAAACGGTTGACTGACCACCAACCACCGGTTAGTTCACGGTTCTGTAAACTATAAGAATCTGGGCCAAGAAACTTAGCACAAATATCCTCTAAAGGGATAGCAATAGTTCATAAGAGCTTTTAGTGGATTTCGTGGAAGAGCTTTTTTTATACTCTATGTGTGTACTAAGAAAGGGTTTTAACATATTTTTCGCAAAAGGATAAAACAGGCTAATCAGGGTATATTATAAGATTCAAAACGGCGGCCATGTGTAGTTTTCAAAGCTTCTTTTCTAAAAAATGTAGGTTTGTCGACTGAGAAACTTAGCACAAATATACTTTATAGCTTTAGGTGCCCTAAAGAAGGAGTTTAAAATATTTTCTCTAAAACGCCACAGTAAGGTAAATTGTAAAATTCCAAATGAGAGTCTTTTCAGTTTTTAGAGCTGATATAAAAAAATGAGGATGAAAGTATCGAATATTTTCAAGATACCAAAAGATAAAAATTTCATTAACATCACCCAAAGTAATCGAACTACAATCTTGAAACTCTGCCCGGTTTTTCCATTCCATCATTCCGTTATCTTTATAAAAATACCACTAGAATTAGGGTTTTCAGAATTAAATATTTTAGAAGGGTTTGCGTGCTGGCCGAAGGCGATTAAGACTAAGTTCCTAAAAATTGACCATTTCTACTAAGCATTTTCTCCTCTATCCACGAAAAGAGTAATCCAATCTTCGATGTGACTGAAAAATATTTTGGGAAATAGATTTCCCCATTTTTGCTGAAAGCTTCATATCACATTTTTGCAGTTTTTGGTATATTGTATATACGTAGTACGTTCAGATGTTCATGCACCATTTATTGTCCTTAACATGATTTCATATGCTTCATATTCTCATGATTCAAATTGGCTGACAGGATTTAGGCGAGAACGCGGTGCGATGAAAGTTGTTAGTTCACATCCCTAAAGTGGTAAAACTACTTTTTATTGAAAGTTATAGAAACCGAATTTCATAAGTTCAATTATGTATCAACTAGGAAATTTCAGTGTGACTAAACTGCAAAATTAAAATGAGTTAGCACATCGTAGCCAGTTCATTCCGTTTAAAGCAAAAATAAAAATCCATGGAGAAAACATTTCATTTTCACATCTCAATCTTCATGGAATCACAGTCTGTAACCTTATGGGTGTAGCTAAATGCACAAAAATTGATGGTTCGGATATATGATTAAAATCAATCAGTCTATTTTGTAGTCTGTAAAAACTACACATACATACAACGTTTGCAGTAATTTAACTAAACATTTTTATCCTTTCAGCGGGCGAAGTCGGGTATCTGCTAGTAAGAAATATTACATTAAATAAAATCATATTTTTAAAAAGGATTATTTTCCCGATTCATAAGAATTCCTCGTGAAAAATAAATGTACTATTTGTACTACATTAATTTAATTATATTTTTAAGTTTGTAATTGTTTCATTATAAGTGTACCTGATCAATGAACTCAGATCAACCAAAATTATAATGATCAGACAAACACCTGTCACAATTGTATTTAATCATACGGTCTGTTTTAATCTAAAAAAGAACATTTTCCTAATTGTTTTTGGTTCAGAGAAATTTAATGCGAAACTTTTATCTCTAAAATTTAGACCATTCTACCCTCTTGAGGGCCATTTTAAGACTATTAATAAACAATATAATGCATTTAGCAATACCGATACCTCAATAATCGATTGATTTTAAATAAAAATAAAAAATGCTTAGCTGATAGGTCTTTTTTAACTTATTATAATTTCTACTACTGTAAAATAAATAAAATTATATTAAATCCTTGAAACAACAAGTAACTAAAAAAAAACTCCTTAGAAAGCTGATCTGGCTAGTTTTTAATCTCGCCAGTTAAGTTATAAACAAGAATGCCAGTCTCCAAGTTCATTTCTTAAAGTCATTAAAATCGACAATCAATTGCGATAATTGTCGTGTCTAAGGGCTTCGTCTTTCTTTTAACATTAATAGCCAAAGCGATGATGAAGTTAAAAAAGGAATATTTTTATAGTTTCTTATCAGGATCACGTGAAAAAAACTAATACTTGAAACCTTACGGCTAAAACAGTTTTTAATTAGCAGGTGCTAGGTAATTAGGCAGATGACAAAATTGCAGATGGTTCACCACGAAATGTTTTAGATATGACATTAATTCACTAGCTTAATTCTGTATATAAATGTCAAAGAATATAGTAAAAAATATGTTCAAAATTTATTTTCAATAAAAAAACAATTGTAGTTGCTAATTTTATCATTCGTAAAGAGTTCTACTTCGCAAATGATGTAGAAGTAACTAATACGTAAATAAAAATTACTCGATTATACTTAAAAAAAGAAGAATCAACAATAATTAACACTAATTTTATCTAGCACATTTGAAAATTTTAGATTTTTTGTAATACACTGCTGTCTATATTGGATCGTACTTTCCTCTAATAAAATAGCAAACGTTTATGAATAGGTATATGTCTCTGAATGGAACATAATGATTCTTATGAATCGTGCTTTATTTCGAGTAACTTTGAAACTATCCACCACCCCGCCTAAGTTGGTGAAAGTTCAAATTAAAGGCGGTTCCCCACTGTAATTTAAATTCTATCAAAATATGTCTAAAGATTTACCAAAACTAAAAATACTACAATCGACTTGTAGTTTAAAATCAGTATCACTCATACATGGAATATTATACTTACATTTTATCATTGATCAGAACACGTCGCGTGCAGAAATGCTAGAGAAGACTTCCGTGATGTCTACGATACCAGCGTCGCGACGCAACTGGTGGACAGACACCGCCGGCGGCGCACACCCGCACGCGCACACACGGCCGCGCACACTCACACACACACACACACACACACACACACACACACACACACACACACACACACACACACACACACACAGGGGCGTGAGGTTCACATAGACTTCTATAAAACGCAGGGTGCGTTGGGCGCGTGGACCTTATGATAACCTGAGCGAATGAATTTTTCTCGTACAACCTCACGAGTTTGTATTTCTTGGAATAAATACTGATAGAAACTGTTTGCTTTAATTTTAAAGGGACTCTTTTGATAAAGAGAGTTGCAAAATTTTAATGGTGGTATGGTGTAATTAAACTGATAATAAGTTACTTAGGAGTCGTTAAAAGGACCTTTCGTTATACCGCTGCGAAAACGGAAGTTTTTGAATCTAAAGAAGCTCTTTTTCGCCCTAGGGAATAAATCGGCTTCTGTGAGGACGACAGCTGTTTATTTATAATGCAATAAAACTGCAAAGTGAGTACGTCAGCGTCGATGGTGAGCTGTCGATTGCATCGAGAGTTGTTATCGGTTATTATTATCAATTGTAACCCTTTGCTTCATTGTTGTCGGTTTAATCTTTTTGTGAAACTCACTCATTCTACCAATCGATTGATTATTTAATGCGCTCTATACATTTATAGGTTTTCATTTTTGTCAGCCTAACCTAACACAAATGAAACAGAAAACAGTTGATTGTTTTAATTAGCAAGAACAAGACGAAGGCATCTTTGGGAGGTATCTTTGAAGGTAAACAAGATAATATTTTAGTTTTCCAAGCTGTTATATTTAGCTTGTTGTATTGGGTGATACAACGAAAAACATAGTTCATCACACGGACCTAAAGCTGTTTTTTACCCGTCAAGGTAAAACTTGACCTCGTACGAAAAGCGTCATTTTAGGCCCTAGTAATGAAATATACTATTTCGTTTTAGCACTGATTGTCAAGTATAACACTCATTTCATGAATTAATGAGAAAACCGTTTCCTTTATTATTAAGTGTTTCGTTTTAATTCTGAGAAGTTTTTGAAGTTGTTTGACAGGAAAAAACTAGAACTGAAATTTTAAATATTGTTATACCTTTATAAACCTCAAACATAACAACATTAACAAATGAATTAGTGTTTTACATAGATTTCTATTAATGATTATAGTGATCACGAACTATAAAGTTAGATAAATGAACGCACGTCATTCCTATGTAAGAAGAACTGAACCAACGGCATCACAAATAATGGGAACATATCATTTTGAAATTAGGCCACCCATGACGGCTCTTCGCACTGAAATATCCACGGGACGCCGCAGTCAAGTGGAATGTTCTATTTTGACACATTCTATTAACATATACACTAAATCGTTTGCTCCCAACAGGAACACTTAATTTCCCTTAAAATTATCAACTCTTTTCTGAGAAATTTATTTCCTTAATTAGCACTAAAATTAAGTCAAATACAAAAACTTAGACAAAAAAATTAAGAACCGATCAAAACAGCCAGTACGTTTTTATTGGTATTTAAATCTATTTTCCTATGGTGTAGTATTTATCTCAGTTTTTCGGTTATCATTAACAAAATATGCGTTTGAATACTGGGTACCAGAAAAGAACTCCCTAATTTAACAACACTTTAAATTGTCAACCTCACCATTTTAAAGAGCAAGTAGATCACTACAAACAACATACTAATGGTGTATCTATTAAAGACAAACTCACCAAGTTTTTAGTAAAAGTCACGATTTTTGTGCATTTACAACTTTGAAAGTGACACAAAAACTAAATATGCATAGCCTAAGGAGATGCAAATCGTTCAAACTACAGGAAACCTTAAATTCTTAATATAATTTGAGTTTTGAGTGTCAGTAGGATACATAGTTTTCAAGACAACAGTTAAAAAATAAAAACTATATTCATCAAGTTGTTTTTTTATCGCCACCAATACACAGGGGAAAATAGTTATTTTAGTTTTATGTTTCCCATACTTCCGAATCAAACATTTTTTACTTGTGACCAAAACTTAATGAGCTTACCTTCGTTAAATATATTATTTATAGTGATAAGATTTTCAAACTACGACAGAAACGTTTTTGTGATATATTCAGTTCTTTGAGTATCATTATAAAACACGACGTAACATAAGCCTGCAGAATGTAACGTCAGAAGACCGTGTGTCTCCGGGGATTGAACCAATGTCGTTACGGCACTGCTTCGATTTATCTTGTGAATATGAAAATTCGAGGATTGAGAAAAGAGTTTCCTTTCTTAACGAGATATGCGATACAGTTTCAAACACCTGCGATAGGATTAACTCTAACCTTTATGTATATTGTTTTGGATAGTGAAACATCTAAACTCGTCTTTTTAATCAATCCGAAATATAAAAAATTACGTGATACTTAGGATATAGGATGATTCAGAGTATAAATAGTTTTAAAAGGATACGTCGATTCTAATTCCATTTTTATTTTCTTTTTCTGCCTAACTTAAGTGTTAATATTCAATTTAGGTCCCCCTTTTTTATGTATTCCCATTACATAGGCTGCTTCGGATTATTAACCTAACAGTTTATTTTAAGCATTTTTTCAGTAAATAATTTATTTAGTTGACTTACCCTCATATTATGTCGTTAAAACAGTTTGCAATAATTACGACATATTTTTAATTAATTACATCCTACATCAATTACATATTTAATTACATCCTATAATTGATTTAAAAATTTAAAATATTTATTTAAATTTCTCCCTAATATACCTAAACAAACTTAAAATATCACATTTTAATTTTCCTTAAATTTTTTCGGGCATTTAATACATGAATCGAATTGCTAATTACTTACTTTTATCAGTCCACATTCATTACAAATAGGACTAATAAATTACTTGATGGTTAAATTAATCGCATGATGGGGGGGGGGGGGGTTTAAAACCCTTATTGATTCATCAAGATGAGATAAAAACAGGATGTTGAAGTTATCGATATCAGTCGTGTCGCCCCAGAGACATGAATAAAATATCTGTCATTTACACTCCGAATTGGAACTGTCAAGCAACTGTCATGGCGGCGTTCCACAGCAGTTGCGAAGTTGAAGCCCGTCGGATAATCTTGAAGAAATGAAATAGTACACAAGAAACGATTTTGATTTTCAACATTTTACTTATATGGGAACAATCTAACGTCATGCAAAATTTTCCTTTCGTAATGTATATAGTTGTTTTCAATTGCTTACAATACTAAAATTTGAACTAAATAGAATTAACTTTAAACTGAAAACTTTTTCTTATTGTAAGTGCTTCTTAGCTGTTACCCAGACACGCTATTTGCAGCCATCAACAGCTTTATTGTACAGACTGAAGTTCTTATGGTCGGTTATAAGAGTGAGATAAAGTAAATACTAATAACAATTTAACCAATTAGGATAAAAATTATATACTATTGTATAGCTTGAAAGCGAATTATTCAGTAGTTTGCTGTTATATGTTTGACTCTTTCCTTTTTTATCACAATTATTGAAAAATATAAAAAAATTTACGTTTGCCATTAATAAGTCATTACCTACATCTCAGTCTCAATAAATAACTTCTCCAAACTACGTAAATATGTCTTTTTAGTCGTACGTTCACGTAGGAGTTAGCAAATCATGTAGAAAACTAAAAAAATCATATAAAATTTCTTTATTTAGTGAGTATAGCCCATCAAACAAAGAATACAGAAGATTCATAAATTAAAATTTTTTATCGATTTATTACATTTTTTATTCTATGTTCGGTGGAGCAATTGATAAAGGCAGTAAAAACTTGCAATTTTCTTTTTATTATTTTACCTGAAGGAAGAATATTTTGAAGAATATGATTTTTCAACTGAAAAGGTATATATTAAGAAGGGTTAAAAATACGAGGGTGCGGACTTTAAAAACTTGACCAGTCGTTTCCAAGTAAAACCTTTTATTACAAACGTGTGACGCAGATGTAAGAAATGCGAGGGAATTTCACCCCGGCTCTAATATTCTACTTAAAAGTTTTGCACCCTGTGCTGGGTATTATTCCTCCTTACAACGAACTTCCATCATGACGATCTCTCTGTTATTTTAGGCCACAGAGGAAAATCTTCCTTTCAAGAAGAAACGGTTCGTTCTTAGATCATACATTTTAGTGTTGAAATATTAAATATTTTAGCTTTTAACAGCTAAATAAAATAAATAAATTAATTAATCATGTAAATAAAATGGTATTCTACACCTGAAAAATGTATGCCACAATAAAACTCGTGGCTTTTCCCACCTTTTTGTGTGAAGAATATAAAATATTTCAGCTTTTAACAGAGAGATTAATTAATCATCCCATACTCTTATATGAGCAATGTTATCTTGCGCGCGTGTGTGCGCTTGTTCGTTTGCTCAATTATCTTAAAATCGGCTCCGAGGATTTCCTTTAAAGTCTGGAAATAAGTAATTTATGACTCGTAAACGTGTGCTATGTAAATTACTTAGCCCGAGAAAATCTAATAACATAATAAAACAAATTTTAAAGTTGTAAAATTTTAACATTGACCTTATGAGCTGCCATGATAGCAACGAAATAAACAACGAAAGTGTAAAAAAATGACGTAATCATAACAATTGTTTGGAATCTACAACCATAAAGGAAAAATGCAGCGAGTGGAATAAAGAATTCATGGAGCAATAAAAAGGGGTTCTATTTTCAATTTCATTACATTGAAATATTTTATAGTAATTGGATGAACTGGCAAACATGAAATAACACCGAGCAAGGTTCGGTGCACCATGTAATTTAAATAATATGGGCTCTCTACATCTGAAAAATGTTTGACATATTGTAATTCGTAGCTTCTCCCAGCTGGCTTCTGATTTAACAAATGAAAAAAGTTTTGGCATTGACAACTGACAGCTTAGTCCAGGCAACGAAAGGTTATAGAGGGAATTGCATGGATCACAATTTTTGACTTTTTAACTTTGTTTGGACTAGTTAGGAGTAAAACATATCAAAAGTCCCCGTCCTTAGCCCTTGAGCCGGCTGGGCTGGAAGGGCCTAAAGGTACAATTTTTTGGTTTTTCCTAAATATTTTGAAAACTATCAACTTTTAGTATCCCTTATTAGTTTGAAAATTAAAGAAAATTAAATTTCCTGTAAGAAAAATAAATAATATGTCTACTTTGGTCCAACCGTTTACAAGGTAAGCACTAATTTTGTTAATATTTTAAAAAATATCCCTTTCATAAGACATAGATGTAAATTTGTGGATAACATAGATGCCCAATTGGGCAACGTTTTTTTCACCTAAGGGAAAATGAACAGCATTCAGGAAATATTGACGAAATTTCCAGTAATTTGACACCTCAATCATAAAAATTGGTCTAAAATTAAGGTGTTGGCGAGCTCACGAAAAAGCGTTATTTTTAAAGGAATTATTACAATTTGTTATAATTCCTTGAAAAATAACATATTTTGTGAGCTCGCCAACGCCTTAATTTTAGACCAATTTTTATGATTGAGGTGTCAAATTACTGTAAATTTCGTCAATATTTCCTGAATGCTGTTCATTGAAAAAAACGTTGCCCAATTGGCATCTATGTTACACACAAATTTACATGTATTTCTTATGGAAGGGATATTTTTTAAATATTAACAAAATTAGTGCTTACATTGTAAACGGTTGGACCAAAGTAGACATATTATATATTTTTCTTACAGGAAATTTAATTTTCTTTAATTTTCAAATTTAATAGGGAATACTAAAAGTTGATAGTTTTCAAGATATTAAGGAAAACCAAAAAAATTGTACCTCTAGGCCCTTCCAGCCCAGCCGGCTCAAGGGCTAAGGGCGGGGACTTTTGATATGTTTTACTCCTAACTAGTCCAAAGTTACAAAGTCAAAAATTGTGATCCATGAAATTCCCTCTATACCTCTTTTTGAGCATTCATTGCCTGGACTAGCTGTCTAATACCATAAATGTCAATTGGATTGTGAATGAAAAAACCTTTCATCATACTTACTCAGAAACATCTGTATTCTGTTTCTTTTTGTTGGCTTGACCCATTGCCGTTCTAGGCCGGCAAAACTTTAATCCGGCCTAGGCCGGATAAATCAGCTGCTTTGCAGCAAACCGACGTTTAATGCTTGTTCATTGGTTACTTTTTAGAAGGAACGTAGTGGCAACACTGGCAGCTGCAACAATGAAAAAGCCTGTCAATATAAGTAGATCAGGAACAAAATCTAAAACAGAAAAAAGTGACCACAGGAATAAACTAGACATTTTTGCTAAAGTTTGAAGCGTTTAAGTCAATTTATTGTTGCTGAATACATAGTAACACACATTTCACCCTTTTATTAACAAACTTAGAGTTTCTTACTTTAACATCATCTAACTTTCTTGGAATTATCTTTAACAAAAATGATTACCAATCAACTCGTCATGAAATATCATGCAATCATGGACGTCGAAGTATGTGGTAATTCTAAATTGCACTCAGTTACTCGGTCCGTTGCTGATCGCCACATCAAACGGACCACGGGGTATATAATGTCATGGTAGTTCTGCGTTCAAAGCTTTCCGGAATACTCTGAAAATTACGTTTTCACACTTTAATGTTGAACAATTGTAAATTTAGTTTTTGATTTTTTGTCCTGATTTAATGAAAGAAGAAGCTTTTGGAGGTAGGCCTAATTAAATTTGGGAATACATCGTTGGAATTAGTTGAGAAACTGGTTGTGATAATTTGTTTGGATGTTTAAAAAGCAACGGGTGGTGTAAGAGAATAAAGGATTTTAAGAAATCTTTAACCATTTCCATACCATATTCAGATTTTTTAAGTTCTGTCTCTTCACCTTAAGTAGTTAATAAGTAAAAATGAGATATTGAGGAGATTATAAATGTTGTTGGCATCTCTAAAACGATGGAATTATCTCGGAAGCAGTCACTGTAAATATTTGCCAGCGGACACTAAACCAAAACATATGTTGTGGTTTAAATTCATCTCTCGTGTCTTCCTGACAGCTTGGGCGTAATATGATGAAATGTGGTTGAAGCTTGTTAAATTAATTTTAAAAAGCTTCATTTATTAAAAATTTCACTGAATTTCCATCAAAAAATTTAAAGTTTTTTGTTATTATATATGAGAGTTTCTTTCCGTTTATATTTCAAAAGAGCTGAATCTGTATTTGGTGGTATTAAGAATTTTTTTATCGTAAATTCCCCGAAATGAAATTATTTTGATTAATTAACTTGGCTACCTAAGATAAATTAATTTGATTATTGATTTCAGCTTATGAGTGATACGTAATTGAACGATTAAAAACAGACAGTTACTCTACAACTGAATTAAGCACTGGCAATATATAGGGAAAATATGAATGAATTGTGAATTTTTTAGGTGGGATGATTTATCTAACTGATACTAAGTTCAGCTGACTCCTTCGGGGATATCAATTTATTTGTTAGCCTTTTAACACTGGCTGCAGGTTTAGCCATAAAATTTCACAGATTTTCTTATTACTTATCAATTCAGATTACTGACTGAAGTGTGAAAGCTGCAACTTTCAGCCTATTTATACTGACTATGGTAATTTTCACTCATTTTGAACTAACTAATACCACTTACCAAACACTGCAATGTAACAAAGGGCTTTTGAAGAGCCTATTTGGTTGAAGTTAATCAAAACTTGAATGACGCTCAGTTTGATTGGCAGACATTAGTTGTACACTACTCTGCACCACATAGAGAATTGATTGATCAAGGAATCGATCCGTTTGAGGGAACCAATATTAGCTCTTGGATAATTACTTGGTTTATATAAACTTAATCACAATTAATCTAGAAACAACATAGTAGTCATGTATAAACATAGTAGTCATGTATAAATGTGTATTTAATTATTTATACAGTTTCCTACATGAGTGGTTTTTGTAACTCGTAAACACTCTAAATGGAATTCTAAAGTGAATACAATTTTTAACATAAATTTTTAAAGGTGTTACTCTGATCATATGTATTAAATAGTACTACCTAGTCCTATTTATAGGAATACCTAGACGAAAACGTCTGCTGAGTACAGATTTTGTATATATGAAACTACTTTTTCTCCTTTTATCGAGAATTTTCTGATATTTTTTTTCAAAGAATTCAATGATTTGTTCTATACTTAACTATAAACGCAAATAATGAACAACCAGGATTTTTCGCAAATTAAGGTTTAGATATCCTTAGCAGATACTTCAACTTTCAAATATTCTGTCTTTAAGATCAATTTCTTAAGAGCTCGCCTTAAAAGAAATAGATTTTACAAACTCAACGGTGTTTGGCTCTGATTAATGAGGTTCAAGAAAATATGAACACCCTTAGTTTATCAATTTATCATTGAAGTTTCAACCTACGATTCATCAACGCTCTATGACAAAATTTTAATTTTTTAAAAGGGATCCGTCCGTGAATTTTCATATTCATAAGTGCCTGCTATTCTGTTTAAGTCTTCTTAACTTTTGTTACGTTTGATCAATACTAAACATTTCTTATATAATTAAATAATAATATATAATATTTATTGATAAAATATATTTTTTCTTGATTAAATCAAAAGTTATCTTTGCATTTTGACTTATCGCTATTTAAAATGTAAAATTTAAGACAAATTTAAGACACATTACATTTGATTTGATTCATATAATTTGAATTATATAAAACTATAATGGTAGGTTACTATAAAGTAAAATGGTATACTTTAAAAACGGTAGGTCACCACATAAACGGGAGTTGTTTACACCCTTAAACTTAGAATATAGTTAAAAAGTACTTGTAGTAGTTTCTTTTAATGTGTATAGAATGAATTCACCTTAGTCTGCCAAAGAGATCTATGATATTCCTGAAGGATTGCGCGTTTCGAGGAATCAATACGTCTGCATCTTCAGAACGTAGTACAAGAACCAAAATATTACTCATGAAAGATCGTCAGATCGATTAAAAACATTGAAACACGGAGTCGTTTTCTTTTTAACAACAAAAAAACTGTAGGCCTACACATTTAACCAAAGCACTAGCCGCGTGTAAACACATGTTCGGGTGACGGTTGTGACTGCATCGCGGAGGTTTGTCTTGAGGTGAACTTGATACGTCCTGATCTCTTATCTAACAGCTGTTTGGCTCTCTATGAGCGTATCAAATAATGCGTTGGACTGGAAAAAAAGCTTGTCATTCAATAATGTGTTAGGATGGATCTTACTTATTTTATAGATCTCGTATTCCTCCAGTACCATACGCGGAATCCTATAAGAATACCATAGGATCATTTCGGCAGAAACAGGTAAATTCGTACATTTTATAATCAAAGTGTGCTTCAGAGACAAGGCAACGAAAATATAAAAATGTGTATAGGTTTGCTTAAGACTAATTTTGAACAAAATTTTTGTTCATTCAATGTAAAATGAGTTACGTATTCCGGATTGATTTTTTAATTTAATGAAACAACCTACAAACATTCGTGTTACAAATATGACCTACTTAAACAAACATTTTTTAAGACAACTGTTCCGCTGAAATAGTTTTCCTAAGATATTTAAACGTAATTCACTTAAAGTACGTCATAGAACCATAAGTAACAGTGACTTTTACACAAAACCTATAGCGTGTTTGAATTGTGTAACTTTACATGCAACTTGCCGGGGAGGAACAGCAGAAATGAAACGTAGCCGTAACTGTTCGTTCCGCAGCATAAAAGTTTTACGATCAAATTATATTACCGGACGATGATAAAATTGATCTCTTTGTGACGTTTAGCGTGTTATGTTTTTGTTACATAAGATCAGGAACGGTTTTTCTTTCATGTACCTCAAACTACCTTGGTTGAAATTTGATATTGCCATAATGTTCTGAATATTATAGTTTATTAATATAAAGCCTTAATAATTACATAACTAGGAATAGGACCTTTATGTTAAGATTAATACTCATTGAGTCCAAAAGGTTTTAGTTTTGGTTTTGGATACAAATAAACCAATAATAAATAAACAACAACATTTTATTTCGTTTAACGTCACACAAACAATAATTTCAAGAAATTGTATTTTGGCCATATCCAACATAGTTTAAGAACGTACCACTAAGCTCATTCTAAAAATACCCCTGCTGCCTACTTAACAAATTTAATTTGCGTAAAAAATATTTCAATCCAACTTAGCGAGATATGACACGTTTGTTGTGATGTTTATAAGAAAAATAACTTGGGGAATTAGTATTCATGTTAGCTAAGGCCAGTATGTGGAAATTGGTTGGTTTTAATGAAATATTGAGTAGATTTCGTCTAGAAGAAGCCATTTACCTAGTTTCATCAAGATATGTCGAGAGATGAGGAAGATGTAGAATATATTTTAATCCCCATAAGGAATGACTTTGCATAATATGATAAAAGCGATAAGTTTAACTTTACAAGATTATCAATTAAGCATATAATTGAGGATTTATAATTATTTTCTGGTAATCTCCGACATCCTTTCTTGTACAAACGCGTACATCCGAAAAAAAATAAAAAAGGATTGTAGACGTAAGTAGGTTACCTGGGATTTGCAAACGGATCTCAGCAACAAATCATAAATCACAGGTATGAAGTAAATTGATTTTAAGATCACTATCGATAGTAAGAGGGAAAACAATTGCGTAATTAATTTGAAATCCGTCTTCTCAATTTATTCAATATCTTTGGTAAATAATTCTCAATGTACAACTAAAGTGGTAGTGTTTGCAACTGAACTGAGATTTGATTTAACTTAACTCCAGATAGAGAGATCAAAGGCCTCTAACTAAATCAATATGAGCTCTTGCCAAACTTCATGATCCAAACTAATTAGTGATGTAAAACATATGTACATATCACTCATTATATTTTATCAATTATAATAGTGTAAACTTTTTGACACTAGGAAATGTGCTACTGTAGCTTTAAATGACAATAAATGACGACTACATGGTTGGTTAATACTAATTCAGTAATTTATAGAGTGTGTACAGGCTGTTCGAAAACTTTGCTATACTTAATTAAGTAAGTAGTTTTCACACAAAATTATGACGTTCAATTTTTAACTCCTTATTCGAGGCCTACATGTAAATTTATTTTTGCTTTATTGCATTTACATTTTATCATAATGTGATCTTAATAAATGCTCGTACGACTGCAGGATCGGTTAAAAAGAGCAGAAATAGAGATATATTGCCTCCCATTGTCACAGAGAGAAGTAATATATGACAATCCAACATCTTACATGTTGGACTCATAAGAGAATTTAGGAATGAGTCTCCCTTGCAAAGTAATGTACTTTACTAGCTTAAAAAACTGGATAAATTGTTTTTAGTTGCATTAGCTTATCCATATACCTAGTACAACGTACAAAAGAATACATTTTATTTTCAAATTTTCATACATAAACATTATTTTAGCAGAAATAAAGTGTGGAAGTTACGTTATATAAAAGTGTTTGTTAATAATAATAGTTGAACGTACCATAGTAAATATATAAGAGCCTTAAAACAGCAATATTCCCTATGCACCACACGGCACTTTACCATTATTAATATTCTAAATACCTGAACAAACAGCTTCCATTGATGTTAATACATTATTGAGAGTATTTATTTTTAGAGTAATTACAATTTTGTAGCTTCCAAAGAACGAAACATAGGCCACGTTTACTTACTAGTAATTAATTACTTATTTATAAACAAACCAAGGCATTTATGTATATATTATGTCTTTTTGTGTAAAATCTACCTGTGAAAGATGTTTTAAGACGTGCAGAAGTTGGAAATTATGCAATTTGTAACAATAATTTATCACTTAAATCCTAGCCTAACCAAAACCCGAAAACCTCCTTCCCTCCAACAATGTAAGAGCGGTTTTATTGTTAGGGAACCCTTGTTACGGTCTAGACCGGATGATTCAAATATTACAATTAAATAGCGGAATAACCTTGCTAAGTTTGATAACAGTACGCGTACATATTTGGTAACTGAATAATTTTAGAGTAATAGTTACACGGATATTCTTTTTTCTGTGGAAGGGGCGTTTGAGAGGGAATGTTGTGGTTGAGTCTATACCTTGCGATATTGGTTATTGATATTGGAGCCGGATAATGAGGTTGCGCCGATAACTTGACTCCGATAAGTGTGCGCTGCACACAAAGTAAAGCACTGCTCCTTACATATTTGAAGTTTATTTAAAGTACCTTGTAACTTCGGAAGGTTTTCCTCAGAAACTTTATTTTTTGTTTCTGACAAAACCAACTGTTAATAAGTCAATATTTACCCAGTGCACCCCCTCCTTGATTATATATAACAGTCTGTTCTGTAGTGAGGACAATTTTTCGTGTAGTGAGTATTAAGTTATTAAATAATACGTAACAAGAGAATTTCTTAAGAAATTATCACTAAACAGACAGACCATTCTTTATAAATCTAGCGGAGATTGGCTACCCACAAGTATACTGTAACAAATAAATGTGAACAATTATCCTACGGGTGGGAAAAATTTTGTGTGGTGGAAAAATTTCTAACAAAATTATATCTCTTTTATTGTAGAGCCCAAAGTAATAATCTTCATGTCAAGAAAAGACTCTTGGTTTTTAGGATATACATTTTTGTGAAGAAAATATAATACCTTTTAGCTATTATCTGAGAGAGAAAACCATGCAAATGTAATGGGATCTCTACATCTGAAAAAAACATATTTGACATAATAAAATAAGGATGTGTCTGTCAACGAAATGCCAATAAATCTCGTGGCTTCTCCCAGCTGGCTTCTGATTTGACAAATGAACAAAGTTTTGGCATTGACAAATCAACTGACAGCTGTCTAAAACCAAAACATGTCAATCGGATTTTAGATAAAACATCATTCGTAGTGTATACATTAATGTTTATGTATTATTTTGCACATGTAGACGTTTTATGGTGTAAGTCATCTCATTCATGTCGTGAACGTTTAATTGACCTTCATCCTAATAAAATCACAACGTTCAACCCGGTCCAAATTTTGTGGGGTGGAAAAAGTCAGTGATTGCACTGAATGCCTAAGGGCATACATTTTGCTTTCAATCGTATGGATCTACAGCCATACACTTAATGACTATATTGACTATAAATGCTAATGTATCTTTTCAGCTAAACATTGACTGTATACAATACAGAACAGTAAAAATTAGATTTGACGATGGCTCTTTACTTTTTTTAGCGAAGATTTCGTTTAAACGCCTGTTTTCTTGTTGCGACGGTTTGCCCTCTTCTAGTTTAGTTTTGACTTTCTCTAAATGCTTATCCTGGATATCATAGATCACACTATCCTAAATAATTAATTATGCCTCTAGATAGAGCGGCAGCCTATCCGTAAGCAGTTCAGGAACATAAAAATTGACCAAAGGTATAAACTAGACAGGCTGAATTAAGTTTAGAGTGTCCATGTTGTTTCTTTATTATTACTGATACAGACAAACACAACACACATTTTCGTCTTTTTTTACAAGTGTGCTGTTGTAAAACTTGATAATAAGATGTATTATACACTAATTAACTCGTTATGAAATATAGGGACGTCACAGTCTGTGGCGATTCTGAACTGCACTGAATCACTCTGTCGGTCGCCAATTACTACCTCAAACGGAGCACGGGGAATATAATGTCTGTGGAGTTGTGCGTTCAAGGGCTTTCCGGAGAACTCTCAAAATTATATTCACACACTCTAATTAATGTTGCACTGTCGTCTCCAAGGGCCCTACATTATGTTTTCAATTTTGTTTGTTTATGTCCTATTTTGATTAAGGATGACGTTTACGAACGCAAGGCGATTGTAAATGCACTGTTTTATATATTTGTTAATATATCTGTTAAAATGAGGACGTTATAATAGTTGTTGACCGCTCTAAGACTATATAATTGTCCCGGAAGTAGTCACTTAGAATGTCTGTCAGCGGAAACTAAACCAAAACACTTGTAGCGGGATAAATTCATCCCTCGGCTATTCCTGCCAGGCGAATCAGAATAAAATAATAGTAGAAATATTTAAAATTCAATTTTAATAAGTCTTCTTTAACCTTCTATAAAATTTTGACTAGACAATTTTATTCTGTTTTATAATATATGTGAAGATAAAAGTTTGTCATGTCCTTACTATAACAGTCGTATGGATGAAAATTAAAAATGAACATAATCAACCTATTTTGTAAAAAATACTTTCTAATAATTTATTGAAGCATGAAAAAGATTACTTGCCTAATTGCCTTGGTTATTTAGCCGAACTAATTGACTTATTTGATAAGTCGTTCACACCTTATGTCTAACACCTAGTTGATTGAAAAAAGAACAATCGCTAATCATGAAATAATTATACATTCACATGCGATAAATAAGGGAAGTACGATTGAACTGTAAGTTTTTGGTGAGATGATTTATGCAACATTGATACTGAGTCCAGCTGACCCCATTGGTCGACGTTATCAATTGATTTAATAGCCTTATAACAAATGGCTGTTGGTTCAGTTTGCAAATTCCACATGTTTTATTATTATTTAGCATAAGTTAGTGAAGTGTGGTAACTGTAACATTCAGCAAATTTGTTTAGATTATTGTGCTTCGCATTTATTTCAAGCGATTACCACTTAACCAGGACTGTGATGTAATGCCGGGTTTATTACAGAGCCTACGTTGGTTGAAGTTAATCAAAACCTGAATGATGCTCAGTTTGATTGGCAGACATTAGTTGTACACTACTCTGCTCCATATAGAGTAATTAATTGATCAAGGGATAGATTTCTCTGAGAAAACCAATTATAGCTCTTGGTTGATTACCTGAAATAATATTCCGTCTTAATCACAGTTTATCAAGAAAATGCGTTTCAAAGTAGTCTGCCGCTTTAATGTGTGTATTTTAATAATTGAACAGTTTCCTACATGGAAGTTGGATGAGAAATGTTTTTTTAACTTAAACTATACAATATATATTCTTTCCACCAAAAGTAGCTATTTTCGATGACCGCTAACATCAACGAAAATGATCGTTTCCCAAGCTCTAATTTAGAGCAGGAGAAAAACGATCAGCTGATTTTCCCTTGCTCTCAATTTACTTTCCCTTGCTCTCTGTCAGTTAAGCATTTGTCACTGGTGTTTTTCACAATTTAATTTTACAGTTTAAATCTACGGTTTTTACTGTTTTACAGTCCAAATGTAAACGGAAGTATAAGCTACTGATGCTTTTGACGGGTAGAATTTTTTCGTGTTTAATATTATTCTAAAGAATTTTAAATTTATTAGAACTTATTTTATGGAATTGGAATTATTGATTTATTTTTTTGAATAAAATTATTCCAAGTCATTGTATCATCCCTTATAAAACAAATTAGAATTGAGAAATGTAACAGTTTTATTTAACTATTGTCTCTTTATATGTAGGCTATGTGTATATATTTGCGTCGTGATGAAAAGTATTGGTTATAGCTTGTGCCGAAAGTGGTTTCACGGCACTTGCTCCAGTTATTCACTCTCACGTGCGAGGCGCAGCCGAGCCTATGATGAACCTTATTTACCTTTGTAAGATAAATTGTTCGTTGAGAGCGATCCGTCTTTGAAAATTTGACATTTATACGGTCTTGCTGTTCTGTTTATGTATTCTTAATGCTCTCTTTACGTTAGGTTAATCTAAGAAGTTTCCATTATGACGAATCAATAATTATATAATATAGTGCAAATACAATAAATTATTTATAACTTATCGCTTCAAACATATTCGTGAAATGTGCAGCGGTTAATGTCAATGTATCACTTCAGATCATTATTATGTAAAATGTTAACTTTTTCCAGATTTTGTTTTTACCTCAAATAATTAAACAAGTGAATTTAGAATTATAATCAATTGTTATGGTTTCATAGCTTGAAAACGGCTGGTTTACTTTCAAGGAGGGGTTATTTGCAAACTTAAACTCTATAGTTTTAGGAAATACTTTCTCTGTAAAAATGTGTAAAAGTTTACATAAAATTGATATTTTTAACAAAATGTGGGACTGATGTATGAAAATGCCGTAATCGACGAAACGTGTCATAGTAATTTCTCCATTTGATTGCTATAAGCCAGCAAGTGATAATTTTATATAAAAATTGGTTACATCAAATAGGTATTTTTACATCTAACGTAAAAAGAGTTAAAAGTTATTGATTTATTTACTCTCAAGCTCAAATCGTAAACCCTAGCATTATTAATTTCACAATATTAGTTATTCTACAACTACTTAATTACATCAACAAATCCAACTTACAACACGCAAGCATTCGTTGCGTTACAAATATAGTCTAGCCTAATTCAAAATATAGTTAATCAAATCAACTATTCAAAGGGAATATTTTCCAAAAATATTAAGACGTAATTCACTTAAAGTACGTCATAGAACAATAAATAATAGTGACTTTTACACAGAACCTAGCCTGTTTAAATTATATGAATTTACGTGCAACTCGCCAGGGAGGAACAGCAGTAATGAAACGAAGCTGTAACTGTTCGTACCGTAGTATACAAGTTTTATGATCTAATTGTTTTACCGGACGATACTGAAATTAACTCTCTTTGTGACATTTGTGGGTAGTGTTTATGGTACATAATATCAAGAATAGCCTTCCTCCTACGAACCACTAACTACCGTAGGTGGAATTTTCCACCCTGTTTATTTCTTTAGTTTCACCCATCATTTAGATCAAGTAGCTTGCAATGCTACCGCACCTAGCAAATAAATTGCTTTTAAGATATAAATTTGCAGAATCATGATAATTTAAGAAATATTCATAAGGAGTGTTTATCTTTTGGATAGTAGTTAGTCACTAGCTCTCCTCATACCACGCTTTATGATTGTCATACATTTTCATGTAGTCTACTTTGTACCAATAAAATTTAAATCTCTTCTAAACTAATTATTATTTAAACTCTTTGTTAAGGTTGATACTCATCGAGGCTAAGAAGTGTTCGTATTTTGTTGTACACAACTGAAAAAAACTACCTATCTTTCATTTAACGTAACACTGACAATAATTTTAAGCATTTAAATAATATTTATAACCAGAAAAAAGTTTATCACTGACATTTCAGTACATTGAAATAAAACTAAGTCCACTGTAAAAAAATTAAAAGTAATTGTCGTAATAGAACATAAAAGTACAAAAATCTCTACGAAAAGTTATATAACAGGTCTCAAAAGCATATCAGTCTAATTAAACATAATTTCCAAGTTAAGGTAGCATAATATTAATCAAGGCGATGGGTTTATGTTCATAACTAACAACTTAACATTGAAAATTGGGTTTTGTCAATATATTTTTTAAAGTAAATATTTGTATTGGTAATCAGTAAGTTTTAGATCACTAATCCTTTTGATAAACAATTATTTCTGGTTTCAATTTGAAGGTTTTGTTGAAAAGTAATTGTGTGTGAGAGTATATCTGGCACACATTTTAACCTTAATAGAGATAGTTGCACGACAAAACTATGTTTCTGAACACGCTATTTGTACTGGACCACATTAAAGAGATTAAAGATGTAAAGAGCTTAAAAACATAGTGTATCTTTTTACAACATAACCATAACAAACGTTTACAGCTATAGTATTAATAACCATAACAAACAAACTGATACAGTATTAATATAATATAATATTAATTTCCTGTAGGTTTTTAATTAATTAAACTAATGATATAGTCGATAATTAAAGTGACCGTTATTCGATGGATAGGGTACACAAGTGACGATTTATTGTGGAGTTGGATTACACGACGGCGATGTGCCCTTTATCGGTAGCATATTTCAACTGGAGGACGTGATACCCATAGTGATATCCGCAAGCCAAACGACTTCGATGGCTAATGTGAACCAGCAATCAAGCCTAAAAGCACTACTATTGACTCCTATAAAATAAAAATACCAATATATGGGGTGAAATACCTTCCCTGTAGGGGTTGAGGTGGAGGAAACAACGTTACTTAAAAAGTATATGAAAACTGATCACCTGTTCTAATTTAAGGCAAATATTTCCACTATATTACTCAGTTGACAAATTATGCTAAACATATTGAGGAAAAAAGGTAATACTCTTGGCTGCCCTTAGTAAAAATTCTGCCCATATGCCGCCTTTGGCATCATCCCCCCCTTTTTTCAAAACTGTCAATTCCAGCTGAAGTAACAATTTTAACGCGGAAAAATATAATTCTGGATATTTATCCTAAAACTTAATTTATGTCGAAGTGACTCATTTAAATGCAAAACAAATAACTAAAATGGTTATTATATATGCCCTCAACTTTAAATACATTAATGATATATCGCGTTAAAAAAGTATACAATATCCATATTTGATAATAATAGCTTCACTTGCCAATTCAGTTTTTACAGTATTAAAAAAACAGTATGAAAGTATTTTTAAAGTATTTTTTACAGTATTTTACAGTATTTTTACAGCATTTTTTACATCAAATAATTTAAAATTGAAATTAAAATACAGTTATCTTAAGAGGAATTTTTATCAAAAATAAAAACAAGCTGAATAGAAGATGTATATGTCTTTGTAACCGATTTACAGTGTAGTGTTTGTTTCCAAAGCCAATGTTCTGCAGAGTGGTCCGAGGCTCCTCAGGCTGCAGCGATATCAATAACAACTGTAATTGCTTTGCCTTTGGACTTGCTTTGCCGAGTAATACCACGTACATCCATCTCCAACAGTGTATCATGTTACTGTATGACCTAAATGTTAGGAATAAAGAACATTCAACGGCTGAGTTTATTTTAACAGAAAATAATTTAAAAGAAACAAAAATATGTGTTACATGCCTAGGATTACCTATAATGTTTTATTGAGCCATCGTCTGTTTACGTTAGCAATAAAACATTGGTTAGCAACATTTATTTCGTTATTTTAGTGAAAAACGTATTTAAAAGGGCTTAAAATTCTTGAGCAAAAGCGTATACGCTAAGAAGAGGGGATTGTTTTAATTAAAGGATATACAGGGTGTTTTTGTTAATCAACTCATTTTTAAGATTGAATAATGCTATGACACATGAATAAATATGACACTGTCATATAAATATGAAATGAGTATTGTTTTGTTAATCTTTACATTTTATATAACCTATTATTTAAGTTTGGTCAAATTTAGTTAACATTATGTGTTCAAACAATCCGACTTTGGCATTTGTTGGTTGTGCTCTCTCCATCAAATTCCTCAACACGTGTTGCAAGGTACGTCTTTGAATTTCTTGCATTACATTTTTTATGTTTGTTTTGAGGTGCTGAATATCCTGTAAATTGTTTTCGTAGGCCTTACTTTTTATGTATCCCCAAAGAAAATTATATAGTGGGGTCAAATCCGGGGATCTTAGTGGGGAATATCCGTCACTGATAAAATAAAGTTTTGAGTAGCATTAAAAAACACCCTTTATCTTGAATGTAAGTCATAGTTTCAAGTAAAAGATAGTATCAATATCAACTCAATTAAAAAAAGAAAGATCGTTATTGACATTAAATGTATTGATAAAAAAATAGAATTGTCTTGGAGATTAAAAAGAATTTGATCTGTTTTCTTGTTGCAAGCAATTTTTTCCCTGGTAATTCCATATCGATACCTTTAGGGTCAGCATCTGTAACTGTCGGCAAAATATTAGAATGTCAGGGGTTAGATGAATTCGAAATTCATCACAGAGCAAGCAAAATATGTTTGAAGGAGAAGTTCTGGAATCCTCCAATAAAGAATCTTGTTTACTTGGCTATTAAACTTCTCAAATTCCGTTCATTATATTAAAGGAGATATTATTAAACATCAACTAAGAATGTTGAGTGAACTTTGTAAACTGGACAAAGTGATAAAAAAAGTCTGGTTAATTTGTTCTTATTAAAACACTTTATTTTTCATAATTGTTATTGTAACATATTTTAATATCCTTACTTACGTTAAAATCAAAGTAAAGTTAAAGGTGAATAAGAAAACAAGTTATGAATTTTATTAATATATGTACAAACAAATTGTCGTATAATCATTTGCTTTCTTTGTCTGATGCAACCATCGATAAGTTGATTCATAACCTCCTAATAATTAATATAAACTAATCAATACCCCCGTTGCAGCAGACCTGAATACTCAGCAAATTTGAAATGCATAACAACATATTTCAATCCAACATAGCGAGATTTTGACATGTTGTAAGCTCCACAAGAATGGCATGGGGAATGAGTATTCAGGTTTGCTGCTATAGGTGTATTAAAAATAGGTGGTTTTAATTCAATATTTAGGAGATCTGAATTAGAAGAGGCCATTCACCAAGTTTTATTAAGATATGTTGAGAAATAAGCGAGATATAGAATTTTACTTATTTCCCATAAGGTTAACATCGGGACAACGTACTGTGATAACCGCTTTCAATATCTCGGTAACTAATGGACATAGAGCAAAGACTCAAAATACTGATTTTTTTAGCTGAATTCAATAGTGGCAACAAAAATTGGATTATTTTATTTTTCTATGTAAAAACTCAAAAACCCCATGTGGGGCTTAACCCCCCCCCCCTTTAACCCCCCTCCTCCTTCCGGTGGTCCGATAATTCTGGTTTACGAACTTGTCCGAGGGATTACCACTTTACACGTCTGCACCAAATTTCATTGAGATCGGACCATATTTACGGCCGCTGATATATCAATTCGAACGAATAGTATGTTTTGCTTATGGGGGCCCCAAAACGAAAAGTTATCATGGTCTTTGGCTTAAGTCTTGCCATGAGACCTACGGTAATAGCTCCTTCCCTATAGGGGAAATTCCTTAAAAATATATATTAAGATGTTTAAATAGTTTTATTTTATCAAAGCCTGCTGAATATGTTTACCGAACGTTTTCTACTGTGCTTACTTTGCTTTTATTGTTTTAGGTAGAAAATTAACTACTACACTGACGAAAGCCCTTCGGAGGGATCCTGAAGTCAAACCAAACTCCACCTACTAACTTCAAAATGAGATCTGGGTTAACTTTACAACAGTGAAGACATCAAAGCACGCATCCACTATTTGCTAATAGCAAATAAACTATTATTAGGAGAATTCCATATATGTGATCGCCTGTGCTTATATTAAAACGAAATACCGGTTAATTAGATTAAATATATTCTTACAAAACATCTGTCAGTTTAGGGTTGTTAGAACAATTAATTTCAAGGGTTAAAATTAATAATCAATGTTTTCATGAAGATAAGTTTAACAGAAATTTTGCCGTAACAAGTCCTTTGATGCTCATTTCAGTAATCCCCTTGATAATAGTTTAAGGCTAAGTAAAAGTGTTTTTTAATTTTTTTATTTTGTAATTCATTAGGTTTATGTTTAGAGTGATGAATTCCTATGGAATTTTCTTTCCTCTCCTACTTTTCATCGTCACTTCAACACACATATACTGCAACCTTCCACCCTACAGATCGAGTATGTATGCATTAAACTCGTAAAACAAACGAGATACTCGGTCATTCTCCCTACATTATAGCCTGGAGTAGAAATAAAGCACGTTTTGAACGTTGAGAACGTTTTGGGATTACCTAACATTACTGACTGATCACTTGATACTTCGTATGTCTTAAAATATTACTAATAGTTTTCAATGTCTGATTGTTTGTTTCTATAATGCTTAAAGTCTCTCTTTAAATTATCTTTGGTATTTTAAAATAATATTTAAGTCTTTAAATCAAAAGCCAAGGCCCCCCAAGATTTAGTTGTGCAAAGCTTTAAAAATGATGTAAAGCGTAAAACTCAAACTACAGTATCGTATTCTTCTTGATGAACTGATAACATTGGATATTATACAATTTTAAATTGAAAACAATCAATTAAATATATAAAAAATTAAATATATATTAAAAATATTGGTTTCTTTTCAATGTAAAATTATACAGTATCGTAGTTCTCATCTCTCGGCCGAGGACCCACGGCGCATGGCGTTCATTCGCACGTCGCCCCCAGCGCCGGCACACACGCTGGTGTCTGACGTTCCACAACACACAACCACTCGCACAAATACCATCAAACATTTGGTTGGTGTTTAATGTGATTTTACATTCATGTTCCATAAACATATAATATTTATGGAATTCTATATTTTTTGTATAAATATAGATAGTTTATTTTTTACCTTGTTTTTAAAGCGTATAATTTTATAATAGTGTTTTTTTTCACAAATTATATTTATCACTTTAACTATATATTTAAACCGACAGAAAAGCAATTTAAGTTTATGTAGTTTGTAAAAAGATTATTAAATAGTGTGTTGATATTATAATTATATAATTTGATTTGATAGTATTTAATTAATGGATTTATGTTATATTGGATTATATTATGTTGGAGCGAATTGGTGTTAAAATTTATATTACCTTATATATATTAAAGCGTACCTATTTTAAGTACGAAGATTTACGATGAATTGCGTTTTTTTTACCTTTAAGTAATTAACCATAATGTTATCTTACTTATGATGTATTGACTACCTAAGAAGAGTTACGGTAGTTATAACCTATAGGAACAGTTTTTTTCGAGCGCGATTTGAATTGACAATCAACTTGAGTTTGAAGAACTAATTGCAAACTACAGTCGATGCTGTGAGTGGAAAGTTCGTATTAACGAACACTTTTGCTAAAGTCAGCTTGTAACACGTTGTTTTATCAGCTTTTGAAACAGCTTGTCAAAATATTGTTCACAAAATTAACGTTAAATTGCGTAAAGACGTAATAATGTAAATTCAGAATTAATTTTCACACTTTGAGCAACAGATAGCATTTTAACATTGATATTTAAACCAAAAAAAGTAATCATAAATTTTCACACATTTCCAACCCAATATATTATATTGTTGACATAGGTATTTGCTATGATTAGACGATAAAATAATAATTATAAATTTATTAAGGGAGTAAAGTGTAAGATTATCATCCCATTTAATTTGGTTTCTGTTGTTTTCTGCCTGCCAGTAATTGGCTGTTAGCCTCTGTAATTCG
Source organism: Flexamia atlantica (assembly GCA_035578135.1). Lineage (NCBI taxonomy): Eukaryota > Metazoa > Arthropoda > Insecta > Hemiptera > Cicadellidae > Flexamia > Flexamia atlantica. The sequence continues at coordinate 136,926 of JAQJVK010000143.1, read as the reverse complement.
TTGTAATGAAACATAATATTAATATCTAAGTGAAAATTTGAAGGCGCAAAATTCCTGTATGATTGATTTTAATGCCATTCTTGTGGGTTTGCTTTGTCTCCCGTCGGGAGGCAAAGTAATCACTTCTCCCGGTGGTAAACAAAGAATTATTTTACTTACCCAAGATTAAGACGAAGTAATTCCATTTTACTTACCATCTGACTAAGCATTACAGGCTAGGGAATGTTGATTTGTGTAAGTTAGGAAGTATTATGACGTTTATTAAGGGTGAACGTAAGGGAGAAAACTACAATGGATTAATTTTTATATACAACAATAATTACTATTCTTTGCGTAGTTAGTTTAGACTCCATTTACTCACTTTGATTAATCTATTTGGTAAATAATTCTCAAAGTGCAATTAAAGCAGTAGTGTTCGCAACAGAATAAAGATTTGAATTAACGTAGCTCAGATAGAGATCAAACGTCTCAAACTAAACCAGTATGAGCTATTGCCAAACTTGATGATGAAAACTAATTAATTATCGAAAACATATACAATCATACAAATGTATTTACTTATTAGATTTTAATAGTTACTAGCTATTCTTATTAAAATTGTATTGACCGTCAATTCAGTTAGATACTCATAGGTTTTCACAAAAATAGTACATTCCACAGTTAATTACAATAAAAATGTAGATGAATCTTCCATTATTTTGAAAAACATTATTGGGATACTTAGGATTCTTTTGCATTGTAGCCTCCGGATCCACAACAAATCTAGTTAATTTTTTATCAGGAAATTTTTTTGAATATATTTTAATTTGTTCTTAAATAGAACCTCTAAGGCAGGCTGTCTTTCGAGATCATGTTTTCAACAAATATAACAAGTTTAATTATTTTTTTGATTTTTCCTTTCAGGTTAAGCGTATCAAGTATATCAGGTTAATTTACCTAATTAAAATATCCTGGCTGTATTTTTTTTATATTAGTTACCACTGGTATGATAACAATGACACAAGAATGGGTAGATAGTGCTATCGATAGCAAATGTTTGTTTGTGTTTCTTTTTATCGCTTATCATTAAGATCTGATTTTGTCAATGGTAATGTAAATATGGTTCCTGAGAAATGAAATACACTCTATCCTATTTAATTATGTCTGCTGTCAGTGATGGTCCAATTCAATTCAATGGTCCAATGGTCAATTCAATTGACTTTAATACTTGTAGAAACAATGAGTTTTTAAGGATTTTACTGATGGCATTCTGCAAAATGCTTTCAATAATTTTGATAAGTATAGCTGATTCTAGGAACATTATTCTTGTGTATATAAACTACCTTTTTTTAACTGTACCAAGCTCCTAAGAATTAACTGTACCCTGTACAGCTCGAATTAGATCTTGCGACGGCTCTAATTTCATTTTCAAAAAAGTTTTTGTTTAAACTTTTGTTAATAAGTGAGGGTAATTTGCTCCTTGCCGGTTTGGTTTTTACTTTTCCCTTGAACTCATCCTGTATATCATAGGTCACCCAAATATTGAGCTCAAGTATAATGGACGCCAATTCTTGGGGCCCAGTGCGGTGGATGCGCGGTAGCAAAAACGACTAGTGTGCATGCGCGACAACGCTTCGCTAGAGCGCAGCACTGTCATTCTGCTCTCAGCCGTCAACAATAGCATGTCACTACATGTCGTCCTAAAAACATTGACCGACGGAACATTGACTCTTACTGGCGATTAATGATCTGTTTTAATTCTATTCAATAATATAAAATATTTCATTAGTATTTATCTAAGCGTCTTGTCATTCTGAACAACGATTGATAGATAAGCAGTAACTTTGTGCGAGCTGCCGAACGTACGCAGCCAGACTAGTACAACGTCGGCCGCTGCTGCCGCCACTACCCCCCTCTCCTCCCAGCCTACCCACTCCCCGCCCCATGCGCGGACTGGGCCCCAAGAATTGGCGCCAGTTATATATCAATAAACAGATAATAAGCAACAAAATATTCCAGAGCACTATATCAAGTTTAAAAACTATATGCTCTTTCAATATAATATTACATAACACACATTTTCCACTTTATTAACGAGAAAAACGATTTAAATTTATATACTAAATAACTCATTTTAAATTATCTTTAATAACAATCAATATATACCAATTAACTCACTATGAAATGTTCGGGCTTAAAAGTCAGTGGTAATTCTGAACTACACCCATTCGGTTGGTGGCCAATTACCACATCAACCGGACCAATAAGGGAATAATGCCAGTAGTAGTTCTGCTTTTAAGGGTAAAATTATATTTCCACACTCTAATAATGCACAGCCCTACATAATGTTTGCAATTTTGTTTGTTCATATTTTTTTCCGAAGGTAAGTGAATTCGGATATATACTTTCGATAGTGGTTGAGAAATTGGCTGTGATACTGGTTGAAATGGAAGAATTTCAGCATTTTAATATAATGCTAACCATATGCGCACTCGACGATTGTTAAGCTATTTTCACTTCACTAAAAGTATTTAGTTAATATATCTGAGATATTAAGGACCTTACAGCAGTTGACGGTTCCACAAAAATGATAGAATTGCTCGGAATCGGTCGTTGTAGATTTCTGTCAGCGGACATGGATACTAAACCAAAACACATGTTGAAGTTTAAACTCATCTCTCGGCTATTAGTCCCGGCTTTGGTTTATTAGGATGAAATGTGGTTGAAATATGTAGAATTAATATTGAAAAGTTATTGAATTTTAACTAGCAACAATACTTTTGAAATGATTTTGAATAGTTATAAAGATGAGAGTTTGTTGTTCTTATTGAATAAAAAAATAAAAAGCTGAAATGAAAAACCTAACATTTTTTACCCATTGTGAATAAAATACTTTTTTTGACCATTCAATTTATTGACTTGCAATTTTTGGTATTTGATGACTCCACAAATAATGTTACGGCACATTTTATTTTTAAACATAAAAAACATAATTTTTATACCTAATTAACTTGACTGGTACAGTCAATTAATTAACTTAATTTCTTTAATGGGTTTATTTAACGAATAAAATAAGACAATCTGGTTATCATTATATTACTATTAACCTAAGCACTGATGATAAAAAAGGGAAATATGATGGAATTGAGAGTTTTTGAATGGGATGATTTATGCGACTGTGTTGCTGATTGCGGCTGGTTCCGTTTGTCAGGGTTATTAATTAATAGCCTAAGTACCTGGTGGACCGAGCCTTGCTCGGTGCTTTTTCATGTTTACCAGTTCATCCAGTTACTATAAAATATTTCAATGTCATAAAATTGATAAATAGAAACCTTTTTTATTCCTCCATGGACTCTTCATCCCATTTGCTGTTTTTTCCCTTGATGGCTGTAGATTCCAAACAGCTGTTATGATTACTTCATTTGTTTACACTTTTCCTGTTTATTTTCGTTGCTATCACGGCAACCCATAAGGCCAATGTTAAATTTTTACAACTTTAAAATTCGATTTAATAAGTTATTAGATTTTCTCTGGCCAAGTAATCTGCGTAAAAGACGTTTTTGAGTCATAAATTACTTATTTCCAGACTTTGAAGGAAATCCTCGTAACCGTTTTTGAGATAAATGTGCAAGCAAGCATACAAGCAAGCAAGCAAGCACGATAACATTACTCATATAAGAGTATAGGATAACGAACCGCTGCTTAAATTTCGGTTTTGTTGCTTAAATTTCACGTTTTTCTTACGATTAGGTGATTCAGAATACTTTAGTGAGCATAACATGGCAACAAAGCCAACAAATTTGTAGACTACTGTACATTTTACTAATTTCAAACTAATACCACTAAACGAACGATTTAGTGTTCTTAGTACAGCTCTCATCCCAGAAACTACGCTGGTTAAGGTTAATCAAAACTTGATTGATGCTCAGTTTGATTGGAAGGCATTAGTTTGACGCTACTCTGGGCCACATTGAGTAAATAAATGATCAAGAAATGGTTTCGTCTGATGAGATGAATTACTGATCATGGTTGATAACCCGGCATATCCTATAACAATTGCAATCAATCAAGAAAATATACTTTCCAAAGTAGTCTGGCTGAAAAAATGTTTATTTGATTAACTGCACAGTATCCCTAGTACAATTTACATGAATACTCATTATAAATCTTAAAGTACACGTGAGATATTCTTGTGTGAATAAAATTTTCATAGTAAGTTTGTTTAACAGAGATAAATAAAATATTAGCAAATAAATACATCCCCGCGCATATTTGTCATAGCTTCCTAGTTATACCTAGCCAATCATTTCTTCTGAGAACAGTCTCTACACACGTAAGAATACCTTTAATATTCTTCAGTATTTTGACCAATCATTTTCTCCTCTTCCTATTTACATTTTTTTGTTTTAAAAGTTGTTTTTTCTGTAGGTCAGAAAATATTCAAGGCAATTGGCAATACTTTACTAGTAAACCATTAATGAACAAACTAGATATTTTAAAAATCAAGGTTTAAGTATACTTTACTTGGATTTTTAAATATCGGAATTTAAATATTTTGACGTAAAATTCAAATTATTAAGAGGAGAGGTCCAAAACATACTTTGACATCCTCAGCAGCGTTTGACTTTGATTAATGAGTTTCAAGAGAATATGAACGCTCTTATAGTTCATCTATCAATTTGTCATCGACGTTTCAAAACTAGGATTCATTAATGCTCAAGCGAGCTCATTTAGAGTGATCAGTCTGTAAAAAATATTTTACATATATGAGCTCGATATTCTGTTTATGTATACTTAATGCCGTACTTAAGTTGGGTTGATACTGAGAATTTCTAGTATTATAAAATTACTTATACTATATTGTACTAATACAATTATTCTTTATAACCTATTACTTTGAAAATAAACGTGAAATGTAGAGCTGTCATGTTATACATTTGTCATTGTTGTACAAAATTATTTAAAACATTGAAAAATTTTGCCATAAGTAGGTTTTTCCCCACGTGAGTAAATAGGTGGATTTAGACTCATAATCGAATCGTACGAATTTGCAGCTTGAAAACAGTTTATTCCTCTTATATTAAAATTAATAATTATTAAGAAATACAGTTTCGGTAAAAATGTATATGATTTCACCACAGATCTCTTCACGTGATCCACTTGGCTTCAAAGAGCCATAAATAACAGTGACTTTTACACAGAACCTAGCGTGTTTGAATTATATAACTGTACATGCAACTCGCCGGGGAGGAATAGCAGAAATGAAACGGAGTCATCATCATTCTCTCCAAAGATAAAGGTTTTATGATCCAATTATTCAACCAGACGATAAAGAAATTGACTCTTTGTGACATTTAGCGTATTATGTTTTTGTTGCATAGTATCAGGAATGGTTTTTCTTTTATGAGAATAACTTCTTGATTAGCTTCTTCTTAGATGATCTTGATTCTTCTTATGATCTTAGATCTTAGATTCTTGATTCTTCTTATGATCTTAGATCTTAGATTCTTGATTCTTCTTATTATCTTAGATCTTAGATTCTTAATTCTTCTTATGATCTTGATTTATGAGAACCAAAAACTACCTTAGATGAAGTTTTCCCCCCCTTCATTTTCCTCTTTTTACATTTTCTTTAGAGCAAGTATCGGTTTCAGTATTGCCGCACATAACAAGATAAATAGCTTTAAGATTTTACTTTTCAGAGGGGAAAAAATTAAGTAGAGTGTTAGCCTTTTGCAAGTTGTTTATCAGCTCACCTCACGCCACGCCATATAATTGTCACTAGCTTTCTGTATATTCTACATTACCAAGATAAACTGTTAATCATTACTTAACTAAGAAATTGATCCCGATGTTAAGTTTTATATTTTCGAGACTAAAACATGTTTGCATTAAGTTATGAATAAATATAAAAATTATAATGGAATTGAATTTATATAAATGTTATTTTAGATTAGTACAGATTTAGATTGAATACATTATTAGTACAGATTAACAGTTAGGACACTAATGCATTCGGAGAATTAAAAACAATTACTATCCTAAAATATGCGGCTTGTTAAATAGTACTATCAAGGCCGCTAAAGTGGCCTTACGCTTAGGAAACATGGGTGCATGTTGACTTCAACAAAGACACTTGCATGGCAAAACTAGTTTACGAGCACGCTATGGCATTGTGTAATGGAGAGCTGTCATAACACTCAACAAGTTCTAATTAAATAGGTATAAGTTGAAAACTAGGGCTGGGTAAGATATTGTATTAAATCCGTGCATAAAATAAAAAATGTGGATATATGCATTGTGGGGTAAGATCGAATTCTGTGATCGTCTTTTATTTCGGAAAATAATTGTTATATCTTACTAATGTCTGGAAAAGGCGAGCTTACAACTGAGAATTATAATGGGCTTAAGGTAAAGACTTATGGGCTTTAAATGCTTAGGTAAACGAAACTAGCGACTGTGTTGCCACAACTCAAACATTATTATTACTAATATTTCTGATAAATTTGCTCGGACTGCAGATTTATCAGTTTTCTTCAAAAACCATAATATGTGAAAAAGAAGTATCCACTTTGTACTTTCTGAAAATTTTGTTTTAAGACTTATTGCAAAAAATGCAGATTGACCTCTTAACAGAACATTCAACAGAAATGTTCACAGAACAGAACAGAAAATTCACCGCAATATAGTTCCTGAAGTAAGCAATGATGGTAAATACAGCGGTTATAAAAAATAACCGTTTAGCTGTTCTAGTTTAACACGAGTAATTTTAGTTTAACTGTTGAGAAAACCCTGACAGATTATAGTACTTATGCCATTTTCTGCACATATAATGATGTAATCTTCCCCTTTTAAAAACTGTAGATTCCAGCAGGTATAAACAAACATGTAGTCTGGATAAAAAATATTTATTATCTTACTTAAATTTATATTCAAAGGCCAAAATTACCCGGATTCTTCAAGAAACCCCTAGTTCGACAACAATTAATCCCAAAATTGACTAACGTGGCCTCGGTGAAAACATTTGAGGTAGACATAGGTTTTTTTAACAACTTCCTAATGGCTGAACATGAGATAAATTTAAATTTTCGATTATCTATTTATTTTACAGCTTCTAAGCAGAGCGTGTTTATCAGGTAGTTTAAATGTAAAACAAATACCTTAAATGATACTGTGGGTCATACCCATAGATAAATATAACTGCATTTACATGGATAGAGCTTTACCTCTTAATTTAAATACAAAATGGGATACCGCTTTAACAAAGTATAATCTACATTTTTTTGTAATAGTTAGCTTCATTTGACAATATAGTTTTGAAAGTATTTTTTTATGAAAAAAGTTTAGAAATTGAAATAAAAATACAACTATCTGAAAAATTTGTTATTAAAAATTAAATAATCTGATAACAAGGTAAGTCTTTGTAACGAGTTAACAGTGTTGTGTATGGTTCCAACGCCAATGTTCTGCAGAGTAGTCAGATGCTGCTCGGGCTGGCGGCGATATCAATAACAACTGTAATTGCTTTGCCTTTGGACTTCAATGCAATGCTGAGTGGAACGACGTACGTACATCTCCAACACCGATTTTTGTTATTTTATGGCAAAAGATTTTGGAGATTAAATATAGTTCAATATGAAATTATTTTAACAGCATTGAATATTGAAATATCAAAATAAATTTTCATTTACCTCTTGGATTGCTTATATAGTTTTTTTAAATTTTTTTTATATTCTTAACCCAAAATATATCAGTCACATATTTTAAATAAAATGTTTATATTTTGAAAAGGTCCCTAGTTAATAACATATTGTAACTGAACAGTTTTTTATATTTGAGGTTCTGTATTGTTAGTTCAACTGTAAAACTATAATTGAAGATTGTAGTTATGGACTGACAGATGAAATGGTTACCCAGTCGTAGCTGTGGTATGAACCCACATTGAAAATATTTTTTTACTTTTAAATCTCTCCCCGCCGATTCGTAGTGTATGGAAAATAAATAAATAAATAATAAATAAATAAATCTTTATTTTCTCTGCACATACATACAAAAATTTACAATATATTGGTAAAGAGACACATAACAAAATTAAAAATAATAATTAAAACCAGGCTGACCTCAGAAGATTTTGTATGCGCAGATGAAAAATAGGGCCCCCAAGACATAAAATGTCTGTTTGGGGGTTCCGTTACTAAATATAACCATTATTTAATAGAGTTCGGAGCATTTAAATGTAAACAACAAATTTGATGTAACGATAGTAAAAAAATACAACTAACCTACAAAATCTTGTGCTTTAATATGAGTATACATTCCCCACACTGGTACTTCAATAAATATTAATAAAGTAATCTAGAAAAAAATCAATACTGTATCTAAACTTAAAACCAATTTCAAAGCTGTTACCTACAACAAACTCTCAACAATACAATTACTTAATCTACAAACATATTATAAAATATAGATAGAATAAGAGACAAACATTTAATTTCCTATATATACAGTATAAATACAAAACATGAATATATTTTTTAATAAATAGAGGCTAACTCTAACCTATAACACTTGAATAAAATCTATGACACTATACCTAACAAATCGTCTGCATTCTTTAGAAATTTTTATGATTATTTATTGATTTAATATTATTTGGAAGTTGATTAAATATTCTTGGTGCAATGAACTGATAAGTTTGTGTAAAGAACGTTAGATTTGGCTTCGGGACATGTTGTAAACTTACATTTCTTAATCTTGATTTATAACTATTGCTTTCGCTATACAAATCTGCTGTACTGCGGAACAGCTTAAGAACTTTAAACACAAAAAGTGATCGTGTGGAAAAGTGTTGTCATTGTCTTCATTTTTCGAATTTGAGCGGTAAGTAATTTGTTTTTGAGCTCCCTGAATGTGAAAACTTTGTTCTCAGAGGACTGCTTGTCCGTCCGTATGCTCTTAAAAATGAAATAGTGCTTTTTTATTATTAATATTTAATATATATCAACCGGCTGCGGCTGTGGAGAAAATTGATTTTTTAGTTTGGCAATGAAAACAGTGAAACTGTTCCTACGTTCACGGGAAATGAGTGGAATTCTCTATCTCACTTATTTCACAGTACGTTTTAAATAAATAATTTTTAATTAAATAAAAAATTTCATATATAAATTTATTATTTATAGAAGACAAAGAAAACTAACAGTTACACCATTCAAAACGATTTGCAATACTTATAACTCGATATTCTTGATCATATCTAAACTTATTGAACTTCACCTCATTATTAAAATACGTGCGTAAGTTCAAATAGCATTATTACATAAATATTAAAAAAAACATGTTTGTCTTAAAAAAAGAAAATAAATAAAACTTTTTTTAAATTGATTAATGAATTCGTTTTCGTAAACAAAGGTCAAATTCCTCGTTAATTTTGAAGACATATTTTAATGAAAGAACGGAATTTGATGAAGGTTTATTAGCCAAGTAAACGAGATTCTTTATTGGATTCCAGAACTCTTCCCTGAAATATATTTTTTCTGTTCCAGATTATGTAGTTTTAAACTACTTTAACAAGACCTTTCATATGAATATTTTACCAAAGTTAAAGATGCCAATACAATAGATATCAAAGTATTTTTTTAATTACTTGCTCGCATAAGAAACCAGATAAAATTCCTGTTAACATTTAAGACATAGTCGTTTTCGTTTATATTTAACTCACGTAACGTCACATGACCATCTTTTGTGTATGATTTGATCTAAAAATTGATAGTTCAAACTTATTTTCAATTTTTTTTTTCGTTTAGTTGTATAACAGTTGAAATTGGACCATTTGTGCTGGAAAGATGTACAATATAAATTAGGTTGACCTATGTTAAGAAAGTAAAGCTGTTATTTCTGTTATCTGAAATACTTGTTTTTTTATGACTTATAATCTACTTAAAAGATATTATCACTTTAAAACCTACCTTCCTTCTTACTTTATAAACTTATGCTCATAAATATTAACCGTTAATGAATATATTTTTTGGTAAAAACCAAATATATATTAAAAGTTCACATTGCTAACGTAAACAGACGATGGCAAAATAGTGTGAAGAGCGGTCGCTGGCTTAGGATGATGCAGGAGTGGACGTGACAGGCTTACGTTTGAAAGTCTTACCTGGGGTATTGTGAAAAGGGTCTAAAACAGCATTGTTGACAATTAATTAGACGGAATAAGAAATCTTACACATACTTTATTCCTTTATCCGTCAAAATTTTGAGCCTGATCATTTAAAATCATTAGGACGGTATCATATAATAAAGTTCCCAAGGGTTTATGAACTATCAAATTTTATAATCAATCCTAAACCAATTATCGAGTACTTGCATTTTTACCATAAGGATTTTTTAATGGTAATTTCTGCGAATTCTGTATGGTAATGATATAGAATTCTGTAAATTTAAATACCCTCATTGCGGCAGACCAGTATATTTAGGGAATAAAATAAATTACACACATACATATTCTTTAAACACACACATACTTTTTAACATATTTTTTTCTTATAACAGATTTTAGGTTAACATATTGATATTAAACCTTTTTCTCCGTGAGTATAAATATGTAGATTTATTTTTTTTATCATACAGAGTGTAAAAAAGTCCGTCCCCCCTCTTTGATTTGTTTGTTCGTCAACCTGGGGAATGAACAAACCCCAGGTAACAATTAATTAACCTTTGGGGAATGATACTAACTCAACCCAAATTATTTTTGACGTTACCAAAAATTTTGAGTGTCCCCCAAGAATGGGGGATTTTGGGAGCAATTCAAATTTTATAATGCAAACCCCCTTTGAGTGACCCCTCATTTTAAAGAGCTTTTAAAAGGTAGGTGAATGGCGAAAGTTGGAGGTCTCTAACGTGTTTCTATCCAAATTGGCAGCTTGTCAAAGTTTAGAGTACAACACATCCTTGAAACCTGGCGTCTAGGACGTTTGAAGTTTTAATTCACCTTTGGTGACTTAAAAATGAAATGACCCTGGGAAAATGTTATTAAATGAAAAAGTGGTCTATTTTGGTGATATTTAAAATTTTGAGTGCCCCCAAAAATGGGTGATTTTTGTGGCAACTCAAAATTTTCAAATTCAAAAACCTTCCGAGTGACCCCTCATTTTAAAAAAGCTTTTAAAAATAGGTGAATGGTGGAGGTTGGAGGCCTCTAACGTGTTTCTATCAAAATTGGCAGCTTGTCAAAGTTTCGAATACGACTCCTTGAAACTTTGACTAGCTGCCAATTTTGATAGAAACACATTAGAGATATCCAACCTCCCCCATTCGCCTATTTTTTTAAAACTCTTTTAAAATTAGGGGCCACTCGGAAGGGGTTTGAATTTGAAAATTTTTAGTTGCCCCCAAAATTTCTCATTTTTGGGAACACTCAAAATTTTAAATATCACTTAAAGAGACCAATTTTTCATTTAATAACATTTTTCCCAGGGTCATTTCATATTTAGGTCACCTAAGCTGAATTAAAACTCCAAACGTCCTCAACGCCAGGTTTCAAGGATGTGTTGTAATCAAAACTTTGACAAGCTGTAATTTGGATAAAAACATGTTAGAGACCTCCAACTTTCACCATTCACCTACTTTTTGAAAACTCTTCAAAATGAGGGGTCTTTCAAAGGGGTTTGCATTTGAAAATTTTGAGTTGCCCCCAAAATCCCCTATTTTTTTGGGACACTCAAAGTTTTTGTTAACGTCAAAAAATAATTCGGGTTGAGTTAGTATCATTCCCCAAAGGTTAATTGTTTTTCTTAAAAAACAAAAAAATTAAAGAGGGGGGACGGACTTTTTTTTCACACTATTTTTAAGTTTAAATACGTAAATTTAAATATGATCTAGAATATCGAGTTATAACTTTTACAAATAATTTTTAAGGATGTAACTATTAGTTTTCTTTACATTGTACAACTATCAATACAAGAACACATAATTAGGTGAAAAACGATAAAAACTAATACTATTATATTTTATTACACGAAAAAATTTTTAGTTTTTTCCTAATAAAGCCGTTAGAAAGCTTGTACATGAATAGTTACAAATAAAAGTAAAAAAAGAACATTATTATTCTTTTTACATAATTTTCTTCTATCAGAACGTTCATATATTTACCGAACTTTTTTCTAGGTGTTTTATTGTTACATTGTTCTGGGTAGAATATTGACTACCAAATTGATGAAAGCCCTGAGGAGAGTTCCTAAAGTCAAACTAAACTGCATCTACTAACTTCAAAATGAGATTTGGGTTGACTTTACAATAGTGAAGACATCAAAGCACGCATCCACTATTTGCTAATAACAAATAAATGGTTGTATAAAGACTTCCACATAAGATCGCCTGTGATCAAATTAAAACTAAACTCCTGTTTTTTCATCAAGGACATTGTTACAAAACAAACTGCTTTAGTACATTATAGGTCAAACCTTACAATGCCTTCCCTTACGTCAGGAAATATGTCCTTAATGTTTAGAAAAAAGTTCAAAAACTGGATTTAATTGTTCAGTTAATGACAACATATTTATTAAACACCACTAGCATAGTTATACACGTTATTTTATGGTTTAATTCAAAATTAATTGTTTCATCAACTGCAGAATTTCACAGCAGTTAGTTTTGTCGGAATGGGTCCCTTGATGCTCATTTGAGTAATCCCCTGATGATGATGATTTTGAACATAAATCAAATTAGTTTATTAAGGCTACTCAATTTTTTTCTTTTCACAAATATTCAGCGACCTTTCACCCTAAAACTCGAGTAAGTATGCATTAAACTCGTAAAACCAGAGAGTGGTTCTTCCTACCTTAAAATATGGATTAATACCAAACTTTTTTGATGTTTTAGTAAAAACCTTAACATTACTGACTGTTCAATTAAAATTTTTACCTCTCAAAATGCTAGAAATTATTTTTATTATCCAATATTTGTTTTCATAATACGTAATGTATACATACTTTGGCACGAAAAATTGTGTTTTGTTAAAATTACATATAGTATAATTCAAATAGCATTTAAGTTTAAAAAAATTTCAAGCCAAAGCGCCGCGCCGCAGGACTCGAAATGATGCAAAGCGTAGAGCTCAGCCTGCCGTGTGTTCTCATCTCCTGGCCGAGAAGGACCCACGGCGTTCATCCACACGTCTCCCCAGGCGCCGTCATACCCGATGTTGGATTGAAATACTCTGCGTTTCATTTGTTTTAACATTTGAATCGTAAGCATAAATTAAACACGTTTCATAAGTTTGTAGTTTGTTCTTTCAATCTATTTACTACAAGACATATGGTAAAATAAATTGTTTGGTTTTTATGAGTAAACTATATTAAACCAATTTCATGAAACGTTTTTACTCCATTCAAAAAATAAATGTAATTGACAGCTAGATTTTATCCTACTTGTTTTTTAAACTTGAATTTTCCAACTTATATAATATTATTTGATATGAGTATTTTTAATTTTAAACTACTCAAGCCTGTACAGAATTAGTATTATTGTCAGTCACCTGTTAGGTAAAGATTTACCAAGTTCTTCCTCTTATTGCATGATATCATCTTACATTTGGTTTATCAACTACCAAAGCGTCATGTTGGTAAAAACATAATATTCACTTGTTCCGAGCAGAACTAAACTTGACAATCAACACGAGTTAAAAAACTAACTTTAAACTGTAGACAACACTATGAGAGGAAGGTTCGCGTTAACGACCACGTTCGCTCAAGTCAGCTTGCAATTGGTTGTTTTATCAGCTTTTAAAACGACTAGTTAAAAGTTTGTAGTTAATGATCACGTAAAATCATTTAAAGACGTATTGATGTAATATTCGAATTAGGTTTCACATGTGGCGCAGCAAGTATAACGTTTTTGATATTACCTCTTAAACCATTTAATCCTAAGAATTCTAACACAAAATATATTGTTGATAAGGAGCTTTGTGCTGATTAGGCGATACATTAATAGTTATTAGCGTATTAAGAGAGTAAATTGTGAGATTATCTCTAATTAATTAGGATTATTTTGTTTTCTGCCTGCCACTACTCGGCTGCCAGCACCTGCATTTCGTTGTTAACATATTCACGTTGGTGTGAAAATTAGAGGGCGCTCGATTTTTTATGATTGATTTCTATGCTACTCTATAGGTTCGGTTTGTCTCCCGTCGGGAGCAAAGGAAAATCTTTTAACTCCCGTCGCGGTGGGAGACAAAGTATTATTTTCTCCACTCATAAAAAGGATTAAAATGTTACTTAAAATACAGATTCGGGTATACATTAATAATTGATTTATTATAAAAATAATTACGTTAAAGGACATTGTTTTTAGTAGGTCTAAGGGAGAAAGCTATATTTATTTGAGAAAATTATTCATTGGACGTATAATTAATTATTTGCTTGGAATCCGTTTACTCATTTTGTTTAAACTCTTTGGAAAGTAATTCTCAAAGTACAGCTAAAGTGGTAGTGTTGCAACTGAATTGAGAATTAAAGTAGCTCTGGATAGCGATCAAACGCCCAAAACTAAATTAATTTGCCAAGCTTGATGATCCAAAATTTAGCCACTTAAAACATATTTAAATGGATCCATGCAAACCTATTACACTTTATTACTAACTATGTGATTGAGTAACCTTATAGTGACAATCGATGACTATTGCTAAGTCAGTAATGATTAATTTAGTGATTGTGTGTATACAACTATTTGAGTTATAAACACTAACTATACTGGATCGGAGTAATTTTGACCTATAATGATGAAGCGTCTCATGCGATTTTTTAACTCTTAGTGTAGGCCCACATGTGAGTTATTTCTTGCATTATTGTACTGACTTGTATTTAATCACAACTAACCTGTAACAGCTCCTCGTTTGACTACTTCATCGGTTACAAAGAAAGGGAATAGAAAGATGCCGATTCATATTCATAACATCTGGATTTTTGTATATCATACATAAAATAATATGTGCATGAATCTCCACTGCAATATAATTTAGTATACCTTTAGAAATAGGAAAATAACTGTTATTAGTTGTAATCGTTTCTCCAAATTCCCGGTTCAATTACTTTACTGGGAAATGTTCATACATTGAACTTTGTTGTTGGAAAAATAAAGTGCGAAGGTGACTTTTTATTTGAGTTTATTTTTAAATGTAAATTGAACGTAGTAAATATTTAAAGGCTCTGAAACAGTAATATCCCCTTTGAACCACACGATGCTATACCATTATTAATATTCTGAGTGCCTGAACGAATTTTTATCACTGTGTAAATTATATGTTACGATAAAAAAATGTTACTGTAACTTTCTAAAAGTAATTACAATTACCTAACACAAACTGTCAATTAAGTATTTTTTATCCATTAAATACCAAGTCATTTTATTCCTTTTAACGATATTATCTAAAATTTATCTGTAAACAATAAATATATAAACAAAAGATATATTAAGCGTACGGAAATTAGTCTCTGTGCAGTTTACGACCAGTTGTAAGAAATTATATTTTGCTTAAAGGTAGGTTAGCAAAACAATTATTTTGTTAAACAAAACCTCTTTTTCCCACAATGCCATCATCTCCAACTGAGGGGTCTGTATCGTTAGGATTTCCTTATATGGGGTTGTATGTATTGTGTGGGATGTATGAATGTACTGTATGTACCGTATCCTTGTATGTATTGTCTGGGCTTTCTATTACTGGAGTATACAACTATTCCAATAGCGGAACAACCCTGCTTTGTTTGTTAACAATATGCGTATTTGGTAATTTATACTAAACATTCCTATCCTTGGCCACTAAAGAGCCGTCAAACCACAGATATAGAGATTTGTTAGATTTTTACACCTATTAATTTTACTAGTTATAAAAGGAAGGTATCTTATATCTATTCACTTGCTTATACCCTACTAAAATTCTCTTTTTAAAAGGGGAATGAAGTAACCAACAAATCTAAATAATAGTTTTGGAATATTTGCAAGAAATTCTTTGTAGACTAGTTTGCTAGCAATTCTTCACGAATGTTCCAGGCAGTAACGCGATGTATTAGGTCTCTGGATAAAATGTCATGGGCGTTGAACGCCTTTTTATTTAATAAATCTACCTAAATAAATTTAATCTACCTAAATAATTATACTCTTGCAAAATTGAAAGATACATAATAAAAATGTACTTTTCTTTTTTCCAATATTAGTTTTGAGCTTTAGAGTACTTAGTGACTGCAGATATTCCTATTTCTTTAATAGGTAACTTGACTCAACGCATTCCCCCAGTGTGAGTTTGGTCTTAAAGAGTTCTTAAGTGTAGACACTTAAAAGGTGATGGAAAGGTCATAAGGGTTTCTTTGAGTGTAGATACTTAAGGAAGGCCAACGAAAATACCTGACCAATTTATCAATGGTTTTCAGAAAAAGTTTATAAATGAAAAAGTTTAGACACCATAAATCCTGGCCTGCATTATTGTGTTCGACTTAAATATTGGTAACACAGTTTGCTTCTTACAACATGTTTGATAAATTTATAACGTTTACTTTATTCACAACATTATTTTTTTAATTTAAGTCTTATCTCAGGGCGAATGGGACGGGGTAAATAAGCTAAAACTTGTGGGTAGCGTTCGATCATTTATCCTGTTGGACCACAGCTTTCAATCACTTGTAAGTCCAAAATCTAAAATGTTGATATGCAGAAATTATATGTTTACCAACATCATTTGGACTCCGTCTGCTTACCTGTATAACCTCAACATGCCTTTTTTTATATAGCTTTTAAGATTTGTTTACGACTTTTAATAACAAAATATATTGACAACTATTAATTTATTTGTGGATTCTTTAACAAGGCCAATAGTTTATTATTTACCCATACAAATAAATCTACCTTCATTCTGACTCAAGGTAGGTCTAGGCTAAGCTATGTAATTGTAGGCCTAATTTATTCCAAATTTTTCTCAGTTAGTTTTTCCTCTATTAGTGTATTTACTGTTTTCCTCTATTATTTATTCTTTAGGATTATTCCTATGGCAACCAAACTGAACCATTACAAATTGTTTACGAAGTTAATCTATAAAAATTATAAGAACATCAAAACGTTCTTAATTAAATAAGATGCCTTTACTGGTTTGAAATTCATTACGAAAGGAACTTGTCCTTTGCAACTCATCGACGTGACAATATAAATTGAGAAGACATTTTAAAAGGTTAATTTGTCGAACGAAGTTTCGCATTTAAGTTGATTTAAGTTCAGACTAAATGAATGAACTTCCGACTTTCCTACTCATTTATAACGATACTTGTCTTATAAAAAAGGAATCAAGCTAAATTATTATATTTTCTGACCTCTCACATGCGTGGATTATGTTCGTGACATTAGGTTTACGTGTTTCTATTTGAAATAACAATTCAATAAATGTCATCAAAAATATAACTCTTATTTTTATCTTTTGATTACCAGTATTGCATATTTCAAAAATTCCAATTTGTATGAAGTGAATGTTAAAAGTTTACTTGTTTTGTATTGTATTTATGTGACTTACTTTTAGTAATCACTATTGTTTATGAACACTACTTAGAAGGTCTGAAAAAAGCAACATAAAAATAAAACCTCTGAGTTATTCCAACAAAATCACTTAGTCATCAACACTGGATATTAATGATTAAGAGATTTAGGATATTCCGTTTTCAGTGGAGAGTCAATAGGTTTGAGAGGTTATGTTGCGGTTGATATTGGTATTATCGGGTTATTGATATTGGAACCGGATAATGAAGCTGTACCAATAACTTGACTCCGATAAGTGTGCGCTGCATACAAAGTAAAGCACTGCTTCTTACATACGAAGTTAAAATTTAGCATGAAGAATATGCCTCTTTTTTCAATAACTTTAATAATTTGATTTCCTTTTTGTAAAAAAAAACTAACCTAATACATACACATTATAAAGACCTCCAGGATTATATTTACTTGACTGTTATACAGTGTTTCGTGATGTCACTTTTTTTTAATAATAAGAAACCAGAAAACTTTTTAATAAATCATTAATAATCATACAGACTAATCATTAAGAATCTAGAGGATGTTGAATACCCAGATTATAATAAATGTCTAGGAAACCATTATTAAAAATCTCATTTGAGGTATAAATCTTGAATAATGAGCATACAAATCTTATACTGAATATGGAACTGGACTGAACTGAATACTGGATGTTTTAATTTTCTTAACAGATCAAATAGTGAGTATTTGCATAAAAGTGTACCTTTGATCCTACTCAAGATGATCTTCAAGTTCAACAAGTCGATGAAACTTCGCTCAAGGGGAACGGTAGAAGATCAAAAAGACTGCCTCAACTTTTTGAATTATTTGATAAAGAATACTAATTCGTAGTCATTAAGCACATTAAATAAAATGCAACATATCAGAGCTGTCTAAGAATCAACTGCTCCTTTGTATTTATTAAGTAGCATTCTGTATACGAAAATCTTCTATTAATTTATTCATTTCTTAAATAGATGAATGCCTTTCATGAATGAAAGCGTTCATTTGGCTTTGAGTTATAAATGATTCCCCGCCAAAGTAGCAAAGAGCATCTGAGATCGCAACGCCCTCATTGTGGCAAATGAATGCGCAGGAAAATATTAATTTTCTTAATAACGCGACCTATGGAAAATTATGCCCCTCTAGTACTTCATACTTTTACAAATATTGTATAGAAAAGTTTGTAAGACAATCATTTGTTTAATCGGAGTTATTATTGAATATATTTAGTGAATAAGGAATTTCTTTACAGCGTAAACGCTCAGCAACATGATGCTTGGTAATGAACTCAAAGTTTTATTATCATCTTGCCAAAATCTAACTACTAGAACTATGTACAATAGCATGTGTTGCATGAATTTATTCGCTATGGTATAAGCGATATGTCATCAGTACTGATGTTCGTACTGTAATCTTTTTCTAATCCTTTTCCTTTACTAATCAAAACTGAATTCATTGTAGTAAAATTTCTAATTAAGTCTTAATGCCTAATAGAGAATATAAAAATATCAGAAACGAGAGATTAAAATGAGTTGATAGAAATCATCTATAAACAATGAAATAAGCCAAGGTTTTTACTACTATAAAATACACGTTGAACAACGCTTCTTAGAGTAGCCATTTGTTACACCTAATTTCTTCCCAATATTTAAAATATAAACCTTTTCTTTCTGATAATATAGTTTTAATAAAAGGTAATATACTTTGATTACAAATTTTAAACGCCGAAACATCTCATGTAGCAAAACCACAATAGTAGTATACCCTGAGACTTGGAATAAATTTGACCTTGAAAATCAGCTGTTTAAAAAAAGCGCGCCAAAACGGAAAAAAGCGCGGGAAATACGGAAAAAAAGCCCGCCAAACAGTGTTGCCAACAGCATAGAGTAAAAAGCATATACTATAACAGGTATACACTATACTATAGTACATATAACATACTACGTCACGCTACCCCTATTACATACGTATTTACATACGTATTTACATACGTATGTAATAGGGGTAGCGTGACGTAGTATGTTATATGTACTATAGTATAGTGTATACCTGTTATAGTATATGCTTTTTACTCTATGCTGTTGGCAACACTGTTTGGCGGGCTTTTTTTCCGTTTTTCCCGCGCTTTTTTCTTTTTTGGCTCGCTTTTTTTAAACAGCTGATTTTCAAGGTCAAATTTCTTCCAAGTCTCAGGGTAGACTACTCACAATTAAGGAAGAAGTGTTCTCCAGTGTTTAAAGATAAATGTTTTGTTTTAGTACGTCTATCCATTACATTGTTATGGTAGACACTGGAAATGTATTCCTCGGTCTATCAAAAATACATTTAAAACTTTATAAAAATCATTTTGCATTCCTTCGATTAATTACCTCAAGACCTATTCTCACTTGATTCATTCTAGATGACCCCAGGTTATCTTAGAGTATCAATAAAGTTATCTATTAATACATTTATGATAGACTCAAACTATAAACTGATTATACTCGTATTAGTCGCCAGTCCCCTTAGATTAGATGGTTTACTATTAATTTATTTGTTTTAAATTCACTGCTGGCGATAGTGACCTTTAACCTTTTGACTTTTTTTTTAGAGCTTTACGATCACTGATTAGTAAGAAAAGTCCAGAATCTGATTCTGTATTCAGGTGAGTTAGAACTATAGAACATAATAATAATGGTAAGAAAAAACTTGGTGACTCTGGGTAAAAAATATAGGTAAATAGATCAAAAACCAATCATTTATATTATTGGTTAGTTATGCATCAAGCAAGGTCCCAGGCAACAATTAGTTGTTCACTCTGTACATGGAAGGATAAGTTTACTCCAGGCTGACGTCACAGCAATTACTTTACGTTGATTGGAGACCATGTGAGGTTCATTAACACTTCATCAACTTACTGTGAGTAAATAAAGTGCTGGGTAATGTTCCAGCGTGCCTCTATCTAAATAATTGGATATTAAATATTTACACCAGGTTATTTATTTTACTTCAGATATATTTCGTTGAAAGCATCTTTTACAATTAATTATAGTTGTTGGATTAATAGTTATAAGATTTATAAAATATAATAACATTTAAGCAAAACACTTACTTTGTTTTTGATAAATGAAATGTTTGCTTGAAAATGTTTAATAATTTGGTTGTGATTATTCCTAGACATGATTACAGTGTGAAAGCTCCTGAAAGACATTCTGAAAACAGACAAGATAAATGGAACTAAATTGGTGGACGAAACCTCCTAAAAAGCCAAACATCAGAAATTGAACCTGTAAACCTTACTCAAAATGGCTGAACTTAGGTCTCCAAAAATCTACAACAGTTAATTATATATGCTCATTTACACTCGTTGAATATTGGCAATTGCGATTCATACCACATTAATGCAAAACTGATCTTAATTGAATATTATAACAATATAATATCCAACGCATTTGGACATGTCATAATGATTTACGATGAATTGAAGTAATATTACGCATGAATTACTCAAACATATTCCAATTTAGGCTAGCAAGACTTAACACACGATCGGATTAGTGACTAAATTAATAAACAATGAACTGAATCTCAGAATATTGGATGTTAAATCATCTCAGGTTTATCGATTGTTTAATGTTTATTTCCTCTCTTCGTTTTTCACATATCACATTTTTCTTTATTAACTCAATTTGTTGTTGACTGTCAAAGAGTTTTTCTAACTATCTTAACCATAGAGAAATGCATTCTAATTCTAATATTTAGTAAGTCTTAAATTTAGATTTTGTAGGACCACTAAACTACAATTTATGTATTTATCTATACTTATTTAATACACGAGCAGTTTTTTTGTTACAAAGACTCCTCCTAAAATACCGAACCGATTTTCATGTTTTTGGTGTCATTGGAAAGAGCTTGGTGTGAAGTTTTGCAGGAAATAAAATTTAAAAAGGTTTGTCCAAAGGGAAGATCCCTAGACGCCCTTAAAGTTTCGTATTAGTCCATAAGATTTAACATGGGAATAGAAATTTCAAATAAAGCAGCTGATTGGAGCAAACAAAGTTTTTCAGCAAAGCCATATGATGTCAATGGAATTGAAACCATTGCATGTAGAGTTGGAGGCAAATCAGTTGATGGAATATGTAAATAAATAAACTATTATCCTATTACATACTTAAGGTCAGAATTCAGTTTTAAAAACATTTATTTTGAATCACATGTGTGAAGATCTTAATATATACATATGTTTATATTCCAAAGAAAAATAATAAAAGGAGAAATACATTCTTATGTATAAATTCTATAAATATAAATATAAATAAAAGAAAAAAGAAACAGACTTAACATTAATTATAAGTAGATTTATAGAACCATTTTAGTTCGGTTTGAGATTAAGACGGGTCATACGCTACTTAGGGCCGCGAAACATAAACATCTCCTTAAAGATGTCTGAGTATTCATAAAAAATTTAGTTTTAAAAAGCTTTTGTAAAAAATTTCAGTATTACAGGAAGTTTGACCATATAATTAATAAAATAGTTCTAGAATACTGAACCATAATTATTTTTATTTTGAAATCAATACATAACAATTGCTCGATTTCGAGCAACAGGTTTACTAGTTTGTACTAATTAGTTGTAATACTATGATTAGCCAAGATTAGGTGGTCTCATTGAGTCGTCACGTTAATCCATTTGCAAACGAATTGCCGGCTTATAGAAGAACCGTCTGTCACCTACGGTAGCTTTTATCTAAAAAAAATCCTGTAAGAAAGCTATAATTATTTTTCACAATCACTTTATAAAATCCGCTCTTATTTGAAAAAAGGATCGAATAATAAATACTATGGTGAAGTAAATCAAACAACAATATTTATAAAAATATTTATTGACACGTTCAGTTATGATATGGCTCGTTGGTAGACGAGATCCTTGGATGTTATATACGGATATTTGTTCGGATACTTGTCTTCGATAACTTTCACCAATTTTCCGAGCTGGTAGTGTGTATACTGTTCGAAAACATCGACCAAAAACGGTTCTCTCATTCTTGTAAAGTGTCTCTGCATTCTGTAAACAAAAATGGAATGATGGACCACTAAATATAGTTTAAAGCTTTGCTGACATGTATTTACCAAATAGTGAATTAAAATACAATAAATGCATTTATTTTGGGTTAGGATTGAATGGAATAATTGAGACCAAAATTAGCATTATTAATGCAAGTTAAAAATAATGAAAGTAAACTTGGATTTCAATGTCTAATAGGGTATTTATCAAACTGCTAATCTTTTACATATAATTCTAAATTGTAATTAAAGAGTATTTAATTTTTCCTCAAAATACGCTAGCGAAATGTAAAAACCCTTATGATATAGTTTCAGATTATATAGTTTTTTGTTTAAAAGAAAATTGAAATGCCAACTGTTTAGTAGTTGAGCATATTATACACCTAAAATGTAAATTATTGAACTATTGAATGTCGGTATGTAAGTTTTGCATACTAAATACATTTTATATGTAGATTTACATAAAATAATAAATACTTTCCATAAAAAAAATGATCAAATTAAATAAATTTTACAATATTCTTAACAACATCTTGAAAAGTAAATGATTATATTTGTTTTAAGTGTGTCTTGTATAAATTGTAATATATAAATAATAATAAAACGACATTATTTTTTCAGCCCAAACTTGTGACATACTGGCAGTTTTTAAACGCAGACAAGATTGATCGGGCAAACTCAATCAGTTAAAAGTGATAAATAGTGTAAATATTTTGATGAATTAACCCTCAGTTGCAAAAGAATACAGTTTTCTTAAGATGAAAAACGAAATATTTTGTCAAATACTTAAACAAATATTGGATTAGTTTTTAAAGTGAAAATGGCAATAGTAAACAAGTGCATCAATCAATCATTTTCAAACGATTGAATTAATAAATAGAAATAGGCACATATGCATTTGTGGTTTAAATATGAATTATAATAAACATATGAAAAATAAAATCAACCTACATATCCTCCTTATTTTAGTGTTTCCCTCCAATCGAGGCATAATAGCTTGGGAATGTTTTGCTTATAATCATCGTTATTTTAGACACTTCTTCAAACACGTGATGCTCTAGGACCCTTATATTGTCGGTAAATCTGAGGTACTGGTTACCCATCCTAGAACAGAAAAACGAGCTTTAGACTGTTGTTTGCGACATTTTTAAAATAAGAGTAGGATAAACATGATTTTTGTTGGCTTATGACGGTACATGTCCCTCTTGGCAATTACTTTAACTTTGCTTCTCGTATAACTGTTTTAAAAGTTGAAAAGGTTTTATTAAAAATTCTGTAGATTTATTAGAACAAAAATGAGTGTCAGGTAAATACACTGATTACACTCTTTTCTCTTTTCTATATATTACAAAAATAAGAACAGTCCATAATACATGATTGATTGATGCTCTTTAATATATTTAAAAAAAATTATAAGAAACTTGTTTTGGATAAATGTTTAGCTTACTAGGAGTAGTATTTTTTTTTCAAAAGAATACTTCTAGATTGAATAAACTTATATTTTCTTGAAGTTCCAATTGCTCTTTAGGTTTGTCTGTCCTATAACTTAAAACGTTTCTAAGTGGTAGTATTCATGCACTTTAGGTATTATTAATAGGTTGGTAAAGAGTGTACTATATGGATTTCTGATTGGCGTTCCGTAAATATTTCAGTGTTCAGTAATGGGATTAGCAAGTACAAATAATCTGACATTTATTGATAAATCTGTTGTGCCATTTAGAATGATCAGCATTCTTTCAATCATAGGTCCTACTTATCTCCTTGAAACTTTGGATATTCAGTTGAGGATGAGTTTATTTCTTTATCAAGACGATGTCTGTAGGTAAATAAGAGGCCTTAAGGTAAAGTGAGGTACAAAAGAAAGCTCAAGTGTACTGTCTACTATACTGTACCTGTCTCTGAACCTTATAAAGGTACTCCTCAGCAGGTTGGTTCTCTCGCGCCGCCACGTCCTTGTCCCACGAACCTTCTGTGCTAGTACTGCAAGTGGAGCTCTATACTACTGTCTACTGTACTGTACCTGTCCTTAAACCTTCTACAGATATGCTCCGCTATACGTTTGCTCTCTTGCCACTGCCTCTGTGATGTTCTATCTGCGAGTAAGCAGGTAGAACACTATACTACTGTACTGCCTACTGTAGTACTTGTCTATGAAAAAAAACTTCTGGGGAAACTTTGCAGCACGGTGCCTCTCTTGCCACCGCCTCGGTTCAACTTACTCTCCTTGTTGAAATGCTCCACTGAACTGTGGCTCTCTTGCTGCCGCCTCTGTGATAATAATCTGCGAGTATTGTACTAGGGTACTACCTTGCTCTGCACTATGGTACTATACTGTACCTGTCTCCATGCCGTCTGTAGATTCTCAGTTGCTCATTGGCTCTCTTCCCACCACCTCTGTGGAACTTACTCTGTGAGTTTTGCAATAAGAACACTAAACTATTTTACTGACTACTGTACTGTACCTGTCTCTGAACAGTCTTGAGATACTCCACAGCACATTCACTCTCTCACGGCCACCTGTTTGAAAATGACACGTAGGGTACTACATTACTGTACAGTACCTGTCTCTGAACCTTCTAGAGATGCTCCGGTGCACATTGGCTCTCTTGCCGCCACCTCGGTGGTACTTGCTGTGCGAGTACTGCAGGTAGAGTACTACGCTACTGTAAGGTCTACGGTACTGTACCTGTCTCTGAACCTTCTGGAGATGCTCCGCTGCATGTTGGCTCTCTTGCCGCCACCTCGGTGGTACTTTCTGTGCGAGTACTGCAGGTAGAGTACTACGCTACTGTAAGGTCTACGGTACTGTACCTGTCTCTGAACCTTCTGGAGATGCTCCGCTGCATGTTGGCTCTCTTGCCGCCACCTCGGTGGTACTTGCTGTGCGAGTACTGCAGGTAGAGTAATACGCTACTGTAAGGTCTACTGTACTGTACCTGTCTCTGAACCTTCTGGAGATGCTCCGCTGCACGTTGGGTCTCTTGCCACCTCCTCGGTGGTACTTGCTGTGCGAGTACTGCAGGTAGAGTACTACGCTACTGTAAGGTCTACTGTACTGTACCTGTCTCTGAATCTTCTGGAGATGCTCCGCTGCACGTTGGGTCTCTTGCCACCTCCTCGGTGGTACTTGCTGTGCGAGTACTGCAGGTAGAAGGCCAGATCGGGTTTGAGGAGGTCCTCTGGCCACTTGTACAGCACGGAGTCCGGCGGTAGTTGCATGTTCTCGCTCAGCTCAGCCACTGCCAGTCCAAATGCTGCTTGGCTGTGCATACCTGTGGAATGAAATATATATAGTGGATATTTAATGCACACATTTGAAAGAAAGTTGTCTACGTTACATGAGAAATTTTTTTACACATAACTGTTTCATGCAATTATTGGGTTTTAAGCCCTCTTTTAGAGTATGGAAATACCATTTAAGTTCTGAAAACAAAACCTTTTTTTAGCGAATTTCCCCTATAGGGAAGAAGCTATTACCGTAGGTCTCATGGTAAGACCTAAGCCCGAGACCATGATAACTTTTCGTTTTAGGGCCACTAGAAGCAAAAAACACCATTCGTTCGAATTTTTATATATCTATCTATCTATCTATCTATATATATATATATATATATATATATATATATATATGTGTCTGTCAGCACGATAGCGGCCGTAAATATGGTCCGATCTTAATGAAATTTGGAACAGACATGTAAAGTGGTAATCGAATGGACGAGTTCGTGAACCAGCCCGATCGGACCACCGGAAGGGGGGGTAAAGGGGGATAAACACCCCCAAAAATGGGTTTTTTGAGTTTTTTAGATATAAAAATAAAATTTATCGAATCTTTGTTGGCACCATTGAATTCAGCTCAAAAAAACAAACAATTTAGTGTTTTGAATCATTGCTCTATGTCCATTGGTTACCGAGATATTGAAAGTGGTAAACACAGTACGTTGTCCCAACGTTAACCTTATGGGGAATAAGTAAAATTCTATATCTCGCTTATTTCTTAACATATCTGGATAAAACTTGGTTTGTGGCTTCATCTAGATGAGATTTAATGTATTTTAGTCTAAAATCCCCGAAATTTCCATTTTTGTGGCAGCAAACCTGCATAATCATTCCCCATGTTATCCTTATGGGAAATAAAACAAATCTATATCTTACTTATTTTTAACATTTCTTGACAAAACTTGGTATATGGCTTCTTCTTGTTAAGATCTACTAAATAATGAATTAAAACCAACCAGTTTTAACATACCTGTTGCAGCAAACCTGCATAATCATTCCCCATGTTATTCTTATGGAGATTACAAAACATGTAAAATCTCGCTAAGTTGGATTGAAATACCGTTTGTTGTGTTGCATCTGAAATTCGCTGAGTATGCAGGTCTGCTGCAACGGGGGTATTTTTTAATTTTACTTTGCTATCTCAAGTATATTTATAAGGTGACTGAAAAAAAAACGTTTGTCCGAAATTACACGTACATTTAAGTGATTGCGGTAGACTCAGCATATAAACACTTGAAAATATATTTAGATTCGAATTGAGCCAATTAGGAAGTTTTGATAATATCTATGACCAAATTACTTCATTTTATTTAATATCTGGTTAAAACAGGGATGCAGCACTGCCTGCGAATTTTACCCAGAATAAAATTAAAAGACGAGTGTAGATAGAAGACAAATCTTTGCAAAAAGTTCATAGAATGTTTAGGATCGATCTGGTGACCTTCGATTTACGAAAAGGGTCCTTTTTCTCAGTGCTACCCAGCCTGTGTTGAATTTATCCAAAAATTAATCATCAGGATGAATTAATTGTCCCCGTTAACTTTTGGCCTACCATCATGATCATGGACAATAGCGCCTTCGACGGCCTGGGTTCTAGGCATTTCTCTCTTCCTAAGGACATATATTGCCAGTTTACCTGTTGGCGACGACGGACCGGGTCCGGAGCCGTTTGATCGCCTGGTTGGCCAGCGCGTACATGGACAGCGAGTAGTAGAGGCTCCGCAGCGTCCCGTTAAACGCCTCGAACGCAGGCCGCAGGTGGAACAGGCAGTCGGGCGGCGTCGTGAGGAAGTCCGCCTGCAGGATCTCCGTCACGCGGCGGCTGACGGTCAGCTTGCCTGGGGCAGGGTTACAGTGGGTTTGAGTAGTTGAAAATGGGGTTTGAGTAGTTTAAAAAAGGGGTTGAGTAGTTTAAAATGGGATTTAACAAGTTTGCTGTAGGACTCGACTGAGGTTTGTTGGCAAAACCAAGGATGATACACACGTCATCTGATCATTCTCAAAACGCCAAGAGGTGACTTGGCATTTCGACAAATCATATCTAAAGAATATTCTTTTTTGGTGTGTATGAAGATAGACACTGGGCAGGAACGACGAGGACTCGACGAACAGCCCATTAAAACTCAACTAATGTCAAGAGAATAATAATATTACTATTCTGTAGGTTGCCTAACTCCCATATGGCCCGTGGAACCAAGGCTTGAGACGTCAATTGTAGACCCAATATCTGGCTCTACGCAAGCTCAATTAACTTTAACTCAATTAACTGGGTAAACATATAGCCAAAATGAAGTATCATTAATATGCTTCCTCTGACTGGCCAAGGATGATAATTTTTGTCCCAGCTAG
This sequence comes from Flexamia atlantica, assembly GCA_035578135.1. NCBI lineage: Eukaryota > Metazoa > Arthropoda > Insecta > Hemiptera > Cicadellidae > Flexamia > Flexamia atlantica. The sequence goes on along the minus strand of JAQJVK010000143.1, from coordinate 108,729 downwards.
AGGCTAGGTTTCCAATCTACAAAAGACGTCACGATTTATTTACATTTTTGACTGAGATAACCTGAGTACTGTAATTAATCTCTTCTCTTCTCTACAGACCTTGGGCTAATGTTGCATTTGAGAAGCAGTTTACAGGTTAATGTTATGCGGTAAAGTATAAGAAATCAATATTTCTTAAGGAAGAATAAATTTGCTTTTCGTTTACTGGTATAAACATTTGATAAATAAATGTAATTTTGAAATTTAGAAATTTTGATTTAATCTCAGCTGCTTTTTAAACGTCCTTGAATTATTTTCTTACGTCTCCATTCATAGAACGTTCTTCCACACCTACCCACATGAACTCTCATTATATTTGCATTTATAAGGATGATATTAATTTCGTCCTTGTTTTTATTGTTCATCTATATTTGCTATCACCATTTTCCTCATCTCACCTGAGGTCTGCACTCCCTCGATGACGATGAAGGGCCACAGCCCGGTCTTGTTGTAGACGGGAGGCACCTCGATCTTACCGTCGGAGCAGTCGTTCTGGTACGAGTTGATCAGCTGGCGCACCTCTATCTTGTCCCTGTACTGGAAAACTAGGAATTAGAATCCCTGCTGATGAATCATAAATTTAAATAATATTAAAAGCCAACCGTATGAAGTTATATACGAAACCTAGTCCAAAATAAAAGTAGACAGAGTTTCAACTGTACAGGATTTATTTTAAGGTATCTTTGATATGAGGAGATTAATTATAGTTGGACTAGTCTTGTATTTCATTTTTAGATTAGTGTTGTACGTGTTATTGCGCTGTATGTCAATTAAACACATTTTATAGCACTTAAAAATATATTAACACTTATACTGTATTCACATAAAAGACGGTAAATATCCAAAAGTTTGGAAATGGCGATTGATTTCGATTGGTTACATCAGTCATCATCAGGCTCGATGTGGGACTAAATGTTGTAGGATGGTTTATACTGACAACTAGTCTCGTATGGAAATCATGACTTGTAAATAATATCTTGTAAAGAACTTACATTGTTCTCCCACGTTAATATATACATTTCAACAGACTTGACTCATTCAGAAAATTGTTGTTAAAAACTAACGCACTTAATATCTTTACATCGTAATTATATTTATTCGTGAACTTGAATTACTTAGCAGTGAATTTGAATAATAGCCTTTTCATTATATTTTATATCTCGTCTTCCAGACACATGTAGGTTTAGATAGGCCTAATTAAGTTCATTTTGGTATAAGCCAATCACATACTGTTTCGATTCCAGGTAAAGTAATGTACAATGTCCTTTATATTTTTCAATTTAGTGGTATGGACTTTCCTCGCTGAATACCAGGAAACTTTTGGTAAAAGTACGTACAATGTTTATGTTAGAATTAATGATAGGATTAAGAGATATTTAAATAACTTTTACGCCGTTTTAAAAATACTTGTTAAATATCTGGATGAACATGTACTAAGTTTAATCATCATACCTCTTCTCTATCTAGAGCTTCCAGGATTGACTGCAAAGAGTGGTAAATCCCGTGTCCCTGAATCCGCTTCAGGAATTGCTCCCGCTCGGGTGTCTTCGGCGCTTCTGCGAATAATCAATTTAAAACTGAATCAAAATCAGTGGTTTTGAAATATTCAAAAACAGAATATTCATCACACGGGACTAGAGTTGCTTTTCGTCACTCGGTTATTTAAAAAAAAAATTGACATCGTACGAAAAGCGTTTAGCACCTTGTAATGAAATATTCTATTTAAATGAACGTTAAGACTTACCACAGGAATTAATCTCATAATCAAATATTATACTGAATATAGTAAAAACCTTAAGAAACACATATACAGCAGTATCCTAAACGACAACTGGTTGCTTAAATTAGCTCGCAGTTTGACGTCTTTTTTACGTTCAAATTGTGAAAAATTTCTGTAAAATGGTAACATGCCTCCTAATTTATCATAAATGTGTTTTTGAATTCCGCAAAAATTGAACAAAATTTTTTTGGTTTTACATTCGACTTTATTTTTTCTAATATTTTTAAAGGGGTTTTTTACGAAATAATATTTTAGTGGTTATTGAACTGATGAGTACTACTGCAGAGTACTAAAGTACTCTTTGCCTTATCTTGTAATGTTAAAACAAGGCAGCATAGTGCAAGGATTTTACTATTTTCTAGAGTTTTTCAAGACCTCTACATCATTAAGAGTATATTAATTTAAGATGATAATTTAGTTTTCAGCCCTCTGCAATTTGGTAGTTGCCTTAACAATAAAAATATCAATTTTAGATAACGATAGATACACTCTAAAAATAAAAATAAATAAAATAACGATAGATACACTCTAAATAGATACGGTTAGCAAAACCGTAATTGTTTGATTTAAATGCATTTCTCAGTAACGTTATTTGCAACAAGAACTCAATTTTCCAACCAATTATTTTCTGTATTCCGTTTACTGGCACTGCATATTCATGTGAAGGAAAGGACAACGTTATGCAGAGATATGAACAAACTTTCATTACAAACCGGTAGCAGTAAATACAATGTTTTATACTTTATTTGCAACTATTTGTTTCGTTTTATATTTTTAAATATGTTTTCAGTTTGTCAAGCTCCTACATCCCTTACACCTCCCACATTCTCATTCATCATTATGAGAATTAGTTTTAATAATAATATTGGAACACCTACGAATCCGCCGCCTACGAACTGGCAAATTCGCCTTGCAAGAAAGGCGAACGCGACGGTTCCATTTACACTGGCTGCTCTGCCACCCCTCACCAACCTTTATTGTCGTCCTCGTGGTACAGAACAGGTTCCTCCTCGTCTTCGTCAGACTTCTCGTCGCTCTCAGGTTCTTCTTCGTCTGGATCGTCGTCGTATTCTTCTGACGTCGTCAGAGCTGAACTAGACACCACTCCGTATACGATAACAAACAACAATATAAATAACTTATTCATTATTCCTGTTAAGGTTTGGTTACGTTAAAGTTTCGTTTTTTTAATGGGGATTAGTAAGTTATAGAACGGTCATGATGAAGAATATTAGGTAGTAATGCGATGTGTTATCTTCTAATCCATCTTGATGTGTACAATGGTGCCATTATTCCACACCCATTTATGTAATGATGGAGATCATTGCACGGCCAGTCGCGATAGCGTGGCTGTCCACCACAACAAGTATCGGTGGCAACTGAAATATCATCAAGCTTGTGATAATGACTGTCCGAATTGGTTTGACGTTACATAAATTGGCCGGGATGAACACAGGATGACATTATGAAAATGACATTGTCACCACAATTCGTCATTAGGTTGCGTTCAAGGCTTATAGCGTTGTGTTTGAATTAATAACATATCAAATATGCTATAAGTGAATTTATCTTCAATAAATAAGGGACATAAATCTTCTAAATCCAATTAATCTTCTAAATCCAATGTCTCAGAAAAATTCGAGTGTCTCAAAATTAAACAATATTGAGGAATCGTTCTGTAGATAATGTTGGTATCACGTAGTGCCATGGATATTTCTTTAAGAATCAAATACCAACAAAGACACCAGATTAAATTAGTTTTCAAGCTAAGCCTTCAAAGACAGTTTTGAATTAAATACTTTCTTTATTTTAGATCTTAAAAAAACTGATTGAAAGATGATACAAATAACAGAGGGTTTTTTTAAACGCCACTAGAATGGGTTGATGCATGTTTTGTCAAGGAGCAGTGACCTGACATTGTAAACTGCTATCTTTGATTCGGTCTCAAGATAAGAGAATAAAATATGTCGATGTTGAATAGGTGGGAATCGATTGGGTGGAACCTCACGATGGACAAACAATCCAACTATGTAAGAAAACATAAATCGATCACGTGGCTTGTTTAAAGCGATTGGAATGATAATTCAACTTTTCCTTCTTTTCACAACTTCCGATTTGACAGGTACGCTAAGAGTAAACAAAATAAATCGACTCATAATGAAGTACTGTAAAAACTGTTACAAAGATTCAGACAATTTTCATTATAGTTTGTGGAGGTTTTTTTTCTTAAACTTTAAATTATGTGAGACATTTTAAATCTCTTTTTCCAATCGGATGGCTATTATGGTAAAGAACTATATGATTTAAGATAAAGATTTTATTGATTAACATTATATCGACTCATAATGAATTACTTGTTACAAAGAATCCAAAAATGTTCATTATAGTTTGTGGAGGATTATTTTTAAAACTTTAAATCATGTGAAACATTTTAAATGTTTTTCTTCGATCGGATGGATATTATGGTAAGGAACTGTATAGTTTGAGATAAGGATTTTAATGATTCACCACTAACATTCTTCATGTAACGTTTTCGAATCAGTTTCAGGCGTTCGACTGGAGAATGCCTCTGAGCCGATCGACTACACAAGGGGTGTTTTTCACTCCCTTGACTCCATATTCGAGGTTTTCAACATGCCTCAGGTAAGTGCAATTTAAGTGATGTATTTTATTCTTCTTGAAAATTAGCCCGGTAAACTATTTAACTGGGTATGACAACCTTAAAAATGTAACAAAATATGGCCGGGTAAAACGAATATAAATAGGTAAATGGGAAAAATAAATAAGTGATTTATCAATGAAAGATATATGTAGTTTACGTCTAAAAATCATAATCCGAAATTAGAAAATAGAATTTTTTAAAGGTTTTAACGTCAGGCCATTCATTGCGATAAATTGCATTCAGTCATAGTTCTATGGTAAGTGATAATCACTATGGGCATTTTAATTATTTAACAGCCTTAGTGTAGTTTTATTTCTACTGTCAAACAATTTAATGTAATTATTTTGATTTAACAATTTTACCTCCAAACGTAGACATATATCCAACGGGACACATGCACACTATAATTCCAAAAGTTAAACCGACTACAAGATGTTATCACACTTGCAATAGCAACTAAATCACATTTAAAACCATCTTATACTTTACTACGTTTAACAGACTCCTTTATTATTATACAAACACTAATAGTACTAGGCGGCTAAAGGAAAAAAATAAGTAAAATACGGAGACATATTAAAGAAACCCGTCACAAAGACTATTTTTTTTCGTAATCCTCAGCACAAGAACATGGTGGAGGTACAGAGCCTGCTGGACATGTTCGACCGCCAGTGTCAGTTCCAGAGCGGCAAGAAGTACATGCGGAACCGACACCGGAACGTGTTCGTCGTCATCGAGGGAACTCCTGGCTCCGGTCGGTATTACTAGAAATGTGATGGTGAAAAGTGCATACAACAGACTCCCTATTGTCCGTATACCCTTTAAATGGACATCGGTTTAACCGGGCTACACTCCTCGAAAGTGATATTTTTTAACCGGACGATTTTCATCAACACGTAGGTTTAGGTTCAACCGGGCATGATGAGTAGGAAATGGGATGATACTGTATCGTTATTCTCGTGGGGAAGATTATTGACCAATAAACAAAAGTCTAAAACAGAGTATTGGACTGTAATATTATTCTGGAGTAAAGTGTGGAATCCCATTGATGTTTATTGGTGAAGTCATAATCCGTGTATTAAAAAACAAAATTGTAATTTCTTACCATTACAACATCATTGTTTTGCTCACTTTATTGATAGTGTACTCTGTTTAGACCAATTTTTATTTCCCTTAGTGTACAATTCATTGTTAAGCTCATTGTATTGGCCATTTAGTTTGCATTAGAGTTATGATTTAATGAGTTTTTTTATTTTTTTTGAGAACGTAGGTTTAATCGGAAAACCGTTATCCGGAAGGGTCTCGGTGCCTAGGTGTCCGTATAGAGGGAGTCTCTACTGTAATATTATTCTACACTATATTAGATTAGGTTCTGAAAACACCACATAGTACTTGTTGTTTCATCATGACGTCCCAAAACGTAATTTAAATGCACAGTTTGTGACGGTATAATAACATTTCATTACGAAATATTAAAATTAATTGGCCAAGATGGAGCCCGCAAGGAATGTTACTATCTTATGAATCCTAGAAAGGGTGCTTAAATTAACCATTCCTAAAACTTTTTTTGTAGCGCAAGATTTTATTCAAAGAGCTTTCCTTAAATATTTATACACAATGTAGTAATGTATTTACATTACTTAACTAGTCACTGTCTGTGTCTATGCTTCAAAAGGGTGAGCACGGGTTGATTATTACATTGGCAGCCGTGGAGCTGGCTCTAAATATTTGGTTAGTTTCCCGGAGTAACATATGGAATCCCATTGGCGTTTACTGTTGGTGTCGTAATCCGTGTCGTTGAAAACTAAATTGCCATTTCTTTCCTTTAAAACCTTCATTGTTTGGATTACTTCATTGATATTTTAATTTATATTTAATTCATAGAATAAAAACTGCAAGCTGCATCAATCACTGATGGCTATAGTTATATTCAAGTGCCAAAACTGACAGTGAGAAATAATAAATTGATTCATCTCTCACATGTTTACTGAATTTTTAGATCCTTATAAAATGTAAACAGAGAAACGTTCACTTGCATTGCCTGAGGGAATTGGAAGGACATACAAAGGAATCGATTTGTCATACGGCTGGGTTTAAGATGTACCTTTTTGTGATATTTAAGCTCCGTCAGTTGAATAGTTTTTGGGGTTATCCAAAACAAAAAGAACACAGATGGATTCACGGGAACACTGTTCCAACTCCTATTTTCCAAAAGTATAGAACCATAGAATACTATAATTAGGCAAGTAAATTGTAAACCAAGCGATCTATTGTTTGTTTCAGGCTCTAGATATTTCAGCATGAAGCTGATGAAGAGTATAGGAGGGACCTACATCATGTCGCCGCCGAACTGCTTCTCGGTTTTCCGTCAGTTTTTCGACACGCAAGACTTTTTGCTGCGCTCGGCTTTCTACGCTCTCGGAAACTACATCGTGGCCGAGCTCGTCAAAAGGAACTATTTCTTCAAACCAGTCGTTGTAAACAGGTATCTGGTAACTTTTTAATGCTATGTAAAGTAAAGTCACATTTAAAGTCCATGAACAAAAACCAATACTATACTTTTTAATCCAACCGTTCCTTTATTAATTTTTCTTGACCGAACATATCAGATAAATAAGTTTATCCATTTACCAAGTTTTCTAAATCCAATCCTGCTAGCCCATTCTACCTTCCTGAAATCCAGAAAAAAATTTTCATTTGGGTTACTCAGGACACTCTTAGACTGCGCAAGAAGCAATTAGTCTTTATGAAATATTTGTTAGCCTCCTGAAAGCTTAACGACTGTAATTAACACTTATTTTTAACACTGGTAGCATTCTTCTTACAACTGTAAATCATATTTCCAGAAGACACATAGCATTATTTTTTCCTTCTGATTAACGTGACAGTTTTTACTTCATTTCTGCTTCTACATCTCTTTTTTCTCTCTAATTTTTGACCATCAAGTTCCTTTACCACATTCCATTTATAGGTAGGAAAATATAGCAAAGCCGTGTAACATGTTGCATAGATAAACTGAACTGTGCTTTTTACACACAAACAACATCCATGCCATCTTTTTTGAAAATATTAAATAAAATGAAGTTACGTTTCATTTCCTCCTCTTCTTTCTATCACTTCCGATCTTCCACTTTTCCTCGGATTCTTGACCTTTGACTTTCTCTTCATTTCCCTTTCCCTGGGAGAAGGAGACTTTCCTTCATACCTTTTTGGTTTTGTTTTATTCTTTAACTCTGTACCTTTTACTTAGACTTTCGTTTCCTCTCTCTTCTGCCTTCTATTTCCTCATTCTCATTCCTCCATCTTCTTCTCCAGGTACTGGCAGAGTCACGCCTCTATGGCTCTGACCAAGGAGGCCATGCAAGGTAGAGGCCTGCCGCCACGAGACTCGCCCCTCTACCGCTGGCCGAGGGACCTCCTGGTTCCTGATATCATCTTCTTCCTCACCAAAGCCCAGATCATCCACAACCCCATCGTCGCCGGCTCCCGGGGAGCCATGAACAAGCAGTTCGTCGACTTGTAAGTTGGATGAATTTTTGTGGAGCAGTTTACTGTCATTATTTAGCCGAAAGAAATCAGGTGTCTACTTGAGAAGAACTTCTCAATGTAAGATTAGTTTGGGTTAATCCTTAGAAGTGAGAGTGAGGATTTTCTCCCAATTTCTGCTAATCAGCTAACTTTGAAGAACCCAAGCACACGCACTTAAAGAAAATATCCTCTGAATTATTTCTTGAACCAACAGCACTGCCAAGCTGACAACCGCCTCTAAATTAGATGACATGATGACTAGTGGCAGGGTTCAAGGGACACAGCGGAGGCAGCCGTGAGTTCGTATCAGCAAAGAGTGGCAATTAAGAGCTGGGGAAAGGCTATCGGTAAAAATTTGATTTGTATCTAATGGGTGATGTAGAAGGACTAAACCTCCGTGTTTTTTTACCACTGTAGAATATTTCTTTTTCTATAGACGAATTCCAACCGAGGCTGAAAATAATGTTGAGCTTTTTATGTAGACTCCTTCAACACTATAGTACTACTTTTACTCGAGTACTTCATTTTAATATAACTTTTTGACGACGATGTGTTCCAGAATGACAGAGAGCTACATCCGCATGCGAGACCCGCCTGTCATAGACGTGGACGGCGGCGCGTTCAAGACGAAGACCTACACGACGCTGAAGACACTGACCAACCTGACGCAGCGCCACCTCAGCGACACCTACGACGCCATGGGCTACTTCCGGCCGCCACAGGGCAATAAACAGGCTGCCGTTGGATAATACTGGCCTTTTTATTGACCCGTGTTAGATCATATCATGGTCATCTCTAGTAATAAGGCCTTCGACCTGGCAACGCCACTTCTCAAGGTTTTTTTGCATAGTAAAAACCCTTACAGAGCCAGGTGGTTTCAAGTATTAAAAAAATAATGCCATAAGAGAGTATGGATAAACAAATCAGCTGAACCCTTAGGCGCGATGTTGCCATTTATTCGCGCCGCGGCCTTGCACAACAGATGATCATATTCATTAGGGTGCCTCGTCCTGTACCTTCTTCCGTCATGGTACTAATCCCTCACCCTTTTAATCCTTTCACTCTGACTGAAAGAGAAGCGCTGATGAAGTTGTGTTACAACCTTCCAAGTAATAAAAAACAATAACTATAAAGAATAAAGTATAAAAAACTTGTAAGTCCTAAACATTTTATTTTATAAAGAAATTACGTGGAGCTAAATGTTATTTTCCTTTTTCTAAAATACACTTGTTATTTTTTATATGAAATGATTTCAAACATGATGAATCTATTCATAATGTGTCAGATATAGTTTGAGTCTAAAGGAAAGCTTAAAACAAACACCGGGATAGCTGTGAATTGAACAAAGTTATTGCGGTTTTTTAATTCAACGATTGTTTTGTTCTCTGACATAAAAAAATTCACAGTTTTAAGAAAATCAAACAACTCTTGTTGATTTTTTTATTAATTTGCTCAGAAAAAAATTAACTGCCTGCTATTCAAAATCTGTTCAATGTATTTAGAATAATGTAAAGTATTCCTTAGGACTACTTTTATTAAAACCTTATACATATTTCTTATATAAGTAGAGATATTGGGCTAATGAAGGTCCGCTGAGGAAAAGCACAAATTCGAATACTACACGCTGTTTCCCTGGTGCATTTAGCAGATGTTTAACATAAACTGACAACGTAAATAATATAACTCATTATCAATTGATCCTGTCCAGTAGTATATAATTACGTCAACAAATTTCGTTCTTTTATTTTATCACGCAATATAATAACAACTCGCTTCGCTCGCTGGGGGCTCCGCCCCCAGGCCCCCGTTTGTGTTCCCTGCAGTTGAACAATACCCAATATTGAAGGACCCCAATAGGGCGTTAATTGCCGGTGTTGAGATAATTTTAAGCTGGAGATTTTGTGTACGTACTTCAAAGAAAACTGATGAAGAACCTATGAATTATCAACGGATATTGTAAAGGTTGGTGAAAATTATGTGTATGAAGGTATATTTATATTCGAATGTTATTACTGAGAATTAGTTAAGTTGGATGTAAGAAGAGAGCCTATGTATGTGTTTTACTTAGTGCTGTCGGTGTAATAACAATCACAGTTAACAACCTACTTATCTAAGACAGAACTCCAAATCACCCTGTGATTACTTAATAAAAACTATATAAAGCCTCAAAATTATAAAAAATTGAGTGACAATATTGAAGGTGTAAAAATATGCATACAGCATCGATATACAAAACTCAGTAGTTTTTGCATCGAGGATACTCAAAACTCCTTGGTACGGACGATAAAGCTCTCCTCGTACATTAACCAATATTCGATTAATCGTTTTAAAAACTTCTAGTTATTTGTGGCTCAATTTCTAACGTTTGTAGTATTTCTGTATTAGACACCCCTTGCTGCTCTCGATTGATAATGCTATCTGGCCACGCATCAAACTTAGTAACAGATCGTTACAACGTGGAGCGTATACAACTTTCCATTTTAAACAGTATAAATCAAACATTCTCGTGAGTAAACGTTTTTAAGTAACAATATAAAAAGGAGATATCTCTGGATTGTTTAAGACGGTGAGTGCATGCATTATCAGCGATTCCTGGCTTGTTAAGGGAAAAGTGTTTTAAGATTGTAATATTTACGGATTTACTTTAGAAAATATTTTTCTTTAAAATTGTTGATTTTTGTATGACAATTTCTGCACTGTGTTAAAAATATATATGTTTCTAGGTGTTGATCTTTCAGTCAAGTATTTTTAAGTTTTTAAACAAGAAATGAGTTAAAGTTTATCTTGCTAATGTCAAACAACAACATTTGAAGGATATTACCAATAAATATAAAAACAGTCCGATTAAAGGCGATGTATGAAATTTCAAAAAAAAACTAACAATTATTTAATATTATATGAATTCAAATTGAAGAAACCATTCAGTGAAGTGTAAGATATTTTGAATAAAAACGGTAAATCTGATATCATACGCCACAATGTTAATCTTCTCGCCTGCTTGAGGTCCTGTATCCTCGTATACAAGTAGGTGTATATTCGAAAAGGAATGCGTAAAACAGTTAAAATGTAATATATATGTATTTATAAACCATTATTGATTGGCTTAGTTTAAATATAGCTTTTATAGATGTTCAACATGTTGATAACATCTCAACGGCGCATTAGACAGCGCGATAGCGATCTTTAGTAACTAGTATAAAATCGTCTCTTCGGGATAAAATATTAGTAGTTGTTGACGAGAAAAGTGAGCGATTTTACGTAGTCAAAATGAAGCAGATGATTGGAGATCGTGATGAGAAGAAGAAAGTGTTGATCTGGCACGTCAGGCAGAACTAAGGTCTTTACCATGTCTTGAGTTTTTTAAACGTTTTGGGTACGTATAAGCCGACATATCACACTGACTTTTTAATTGTTTGAAACAGTTTGGCTTGTGTCAAATACACATCAATGTTTGCTGAATGTTCATGATTCAAATGTTATATATGTATATAATATTTAATTGCCTATGTAACTTTTGCATTTCCTCTTAAAAATTCAATGTTGTCCAAACAATCGTTTCGCTAACTGTTCTAAGAAGTATTGAGATGAAAGTCGTTGTAAAATAGTTATTTAGTGGGAGAAATTAATCTACAGCAGCTCTAACCCCAGCCCATAAAAACAGCTAAACAAATATCGCATAACCGTTCAAACATGTTAAACCTTTGTTAGTTCATTAGCATTTTGAAGAGTAGTCTTATACAGCTAAAATAAAATGAAAATTATAAAAATCGAATTTCTGGTGAGGAACAACTTTGAATTTTAGTTAAGTTACGTAAATCCTAGATGAGAAACCGTAAGTTAAAATTTGTTGAATCTAAGCTGTCTATAAACTACGTTTGCTTCTTAATCGGCATTAATAACGACAAAAATCCTTACCCACAATCCTAATATGTTTCAGCTATCATGAAGAACTGCAAAACTTACTGCGAGCAGCTGAAGAAAATCAATCCAGACGATAAGAAATTTACGAACAACAACAAGTCAAATTACCACCAATCCAAAAATATCACGTTTAGAGTAAACTGATAATCATGAATTGTATATTATGAAGCCTAATTCAGTAGATTAAACCTAGTAGAAAATCGTGTGATTATTACTTTACCTAAATATTACTTTATTATGATGTGATGTTGAAAGTTGAGTTTGCATTTGAAGTTGTTTGTACACCCCCCCCCCCTCCAGGGGGTTGTATGTATGCCCCATGGGGGGATTGGGGGGGGGGTTGTATATTGTTGCCCTAACAACATTATATCTTGTATTTACAAGACATTTACCGATTTAACTGACGAGAACGGTATGATATGTGTTTCAGTACCAACTTGGAGAGCCGAAAATATTAGACAATAGAAACTTGAAGATGTGTTTTTTTCTTACTGTAGTTTGTTGATTCCCCCTGTATGTATATTTTCGAATGCCTCTCCTTTTCTTTGAAAATTTAATATGCAAATTTCTTAAGCTTACATAACATTAAGCTAACGTAAACAACTGCTTTTATGCTATTCACTTTAAAACAATACAGTAAGGATTATATTGTACTAGCAGTTGCTCGTGGCTTCGCTCACGATAAAAATTACAGCTGATCTTACTTCTGCTATTTGAACTGTCAAATTTTAGTATTCTCAGCTGTTTACATTTCGGTATTTGAATGTTTACATCCTTATTAAATGTAAACATTGAAGCTAAGGACGTTCATGGGGCGTAGCCCGAGGGGATTTTAAGGAAGTGAATAGGCCTATATGTTTCCCAGGTTAAAGCTCTACCTCTGTGTGAATTTTCAACCCAGTCTGTTCAGTATTTTTCGAGTTCACTTATCCCATACATACATACATACAGAAACCGCCTTTTCTTTATAATAGTATAGAAGATTGTATACCTACTTGTTTTAATTATTCCAGTTAAATTAAGTAATGACCAATTTATAATATCTGTTACATAACTAATTTAAACTTATGGAGTTAATTCAATAACAGTTGAGACAGTAATAAAAAGTCTGAGCCTTAAACATGCAAGACCCAAATTGGAATCTACTGGTAATGGGTATATTGTCCTATGTGCATGAATCCCTCAATAACTGGTATGAAACCCCCAAAACAAGGCCGTAAAGACCCTCCTAAAACATTAATCAAAAATCAACTTTCAGTAACTAAATTCACGACAAAATATGGGTTTTTCGTTTCAACAGCTCTAATCAAGAGAAATTGTACATAGTTTTAGGCATAAATTTGCATGTTGAACTCTTGATTAGGACTGTGCGATTAGTCCATGTTAAGTTAGTCGAACATGAAAGATAATTTTAAAATAAAATTAACGCTTTTAATTTTATTTAGGGGTGAGTGTTTTTGATCTGGTATTAGGGTAATGTCACACTGGGCAGTTCTTCCCGCCGATGTTGAGCGGTTTTTGGTGGAACCCTCCATTTGAATAATGTGATTTTGCTTCACGGACGGCAAAAACCCGCGCAACAGCTGCGGGGAAAACCGCCCTGTGTGACAGTAGCCTTCTGGACCACTCTGATCATTGTGATAAACTGCTTTACCGACCGTTCTCCATTAAATCAATCCGGCGAGAGTTCCGCGTCTCGCCGCGAGGTAGCAGCACCTCTCAGAGGCTGAGCTTGAGATTGATCTTTTTTAACCAGAAAGTTAAGATGATTTTTATTGTTTTTGAAAATATTGTATTTCTTCAGATTTAAATGAGGAATCCGGCAAATATCAATTACAAAATTATTAGATTGAGCAACAATCACCACTAGTTACAAGTATAAATAAACCTCAATGATTATTCCATAAGTTATTTTATATCCACCAAAACTGAACTTTGAAGGCTTCCCTTAAATCTCTGGGTAAATGCACTTACTTTAGATTGCCAAAAGGCACATTTAGACCAAAAGGGCTTTCAAGCGATACGTAGAAATAATCAATACTCTAGTACCCATACATAATTGTTTGGATATAACCATCTTAACCATAATATATAGTTATTCTTTTAATCACTAAGTAACTAAAAGATTAAGTAATTTTGGTAAGTTTTTCTTTTATTTTTTTCATAATTTAGCTATCGTTACCGTAGAAAATAGATCTTATTGCTGAGAAAAGCCCTTGTCTAACTATAACCCTCGTTTAAATAAATAATTATACCGTAATAGTGTACTATTAATTACCTGTCTGGTAAAAATTAAAGTCTTTTGGGAAAAGAGTATTCAGCTGAAGAAAAAAAAAACTAATTCAACAAACTAAGAACAATAATGGAACAAATGGAAATTTCAATTTATTATTTTGATGTTAGGTATTCAATTGAAAATTTTTTTCCAAAAACCAGAAATGTAATTTTCAACACATAAAATTTACAGATCAATTTTCTTAGAATTATTAAGTGCTTGATGATTACTAGGGCTTGTTGAATAGTAGTTATTATATAGAATAATTTTATTTATACACAAATCAATTCTCCTATGAGTCACTTGATACGTGGCAAACTCGTTAAAATATAATATTAATTGGTAGAACAAAAGAGAGCATGACGTCTGTAATTAAGATAATATCGGCAAAATCTAAGAAAAACTCAATCAGAAAATCAATCTCATCTCAAAACTGCCAATATATAGTTCAAACACCCTAACAGAATGGTTGCATTTCCGTGGTATCAACAATAAGAAAATGTTCTAGAGTAGTTTGTTTATGTGTTTGTTTTTACTACGTCAATTATATTAGTGAGAGATGAATTTATGTTTTAGTATGAGCTTGTATTTGTTTGTTCTATTTGTGTTTTCATCAGTTAAATCGTTTGCAGATATCAACCTGAAGTCCTTAGAAAAAGGTAATATTCGTTTAATACGATTTTGCAGACAAATATAAAATTATTACTGAGAGAGTTGATATTTAATTTAATAATCGCTATAGTCCAAACATTTATATGGCAAGATTTAAATAAATCCAAAAATAAAATGAAGGAAAATACTTTAAGAATTTCCGACAATAGATCTTAAACGTTGTCGATTAAACAATGTTTGTCAACAACCCGTCTATTCTGCTTGACTAATCTAACAAGTTCATTTACCTTATAATAAAATTATACAAAGCATGTGATTCATTTCTTAAGACAGACCAAAGAAATTATTATAGGAAGACTTAATTTATTATTATTTAAATTCAATATCTGAGAATAGTCTCTTATTTTGCATTCCAACTTTACATAGTAGAAATTTAGGGGTTTATCTTATTTAAAGCATATTATGTTTATTATAAATAAGTACTGTTGTTACCTTCTTAGCTAATGTTGGACGTTTCAGCTAAGGGCAACCATTCGTACTGTGTATATCACAGCATTGAGGAGGTGCTCAATGTTCTGGTACCGGCTTTGGTAAGTTTATTACTATAAAAAGTAATATTTCCATCAATATTAATTAAATTATTTACCTCCAAGGCGAAGCTTTTAACTTTTTTATAAATGGAGATACCTACCTTGAAGGCAAAGCTGTTACCAATTAATTATAAATGGAGTTACCTACCTTAAGGCAAAGCTTCATTATCATTCAACCACACGGGGCTAACTGACGTAATCTCTAGATCACTGTTTAAAGACTCTGAAACCTAGACGTACTTTTAAAAAGCCAGTATGAGTTTGAAAGGTTATTATGTGAAATGATTGGTGAATTGTAATGATTCGAAATGTTTTAATTTGCTATGAAATTATTAAGATAGGGAAGGGCATTAATCTTTTTAAGAGAAAACTTTTATTGTATTAGTTTTCGTTCTCTGACAGGAAAGAAAAAGATTCTGAAGGCTGTATAGGCTAGTTTTGCAGATATGTTATTAGGCCTGATCAAGTATAACTGAGAGCTTTAATTTGCTTTTTAAGACGGCAGAGCATTTAATAGTATACTAATAAAACGCGCGTTATAGAAGCAGCAGCCACCTCTACCGGAAGTAATGCAGGTATACCACACCGACCCGATGGTAATGAAAGCAGTGATACCAATACACAACAGAAAACCATTTATAGTTCTGGAGGGCGTCCAAGGTTCCAGTAAGTATATGTTAATAAATTTATCATACCCTTACCATTATCCTCATTATCAATAAACCTCATCAATTTAAGTTAAGGCTCACACGAACCGATGATTATAAAAGCTAGAACAACAGGATACATACAATTTAGACGTTGACCACAAAATGCGTCTAGAAATTTTGTATGCCACAGACGTTGGTAGGTAAGGATGGAGTAGCTAAATAAAATAATTTTCTGTTTAAAGAAACCACATTAGTGGTTACAGCCTATCTGATAAAAATAATGTTTTGTGGACATGGGTGTATAATAGTGATAAATCTAATGAGAGAAGACATCAACTAACTAGGACAATTACTCTACCCTAAAAATCTTCAATGGGTAGAAATATGACCATTGGGGAGTTATAAAAATGGATATGCCATGATGGAGCGTATAACATATAGTTTTACTCCACAGTTTGGCAACTCACTTCATACAAGATCAAGTTTATACTTTTTTTGAAGTCTTGTTGAGAATTGCCATCGGTGCTTATCTTTTGAAGGAACTACCCAGACCACATTAAACCCTATTTACCGACACATTAGGAAAGAACCTGCTGGCCAAGCGGCTGGCAGAGGCCATCAACGGCACTTTCCTGAAGAACCCGCCCAAGGTGATGGAGCGACTGTATAACTACCTGGACGACCACGGCGCCGAGGTCAGCAGCGCCTTCATGGCCCTGGGCAACTACATCGTGGCAGAGCAGGCCAAGCAGCTACTGCCCACCATGCCCGTCGTGCTGGACAAGTGAGTCAGAGGGTGCTTGATGTTATCAATCTATATGGTGTTTCAATGACTAACAGGGTTAACTCGATCCAAAGGTTGGAAGTATTTGGCAAGCTAATTTTTAAGATGATTGTTATTTGTCAGTCTTAAAGTAAATAAGTAGTCAGGTAAATGATGAACTTTCTGCATCAGGCAAGAAGAATATTAATACAGCTGGCTTTTAGGAAATGTTTTTGTGGTAATGTATTTCCTTTGGAACTGTAGGTATTTATCAAGAAATAACATATTTTTCTCTCTTTTATGAACTTCGTGAACCTACTTTGACCAGCCTCCTCTAGAACTAAATTTCAAGATAGACGGTAAAAGTTGGCAGGACAGATCTTTTACATGGTCTTCGGAGGCCGGAAAATCTCTTAAGGGTCCCTTCACCTTCGACTGCCTTAACCAAAACATTTTACTATTTGGCAGAGGAAGAATTTTGACAATACTTATGGCTTAGCTCTTGATTGGTTCAACTCACCATTATGTTGTAGCCACAGGATTTGGAATCCTACTTGAATCTATTTAAGTCATACATTATGGCCTTGCAGGCATTTTTCCTCAGTCCCTTACCTTTTATTAATGACACCATATCAGCCTTCAAAGTGACTTCACCTCTTTTAAAAAAACTCTCCTTATTTATTGTGAATTGAAACTTCTATGAGTATCAAATCAAAATACCGTTGATTCAAAATGTTAGCAATTCTGACTGTCTCATCCGTGCAGTGATTCAGAGGGCGAACAAAAACAACGGTGACTGTTCATAATCTCATTCATAAACTAACTTTGTCTCTTTCACACTACTACCTGTCTGTTTCACCCCCAGATACTGGCACGGAGTCACGGCCTTCAACCTGGCCAAGGCGGCGCAGGACCGCGGCCTGGGGCTGCCCCCGGCCTCCTCCCTCGTCTACTACTGGCCCGAGGACCTGCTCATGCCCGACATCGCCTTCTACATCATCGTCAGCGAGGACATCCTCAGGTTCCGGTTCCACCAGTCGCCCAAGAGGGTCTACCCCAGGGACTTCAGAGACAAGTGAGTTGTTCAGGTTCCACCAGTTGGCAAACAGAGTGTAACCCAGAGTCCTTAGAGATACGTTACAAGTCTAGATTCCATGAGACACTTAAATACCACTGTGACTTCGAGAATAATGGAGTAGCTGAGGTTCAATCAGTTTCTTAAGAGAGTGTAAAAGTGCCCACTTCGGCTACAAGCGTTCCATAATCTTAGAGAACCGAGACTCTTTGATTTTTGTGATGATTTTTTTTTATTAGTTGTTTTGGGTGTTCCATAAAAATAATTTTCAAGCATACAAGAAATCATTAAATAAGTTGGATTTCAAAGCAGTTTTTCTACGATTTAAAAAAAGCAAAAGTGAATATAATGTCACACAGCACTTATTTTGCCAATAAAATAAATGTTCCTGCAATCTTGAACATGTATCCCGAAGAAAGTGTTCCACTACATTTCGTTCCAGCCCTTACAGAGTGGTCAGTAAATTAAAAGAAATGGATCAAACACACATGGTATGCTCCTGGAATCAATCATATTTTGGTAGACGGTATTTTACAGGGAGGCTATATTATTTTATTTTATTCCGTGTCTTATGTCCGACCCAGGATCTCCAAATATATTTACCATAAGCACTTTGCTATTAGTATAGTATGCAGGCATGGGAATGGAGCTAAAAGTAAAAATGTATTTAATTCCTAAACCTCGATATTTTTTTATCTATTGCAAACTTAAAAACAATCTACAAGTATTTTAAAGTCAAAAAGAATATTAAAAATAACCGGTAGTTTAAGTTTTCTACCATTTATCTCTAATCGATCTCGATGTTTCTTAGCATACACAAGGCGCTGATGCGCATGCGCTACCCTAAGCTGTGGCGGGTGAATGGCAACGTCAACAGGATGAGTGTGGAGAGTCAAATAGCCATGAGGGTTTACAAGGAGTTCGCTTCAACCATCTTCACCGAGGAAAAACTCAGACTGACTGCTTAGCCAACTAGCTGCTGACTGATTGCTTAGCTTGCTTATACTGACTGACTCGTCTGGCCAACCAGCTGCTGACTGACTGACCATTAGTACTTTTATACTTTTATACTGAAGTAAAAGTTGATCGAGGTTTCTAATGAGTGTTTAATTTTATCACAACCTTACTATCGACCTTACTAAATCACAATCTTACCTTTTATTGGTACTGAAAAAACATTTAGTTTAACTAGGCTATTAAGTTATTGTACATGGGCTGTCTATATTCTCGTACGGTTCTGGTAGTATTTCATTACGGTCCTGGGACTTAAGGGATAAAAAAGTTGACCGACTTAGCAAATTTTACCAGGAAAAAACTGGTCACTTTGTGCAGATGTAAATAAACACCCCTGATTAAAATGTCAAAAGATCTAATAAATCCTTCCTGTGTTTAAGCTACCTTTTTGTTAAAAACCACTTTGCGTCTCAATGTTTCTATATTTTTATTTTCAATTACACGAAACCAAAAGAGATGTAAAAACAGTGTAAATTACCTTTTTGGTGGACGAAATATAAAATAATATGAGTATAAACATAAATTGGAACTTTTTAAAGGTAACTTATTGTGTTTTATTAACTTTCTAAAATGTTGAAATTCTCATACACACGTCATCAACGATACATGTAACATGTTTTGTTATATACATTATCTATGGGTCTATAGGGCGAAGCCTTCTGATCCTCGAGGAAAATAAACTGGATTCTTAGAATCATCTAATTTAACACCTCAATCGTCAACGGTGGTTCGAAATCATGTCATAGGTAGGTTTAAAAGTATTATTGCTTATGGTAATATATTTAGTTTTTTTTTAGATATAAATTTCGCGTGAGCTTACACACGCCTTTATTGTGAACTAATTTTGATGATTGAAGTGTCAAACTACTAAAATTTTCTTTAGGGTTCCATGAATGTAGATAATTGTTCTCTAAGATTAAAAAGCTTCACCCCTTTGGGTATTAAATTTCACATGTATTTTTACGGCAGGGGTATAATAAATATATTTTAGCAGAAAATAGAAAATATCAGCTGTTGTTTTTAAATTTTCTTAAACATGTTTGCACTAATTGAAAATATAGTCCTCTTAAAACCTGTTTTGAGCTTCTTTTGTATCTCTTATGGTTTTAATGAAAACAATCATAAGTAAAAATGTTTCTTTTAAAATTGCGGCTGGAGCATATAAGGGATTTCTCCGGTCTTACGACATTTTAATGAGGTAGGTTTACGTATCATTAGTACGAAGTTTCCACTTGGTCAGGTTTTGTTAGGTAAATAATTTTTATAAAATTTCCTGGTTTATGTGCCTTTGTATGACAGTATTTTCGTGTCAGTATTTTTTGATAAACTTTAGTTTGTTAATATCTTAAGAACAGTTTGTGGGGCTCTTACTTAAAATCAAACAAATCATGGGAAACGTATTAACTTGGAAATTTCGTTTAAAAGCATGGAACAAGGGGTTAAAAGAAATGTGCAATATGGCGATTAATTGTGAGTAGTTGGTATCACTATGAACGGTAAATATGTAATTGGAGAATTAGCTTAAGATAAAGTACGCTGTACAAGTATGTAGAAGCAAAGCATTGTCTGTAGTGATAACAAATCAAGGAATTAGTATAAATAAAATTAAGAAACTAATGAAGTGAACACATTTAAAACCTTAGGTACTAATTAAAACGATATATCACAGATCAAAGTTATGATACTTTCTAGTAATATAGGCTTAGAAATCATTGAGAACAACTCAGACAAAGAACATATGATTAACTGAAATTATTTAGAAGAATACAGAGCATGAAAACCAGCTCTAAATGCTAACTTTAATAGTTTATCTCATAAAATGAGAATATATAATCAAAATATAAATTTAATTAGGACATTAATAATTGTTTTAAATAAAATTATGAAAAATGCGCACAGCTATTTATTTTCAAGGAATCGCTCAGTATACTGACCACGTTCCAGACAAATGTTTAAAATCACATCATTCAAAGACTTCATGATTAGATAGCGAGATGTAGTGAATGGATAAGGCAAGTATATAATCAGCAATCCGATTACAACTTCCATCGTAAGTAACTTTCAGTAACATTTGTTTATTAAAAAGAATCATACAAACCAACAAAATTCTAAATAAAAATATGTATCCGAGAAGCGAATTACCTTCACGTATTTAATTAATTTCTTAATTTGGTAAGAATATACATCTCTGCAATGATGTCTTAGCTATGTACTTTTACTGCGATTTTAATTTTAATTTTTAATTTGTTTTAAAATTGTCTGTAAACCTAACTAAAATTATACTAAACAACAGCTTAGTTTTAAATTTATCATAAGGTGTTTATCGTTTTGTATTTAAATCATGTATTGATTGACTTCTCTTATTTTCGGGCGAGTAATGTTTGAGGTTCAGTGCAATAGTTTCACTTAATGTTGCTACTTATAAGGTTTTTTTATTTAAAAAATAATTAGCTATGCACGATATAACATAAAGTGCTCATTAATTGGCATTCAGATTTAAAAAAAATTGCTATTTGTAGTTATTTTTAATTTTAAAACTAAATAGCTATGCACGATATAACATAAAGTGCATAATTATTGCCACTCAGTTTGCATAGGCTATATTTTTATTCGGTGTTTTAGGCGTGCAAATGGGCGAGTCATGTTTGGGGTCCGTTGCATTAGTTTCACTTACTGTGGTAGGACTAATATCGGCTGCTATTCCTGGATATCTCAAGCATGGTAAGTTAGCTAACAGTTAGATTACATCAAACTATAAGTATGAGAAAACATGTTAGGTCAAGGTATTTTGTATTTTACATGGTACAAACTGAAAAATCATAATAAAACCTTTTTGGTACGTGCTTGAGAATTTTGCATTAGACTTAATTCAGTGAAAAAGTGTTCAGGATTTGCATTTCCTTCATTTGAGGAAAATGTATTCTCCACTCTACTGATCCACTTTTTCACCTTTTAATGTGTCCACTTTTATTTTAATTTTTGGGATTAAATTTAAGAATAGTCAGTAGTTAGGACAGAAGAGAGAATTGGGACATATGATACCTATTTCTTCTCATCGATTATAATCGACAGTTTGAGATTATAATGTTTCAATTTAGCTTGTATACATCATTTTGAACTACAATACATATATTTTAAAATTAATACATATATTTTAAAAGTTTCAACATTTCGTACTACATTTATACACTTATGTATATCAGTAAATATATTTACTTGTTTGCCATTCTATCCATAAATTAATATGCCCATCATAATTAAAGGTTACAGAGGAGATGAGTTCTGAATGTGAAATATTCCTTAATAGCTTAAATAGACTCATCAAAAATTCAGCACACATCGACAAGATTACATTATTTTATGCAGTTATTTCCTTGTTACAGACCAATCATACCACTCCATTCCACCCTCGTCGTTCGGGATATTCCATAGCCTATGGGACATACACCACATTATAAAAGACATCGTAAGTACATTAACCTACGATAAGAAGTGTCTTAAATGATAGAAGGAACAAATATATTTTTAAAGAAGGAAGGGTAACTACTATGTTATTTAATTATTAAATAATAAGTTATATGATCATCATTGTCGATCTTATTATATTTTTAAGAATAAATTACAAACAATATTGAGTTTCAGCTAATAACATATTTTTATATAAAAGTTAGCTTTTATTTTTTCATAAATATTTCTACATTAAACTGTTGAGTTCAAAAGTTTTTACATGTTAAATATGCAGTGATAAACTTTTCTACTTTTTTTTTTGAAAGCGTAAAGCCTATAATCCTTTATCATTTTAATGTGGCAAAGTAAATTATGGTATTTTTTATTCTAAGTTTACCGTGGTGGATAAGCGAGCAATGCAAATTTGTATCATTCAGAGCGAACTGCTTAGAAACTAGTATGAACAAAAATATATGTTAATTTACATTTATTATGTTCCAGCCAGAAATCATGAACGTCCCTCAAGTTTACGAACTGTTTGAGAAGATGCGGCAGAACCAGATCGTGCACCTACCCCGGGGACCCCGAAAACCCTTTATCGTTATTGAGGGTGTCAAGGGATCGGGTGGGTTATAAAGATTTTATAATGAGTATGTATTGAAACATTGGTTTTTATGATAGCAAAAATATATGGAAGTCCAGGAGAAAAGGAATGGTAAAACTTTGTTTGAAAAAATCAAAGTTAACTAGAATTTGTCTCCTGAACCCATGGTGTAAGGAAAAAAGAAAGGTGTGTGCAGGATCAGCTGATATGACGTAGTTGGGCTCACGCAACTAGCGCTTATGATGGCTACAATACAAATCAGTTAATACTACTCATTTTAAATATTTTATATAAGGTCTTCGTTCTGCAGTCAAACCGCTAGGTCCGCTAGTTTCTCGAGCCCACCTACGTCATACCATCTGACTATGCACACACCTTTCTTTTTTTTACACCATGCCCAGAACCAGCTTCAAAAAAAGACTAAAATAGGAATATACTACAGGAAATTCAAATAAAGAAAATACTATAATTAATACCCATTATAAAACAGAATATTTCCTTAAGGAAGCGAGTTAAAATGTGCCTAGAACTATTAAGTCTATATAATATACTGATATTTGCAGCTTATACAATTTCACATCATTCTTTAAAAAATCTATTTTGCATATTGTAGGCTGTTCTTACCTCTTAGGCATAAAAACGTTTCATCCAACACAAACAATAAAAAAAAACTTTAATAAATTGTTTTTAATATAAGGAATAATCGAATATGTACACAGCCTGGTGACAAGGGAGTTAACTTAAATTTAAAAGAGTTCAAATTGCCCTTTGAAGACCCTAAAACTCGTACTTAATGCTTTTGCCCCCACCCCGCTAGATGGAGAATGGGACATTACCATGTAGCCAGAATCTAACTTAAGTTACATAACGTCAGACCTAATAATAAAAAATTGACTTTTATTGATAGACTATCAATTTGAAAACCCATAATGAAAGATTTCAGTTGATTATTTTAGGCTTATTTTAATTTGAAAATAGCGTACAGGAAGACCCTCCCCGATAATTTCGACCACGAGATAACATTTGTTGGCTCAATCAATTTGTCAACCCGTAGGAAAATCGTCGCTGGCACTGCGGTTCGCGCAGAGCTACAACGGCACGTACCTGCGGGCGCCCCCGGAGTACTTCGCCGCCTTCAAGGGTTGGCTGCAGACCAGGAACAAGCTGGAGCGCAACGCCTTCCACGCCCTCGCCAACTACCTGCTGGCCGAGGAGGCCAAGCGACTCATGGAGACGAGGATGGTCGTCATGGACCTGTGAGTATACAGGCTGTAGTGTAGTGTAGTGTAGTGTAGGCCAACTACCTGCTGGCCGAGGAGGCCAAGCGCCTCATGGAGACGAGGATGGTCGTCATGGACCTGTGAGTATACAGGCCGTATTGTAGTATAGTGTAGTGTAGTGTAGTGTAGTGTAGTGTAGTGTAGTGTACTCTAGTGTAGTGTAGAGTAGTGTAGTGTAGGCCAACTACCTGCTGGCCGAGGAGGCCAAGCACCTCATGGAGACGAGGATGGTCGTCATGGACCTGTGAGTATACAGGCTGTACAGGCTGTAGTGTAGTGTAGTGTAGGCCAACTACCTGCTGGCCGAGGAGGCCAAGCGCCTCATGGAGACGAGGATGGTCGTCATGGACCTGTGAGTATACAGGCTGTACAGGCTGTAGTGTAGTGTAGTGTAGGCCAACTACCTGCTGGCCGAGGAGGCCAAGCGCCTCATGGAGACGAGGATGGTCGTCATGGACCTGTGAGTATACAGGCTGTAGTGTAGTGTAGTGTAGTGTAGTGTAGTGTAGTGTAGTGTAGTGTACTCTAGTGTAGTGTAGTGTAGTGTAGTGTAGGCCAACTACCTGCTGGCCGAGGAGGCCAAGCGCCTCATGGAGACGAGGATGGTCGTCATGGACTTGTGAGTTTACAGGCTGTAGTGTAGTTGATAAAGTGGGTTGGTGAAGTGGGCGTCATTCAACTGTGAGATGATAAAATGGTTGTGGAATGGATCTGAGAAATGCTAAAATTGTAATCATGCGGGGCTGTAAGCTGATTAAGTAGTTATCATGGACTTGGGATTTGGTAAAATGGTTGTCATGCGATTATTGAACTTTGAACTTGGAAATTAGTCATCATGGGCTCATATTTTGAATAAATAGTCGTCATAAACTTCCCAGTTGGTCAAATGGTTACCATGATACTGTATATTATTGATTAAATGGCCGTCATGGGCCTATGAACTGTTAAAGGATCGTTAAGGACCCGTGAGGTAGTAAAATGGCTGCCAAGGCCCTTGAAAACCCCCTTGCAGTCAGCTCACATGTGTGGGACTGAGATTTAAACGCGCTAGGTAGCAGCCATTGCTATCGTTAAGGGGGTGCTCTGCTGGTTGCACACAAACGTATGTTCATCAAATGGTTAGCATAGTCCTATAAGCTGGTAAAATGGGCGTGTTTTACTAAAATATATGCAGCACCTGAAAGTTAGTTAATATATACTTGTAGTATATGTATGGACTGCCGTAAGTCTGTATTTCGCCTACAAATAAATTTTTCATTTATTTATTATTGTTACATTGAATTGAACATCGCCGTCTGCCCCAGCTACTGGCACGGACTGGTGTCCTACGAGCTGAGTCGCCTGTCGGGCTCCACGGGCGTCCTGCCGGTGTCCTCGTCCCCCGTGTACAAGTTCCCGGAGGACCTGCTGGCCCCGGACATCCCCTTCTACCTGCTGGTCCTGGACGACCAGCGCTACTACCGCGAGAAGGCGACCGGCAAGCCCGCCGTCAGCAAGCGGCTGCGCGAGATGTGAGTGGCTGAGTCGCTTGTTCGTAGATTTATTGGCTAAACTTTAGAATCCGACTCCACCGTTAAAATCTAAGCTAGAAATCGATATTTTTCCCTAACCCTCATAGATATTTTTCTTACTTCATTAAAATAATATTACGTTTATTTGTAGTTAATGTTAATTTTAACTAATTGCTGTAGAAAATTTCAATAACGAATGAAACACTGCTCAAATAATGATGAATTAAGAGAAGTAGTTTTTAAAATTGGCAAGAAATCGAATGCCTAAACACAAGTAACTGCAATAAGCGCGCTCTACTCCTTCACTGCATGCGTCCACCTTCTTACAGGCGTCTGCAAAATCTAAAGATCTCGTTCGCCAGGAATTTATATTACCTATTTTAACTTAACATAAAAATCTGTAGAACTGTAGTAATTTTTTAACAACATCGTTTGAACAATTTTTCATCTAAACCTTTTTTTGTCATTTGTATGTATGATTTAATTGCTCTGGTTTTCTATATTTTATTTTACTGCTAGTGAGTGAGATAAGTATTGCTTTTGTATGATAATTGAGGGGCAATACAATTGGTCTACATAAAAGAACATAGTATACCTACACTGTCATTCCAAGTATCGTACGGAACAGTTAGACCGTGTTTACAACTAGTTTATGGACTTTAAAAAATATTTAAACTGGTTTTTGGGATAAAATATACTTCTATTGTGTCGATTTGTCAATTAATTGTTATATGTATTGAAAACTTTGTAAGTACTTTATTTTTCTTGGAAAAATCAACAGGCTTGTTCCGCACGGGACATCACAAAATTACATGTCATCATAGTTTTGATAAAATACTATTCTATTCTAGTTCTTTTATTCTATTTGTAAAAGGTGTTTTTAAAATACACAGAGCAATGAAAGATATGAACGCTAATTTTAACGTTTATTAATGGCTACTTAAGAATTATTTTAAAGTTTTCTGGTTTCGTATGGGACATGTAAAGCTTTCGTAATTAATGTTATAGCATACGGATATTGTTATTTCATTTAAAAAAAATTCATTCCATGAGTTAATTTTATAAATTTGAATTCTTCTGCAAGTTAAACAATCCCAATAGGGAAAATTGGGCTGAAGTACTCAGTTTTCAGTGTAATTTATTGACAGAGAAGTACTTTCAAGGAATTTTGTTGTTGATTCTGCAAGAAACCTTGTTCAAGAATGCTAGCTTGTTTATCATCATGATCTATGATGATTGTTTATAATAATGATGTTTGTTTGCTTTGATAATGTATTTAACAAGTACGGTGAATCAAAATTTCAGGTTATTCTGTTTTAGATTAAGTTTTTTAAAGTTATAATGACATAAGTTTATGTTAACGAGACTTTAGATTTTATGAAAGTAATTTATTTTTAAGTGTACCTGACTAAGAGATTTCCCTGAAAATCTATTCCATCAGTTGATAAAAATTATTCTATATGTATTAATAAAAATTACATACCGAGTTAAGAACTTATTCGTGAGTATTTTATGTTAAATTTCATGTAATAATGTGCTCACACTAAGGACAGAATTTGTATTCTTAAAAATAACTTGATTTAAGTTGAAAACCACGGACAGATCATTGAAAACAAACAAGAATGATTGTTTAATGGTCGGGTTTAAGTTGGGGGACTAAAAAATAAAAGTGAAATGTTAACAGTTTTCTTACGGGATTGAGATAATATTTTCAGACGAGTTTTTACTAAAATAAACAGGAAAGACTTGAATTCATTCTTCCTAATCTAAGGCTTATCAGTTGTAGAATGTCTGTAAATTTGTTCCTTACTATATCCGCATTTGTTACCTATTGCTAAACGAGGGTAGAATAAATCGTCCGATCACAGGTATGTAACATTAGTTCAAATATTTACAAAGGTGATAACTAAAATAATAGGGGACCACAATTTTAGGAGTACTCTTTTTATAAAGCGGCGATTCCAACGGTTGTGTTGCAGCATGTTCCGGGCGTACAGCAAGTTCTTCAAGCCGCGCATGGTGCCGGTGTTCGGCGACCGAGACGCGGCCGAGGTCGTCCAGGAGCTGCGGAACGTCACCGGCCGGATATTACAGGGTTTATTGTAACGACGAGTGTTTCATTTCACACCCCCTTGTACCACAGTAACTGATGTCAGATTGAGGATAGCCGATGTATTGTACAAATACATATGTGAGGCTATATTTGTCAAATAGGAATTAAGGAACGTGATTAATGTTTTGCAATTTTTTTAAGACTGCATTCATGTGCTTTTTTTGTTAAAATATCGCTTGATAAATAAAACTGAATATAGGACATATATGCGAGTGCATATTTTAGTATGTGTACGCAAACTATGTAAGTATATTATTGAGAAAAAAATCTAAATGTTATTTTCTAGCAATATATTACTGAAGTGACTAATTTTTAAATGCTTGGACTTAGGGGGAAAATTCCAATCGTTTTAAGGTAAAAGAGCATTACTTTGTAAAAATCCCAGGAATCTTGTTTGTGTGTTTAAGTCAAACGTATAGTCGATTCCACGTTTACCTTTCAGTATGAAAATTCCATTAGCCATTTATTCCAAATGGCAATGTAAGCTATATTACCCAAATAATGTTATATTCAGCTAACAGGTATATGAGGATTAGCAAACAAATATACCTAACATAGATATAGAATTGCATTGTCCCATTCAGATCTGTACTGAAAGGTGAATGTAGAATTGAGTACAGAAAAACAAAACACTCACAAATAAACACAAACAATTTCCCGAGAATACTCCAAAGAATCGCGAAGAACCCAACAATGACAAAAATAATTACATAACTTTCGCCTCACCAAAATCATATCTTTTTAAAAGTACTAGTTAACACATGAAACACGATCAAGCAAAAACCTTACACTATCTTAAGGTTTCAATAAATAAAAATATTAAATTACATTAATTGGCTTGAGGAAGATTTAACAAATTTTTATTCCAACCAGTAGGTGAAGACGTCAGTGACGAGGCCGAAAACCGAACCGAAAACCGAAATAGGGCCTAATGTGATAAATTAAAATATTTAACTTTAAAACAGACTGAAAAGATGTATTACCGCGAAGTTTTATATGGCGTTTTAAAGAGTTTATTTATCATTCTGAACAATCATTGATTGAATTATTTGGCAAAAGAATTAAACCAGTAAAACTCGTAATTTCTGATTGCAAGAATTCTGAATTCTTGGAATTCGTTAGTTTTACCAGCTTCGAGTTTACTCCACTGTTGTAAATAATTATCAAATATCCCTCGCACTGGAAGAGGCTGTGAATTAATTGCGAAAGAGTCTTTGAAAACTATTTCTGACGGAATGCGTTACTTTTATCAACGAAGACAATACTATTAAAAGTAGTTTGCATTATTTAGTCACACCTTTTACGAAATTGATTGTAATTCTTTGCTTAACAATTGATATAGCTTGTAATGTTTGGTATAAAATGGGCGTAACGCATATCTCGTAATGTCGATTTAGTGAGATTGTGGTGAGATTAGATAGCTGCGTTATTTAAGCCCCTTCGCCCATGAGGATTCTGTGTAAGTTGACACGTTTACATATTATGCATATTGTTACAAGAAAGTAAATAAATAAGGAATTGTACTTACTTTGTTTGTATTTAATGTTCTGTGAACATTTATTTTGTAACGTTTGTCAATGCTGTACACACAGTACACAGTCGGATTACAATAAATCATTGATTGATTTAATCGTAAATTATTTATTTAACCCGGGCCTATAGCGCAATTTTTTTGGTTATTATTTTGATTTGATTTATAACTAAGTAATGCTTAAAAAATTGTAATTTAAAAAAATAACTAAATTCATAAATATGTAATTTTAAACTTACCAACCGGTATGATTAAATTGCTAGTACCCGAACAGTAATAGATTTAGCTTTTCACTGATCCACGTACACTACGCTCCGTTTGACTTAAAATTACTAAGGAGATCTAATTTTACTATAATTAAGTTCACAGAAAACAATCGAAAGTGGCATGCTTTAATTTTAATGAAAATAACAGTAAAACGTAGCAATGCAATTTAAAATTATCTTGCGCTCTCAGTAAATAGTTGTCCCGTTTAGTGAAATAGATTTTAATCCATCATCTTAGCCGAAGGAATAAGAGGTTGCTCATGGGGTAGTGGTTAGTTAGGAGTGATGAAGGTGATACGTAAGTACACAAAATAAGAATAGCAACTTCAAAGCAACTTGAGGATAGTTCTTCGATGAGAGTGAAAGTGCTGGTGAAAAATAAGTAAGTAAAAAATGTATTTTTTCAGTAATACATATCCATGGTTAGTATTTGTTTCAATTAATTAATAGAAATTTACCTAATGAGCCGTGCTTTGCTTGGCAATTCATTATTTTGTCTAATTTTACTCTATGACAATATTTCATCCTTTTTAAAGTTACTGGACATATGACTGGACTCTAGCATTAGTTTTGTTTGTGTTCAAATGTCTCGTTCTTATTTCATTGCCATTTAGCAACTCATATGGCTCCACATAAATATTTTACAATTTTGAAAATTAAATTTTTATATTTCGTTCTTATTTCATTGCCATTTAGCAACTGATATGGCTCCACATAAATATTTAACAATTTTGAAAATTCAATTTTTATTTTTAAATATATTTTACTGGCACCATGACCTGCTTTGAAAACATTTTCATAAAAAAATTACAACATTACACGCATGTTTTTGTACTAATTATGCACGTATACAGCATACATGCAAGCAAGCATACAGACATCCCTCATAGGAGAGGACTAAGCAATATTTTCTTTTACGTTTTCAGTGATTTTAAAGTATTTTTGTGATATTAATATTATGTCTAAGAAGAATTGATACGAGAATCAGCAATTAAATCTTAATAAACAATGGTTACCTGAAGATGTACTCCATATAAGCAGTACGAAACAGCTGTAGTGTTTACTACTGAAATAGGATCAATTGACAATAAGGTAACCTAAACTATTTTTTATTATTGCAATATTGATCCAGAGGCTAATCCATCATGAAATTAAATCTTATTGGAATTGTTTTGACCCAGCTAAAACGCCAGGAATTAAATCACTTCAATTTCTAACAGGCCCTTCAGTAATGTACCCTCTGGTTCTCCTGACGCTGGTCGCCTTCCTCTCAGCTCTGTCGTCTTGCTCCGAGACTGCCCCAGAAGGATCTTCCAACGACACGGACCCCTACCAGTCACACCCATCGTCTCCGGACGACCATGGACCGTACTCTGAGGGCCCCGCGGGGTACGCCCAGCAAGAGGGGCCTAAGGGAGTCGGTAAGTACTTACAGCTATCCCAAACATATTCTTAATTCAGACAATGTACCTATCGAGCATTTATAAGTCGGTCATGTAAGTGCTGGGTAGGTATTTTTTTAAATATAGAATCATTTGGTAATGTCCTTTTTGTCTCAAATATTTATTTTTCTCGTTTGAGAGTGCTGTACAGGAACAAACACCTCCTCCCTCACGATACAAGGCTTCGTCTTGTCCACGCCTTAGTTCTCTCTGCACTGGGTTACGGCCTTCCCGTTTACGACAATGTTGTCATTGCAAGGGACATGCAGAGATTACAGAGGGTGCAAAATATAGATTTGTTTGAGGGTTAAAAAATATGACCACATCTTGAGCGCACGAACAGTCCTGGGTTTATTGCCTATGTCTGATGTCTCTACCCTTCGCACTGTCATGGTAATCCACAGGATCTTGGAATCCAACAGACCTGCATATTTGCGAGAGAAGCTAAGGACTCGGTCAGACGTGCGATCCCGCATAACAAGGTAGGATGTCGTGCTTGAGCCGCCTCGCGTTCGCATGGAGCTAGAGCGGAAACGTTTTAGCTATTTTGCTCCCTTTATTTTTAATACTTTTATTTCGATCGGAAGGGATGGTCCAGAAAGAACCAAAAACATCAGAAGAAAGGTTTTCGATATATTGTCCATTCATTGTTATGTTTTATTTGATAATAGTAATATAGATTGTTTAATTTATTATTGCAAGTGGTTCACTGTAAATTTACTGTAAATATGAATCGAGTTGTTTTGAAAGTACACATTGTTGAAAACCGCCCAAAAATAAAGTCCATTTTATTTATTTATTTTATTTTTAATATAAGGAGATATGATGAATTTCGTACTCGCTTTTAATTCCGTTCAGAGTTTTACCAAACCAAAATAACGAGGCTAAAAAAGGCTTTCTACACATCATTATAATCCTTAATTTAGTGACGGCATGTCATATAATGAATGAAAAGGTGTATACTTTTTAATACAAATTCCCTGTTCCAGGGGTGCAACACTTCGATCCTTCCCAAGTGTCGACTTTTGGGATTTTCCACAATCTTCCTGAAATATTCAACGTCCTCAAGGATATCGTAAGTCGTGATACATTTCATAAAAACCATACTGTATATAGGTTAGTATAGTAACACTCTTAACTAGGAGTAATAACTTTGCAATATAGAAAACGGTTGTTTTATCGCCATAAACTTAACATGTGATGTAGAAAGCCACTATTTATGGTTCAAAACTGCATTGAGCTTTCGTAACGATACTTATATTGCATTGTCGTTTTACACGGTTTCTTTTGTTAACTCATGGCGAAATCCTGTACACTCTTGCGCGATCATTAAAAAAGGTGGTCATTTCGTTGACTCTCGCCGGATAAACCTCCGAAATCGAACTCGGTCCAAGTTACTCCAATAGCAGCCGTATTAAGCCACTAACTAGGGATGGCATTTATTTTTAAAATATGAATATATCGATTTTCAATGTATTGGAACCGTTAATATCGATACGTACGATATTCCGGGAGGAAAATATCAATATTTACGATGCAATGAAAAACTATATTTTTGGAGAAAATTGATCATATTTTTGCCAGTTCAAAAGGGATTGAACTATTTTCAGAGTCAGGATGGACCACGGAACTCCATAATTTTTAAAATTTTACAAGGGAAGATATCAAACCGAAAATGCTGTACATATTTTCATATTATGCGCCTTATTTCAACGCGGGTTTACAAGTACTAGTTATAAATTACCATTAACAATTCACTAACAAATTGTATTACATACACTCCAACACTGGAAAATATTAGTGATTTTCAATTTTACAGATTACAATGTAAATAATATTAATTCAACCAAAGTAAATATTAGTTATTGCCAATATCGTTATGAAATAAGGCCTTGGAAACAGCTTTAGTAATACTAACCTCTGTCAAATTTTTCATCAAAACCTTGTATTCTTGTCAATATGTATCGGAAAAGAAATATCATCGCACCGATAATGTCAGAACAAAAAAATCGATATGATATTTACGATACATCGGAACTAAAATATCGATATACTGATCTATTGATATTCTTTTGCCATCTCTAGCACAAACCGGTTCGGTTCCAAGCAGAATCCTTTAGGCTCCGGAAGGGAGTCTCAGATGGACTTTTGATAGGTAGCTACAGGGAATAAATCTTTTTTCTGGTTTTGCACCAGGGGTCATCTTCAATTTAAGTAAAGTGAGTTAGTTTTTGAGTGATTGAGGAACGATATCGATGTTTTCCGTGGGATAAATGTATAATGTATCATTGTAAAATATCTATTTTTTTTATTTTTGGATTAAATGATTAATTTTAGAAACCTCGGTTTAACCGGAAACCCCGTTTTCAGGACAGGCCTTGGTCTCGTCGAGTTCGGATAGCAGGGAATCTACTGTATACTAGTTTAAAAAATAAAATGAAGGTATTTTTTCAAGATGGCAATTTTTTAACCAGAGAAAGGCACATTATTTACTCTGTATCGTGCCAAGTGATTTTTTATCGGTTTCAAACGAGCAACTGTTTCGGACCTCATGGATCCATTTTTAAGTTGACATCAGGTTGAATAAGCCTATTCCTCTTCACGGTAGCCGTAGTTTATGAGACGCTATCACACTTTCACACACTGAAATATTTTCTACTACTAAACAGTTGCTTTGAAGAGGAATACGCTTATTTAACTTGATTTCAACTTGAAAATGGACCCATAATATCCAAAACCAGTCGTTAAAATCAATCAGGATTCACTTTGCGCTATACTAGGTAATTTTTTTTCTAATTATTTAGTTATATTTGACAGTGATTCAAAGCCTAATCCAACAAAAATGTTTCAATATTTCTTAAACTTCAATAAATTAGTATGACGAAAGTTGTATCGTTAAACATAGAGTCAACTCGAGAAACGCTGGGTAATTGAGGTATACTTTATTATTGAGCTCATCTTGACCCCTGGACCCTCCCATGTTCCAGAGGGAGCTGATGGCGATCCCCCAGGTGCAGGACCTGTACCAGAAGATGCTGAACAACCAGCTGCGCCAGTGGCCGAGGGAGGGCCCCGACGGCACCCCGGACCGACGGCCCTTCATCGTCATCGAGGGCATCAAGGGCTCGGGTGAGAAATCAGAAATAAAAATCCTTATTTCATTAAGGTCAACCAGAATATATCAATTAATATGTATGACTTACAAATAAATGTAATTTGTCCTGAAGATATTTACACGATACCATTGTAGGTAGGACGATTGCTTTTCAGTATGAATTTTTCCAAAGTGTTCTTGAATAGAATCTTAAGAGTAATTTGTTAAGGTGCAAAACAGTGTCCAACTGTCGTCATTGTATTTATTGGTACTAAATCATAATCATTTTTATATACAGAGCAACATAAAAATAAATCAGAACACCAAAAATGTTCTTACACTTCGGAATTGTTTTCTCAGCATATGGATGTCTTTTTTGTTTATTAATAGCTTGCGCTGAGTCTTCTGATTGGGCACAAGGAATGAATCATTGTTGTTATTTTTAATTAGAAGTCAAGGCGTGATAGTGCCACTTGACAACTACCAACAGAGGTGCTCATAAAACTTAAAAAATCGTTGCCGGTAATTTCCAGTTTGATCACTTACATATGAGTCGACGATGGGTACACTAGATAAAAGCTGTAATTGTACTGGTGAGTATATTGAGAGTCCAGGTAGACAGATTACTGTTCATCTTGTCTCTTTGGGAACTTTTATTCCTGGCTGGATACCTAGTTTGGTCTTCGCCCTAGACGGAGTTATAGATCATCCTCGCTTGTCCATCTGGGAGAGGTGAGGGACTCTTACACGACAAACATCTAGTGTTTGCTAGTTTGGAGAGTGAATCGACTTGGGTGAGGCTCTTCCCAACAAATAGAGCTTCCGGGTGGAGGTATTTCTCTGGGCATGCTTGGGATGTCTGAGGTTCGAGGTTGAGTCTCCTCGAAAGAGCCTGGAGGATGGGTTGGAAATTCCCTCTTTCAGGGTCGAAGCTGAGTGACTATCATATCTTTTCCAACCTAACAATATTTTCCTTCCGTAATCTGCACAATATGCCTAGAGAGACATGCCTAGCTGACGATTCTAGAGCATCCATTCCAAACGAAGTCTAACAGTCTAATTCACGTTGAAGACCTCATGTTGCAGGCAAGTCCGCCACGGCGCGGCTGTACACGCAGCGTCTGAACGGCACCTACCTGCGCTCCCCGCCCGACTACCTGGCCAACATCCGCGGCATGATGTCCATGAAGCCCCGCTTGGTCCGCAGCGCCTACCACGCGCTCAACAACTACCTCATGGCGGAGCTGGTCAAGTCCATCCTCAAGACCAGGCTGGTCGTCATGGATCAGTAGGTTTGACACGACTTGTTGTTCGGAGGATTTGTAATTTAGGGCTCTTAGCATCTGGTGGTATCTTAATTACGCAATAGGTTTTACAAAAGGGAGAAGGAGCCCTCATGTTGAAAAACCTCCAAGTTAAAGAAATAGATAACTTAATGAGGGAGGGGAGATTCCCAATCCCTCTTAGGCTAAAAGACTCAGGTAGATTAGTGGAGTTAGAAAATAACGATTGTTACTAATTGTCAACTACAGGGGTTGTTGTTTGTTCTCTAGTTGTTCCATATATTTCATTAAAAATTCATGGAAAATAAGATATTTTAATGAAACGAAATTTAAATTATGACCTTAAAAGAGCCAACAAGTATTTGTGGTATAAAAATGGAAAATTTGAATTTTTCCTAAGCGTTTTCAAAGTAAACCTATATTTAATACACATATGTATAAAATTGAAAGGAAATATGGAGAAGTCCCGTTTGACAGTAGTATCCCATTCTAAAGAATAAGCTGAAGTTGGTCGTTATGAGGGTCAATATATGAAGGTGAATATACGAAGGTAGCTTGATCTTTTGAAGTTACCTTTTGTCTGTAGAATGATCCATTCATCTTTACTCACTGAAACTTTACAGCTGAAGGTAGACAAAGCTTGGTGGCTAAAGCTGAAGGTGGTGACATAAAAAGCTTGTCACCATCCTCTTGCAGTTCCATTCACTAACACTTGTTCTCTCCAGGTACTGGCACGGGCTGACGGCGTTCGCACTGGCCAAGCTGGCGGGTATCAGGCAGAACCTCCCGGTCCCCGGTTCGCCGATCTACAACTTCCCCCAGGACCTCCTGGTCCCCGACCTCAGCTTCTTCATCGCCGCCAACGACGAGAGGCGGTTGTTCAAGCTGCCCGACACCGGCAAACCCGCCACCTCCAAGGTCTTCCGGGAGTCGTAAGTATACATGAAGAGAACTTTTTCTTGTCAATAAAAAAATTAATAATAAAAATTTGAATTAAAATAATAATAAATATAATTTTATTTCTTACCATAGTAAACATTTTTTCAGGGTTTGGAATCCAACTCAGCTTGGAAAATAAATAGTTCCCTTCTAGATGGTTGGTTAGTGTTGCATTGTCCTGAGCCATTGTTTCATTGTGGTACTCAATATGTCATTATATATTCATACCAACAGCGTTTTAACCCTCTTTTTATAGTGGAAAGGCTCCTTTAAAGAAAATAAACGATTATTTTAAAATCTACTTAATAATTTATATAGATTGTTTCTTCTTTTAATCTCGTCTCATCCATTAATTGTAAGTGAAAACATGTCTTAGCTTCTTCCTATCTCAGAAGTAATATGATGATAAAATGTAAACAGCTTTCGCAACCTACAAGGTAAGTAAGCTGGTTATTTGAACAGTATTGTACCCCCTATGGAAGTAAAACCAAATACATTAAAATCCCCTTGGATTAAAAAACATCCAGTTATACCACAACGGACATAATTACGTCAAAAATAAAAAAAAAACATTGACCGATCATTAATTTAAAATGACAAAAATATCTATTGCTATGATCCTAAGGTTGTCTAAGCTTTGTTGTGAGCTATCCCCACCATCAACAGAGACCGGCTCAGGGAGGAGGTGGGGGCAGAGGTACTAATAAGGGCAAGACCCATATCCTGAAGTTACCTTTCCTACGTTATGTTCCAGGACTTACAAAGCCCATATAGCTTCATAGACTGGTCTAGGATGATACCAATCAACTGTGACCACTTCAGAAGGAGTTGGAGGCAGATACAATTACAAGGACAACAACCACGTGTATGATCCCGAAGTTATCTTTCTTATGTTGTGTTCCAGGACGTACGAAGCCTACAGCCTGATGGACCTACCAAGGATGATTCCCATCAACGGTGACAGACTCAGAGAGGAGGTGGAGGCAGAGATGGTGAAGATAACTCATGAACAGCTACAGGGATTTATATAGTAAACTTCAAACACAGATGCTGGGTTTTATTTACTCCAAAATCTATCACACGTGTGTTACTCTAAAGCAAGAACCCACAACCGACAGCTTGACACTCTCTCGTCATTTATAAAAGCTGCAAGTTTCTTCCACACATGCTCTGAAAACTAAAATTAATAATAAGG
The DNA here is from genome assembly GCA_035578135.1 of Flexamia atlantica. Lineage (NCBI taxonomy): Eukaryota > Metazoa > Arthropoda > Insecta > Hemiptera > Cicadellidae > Flexamia > Flexamia atlantica. Next base: position 71,115 of record JAQJVK010000143.1, on the reverse strand, counting down.
AACTTTGGTGATTGGAAATTGTTACATAGGATGATATACTCGGTTTCATTTCCTTTCAAGCTTCGAAATTATAAAACAGCTGATCACTTCCATTTGAATAGAGATACGCGTTAGCTGTTCAAGTAACACTAAACTTGGAACGAAATTGTGCGAAAAAAGCAAATTGTTTAGGAATTTTGTTCGTCTATAGCTCACATTCATTGTAATTTTTATACTTTAAAATGTTGGTAATTTTGATATTCGTAGGGTTGTTAAAGTAATCTTAGAAAATATATTCAGATTCCCAGTGTATCAGGCAGGATATAAAATTTGCACCAAATGTCAAGTAATATAAAATCAAATTCAGTTTTTATACTGTAACGTTAATAAAATTAATATTTGACTAACATTAATTGTGTCAGATAAAGAAGGTATTGAAGGTATCGACAGCATTAAAACTGTACTATTTAGCTTTGGATGATATAATTTATATCATTATCCCGAAGAATATGAGAAAAAATGGAGCTATATTTCATGTTTCCTTTCCGTCAACCCATTTCAAGCTTAAACAATACTTGAACGCCTGTTCATTTCCCTCGCTTCAAATAGAATTGTCCAGCTCTTTAAGTAATTCTGAAGCTTGCAATGTTATGACCTTGTATGCTTGCGAACCATGATCCAAACTGCACAGTCAATAATTATTCTTTCCTGAGTTGGAATCTTCTCACACAGAGAAACTTTCAGTTTCTATAAAATGACAAAAGTTGGGCTATAATAAACATCATGGCTACATGTACATAATACCTTACGTAAATTAGCTTGCTTGGACTGAATAGCAAATGGTGCCGGTTACATGGTGCTTGGTTGATCATGCTCACCGAAGTTTTGATAACTCCCATCAGATTACATCTCTTTGCATTAGGAAGTGATAATCGGGAATCAAAATGTTTATCCATTTTGAAGCCTTCCGGAATTGGTACATTAGATACATTACTTTGAAATGGCGACCTACCCAGGTAGGTATTTCAAGCCAAGTATGAATGACAGATGGGTGAAGGATGGTTGTAGCGCGATCTTGTAGTCTTGTTACTGACTAAGGCCGTATCAATATTACAGGTTCAGTTACTTATGCCAGCCGGCGATTTGTGTTAAATGTGTCTAGTACGACTCATTGTCGTAAATATAATGTGTTCTTGTTGTTAAAATAAATGACAAAATCAATGGATTAATTGAATGTTCTGTTTTGATAATGACTACGTGCTATTCTCAATTCCACATTCAACTTTCAGTACAGGCCTCATGGGACAGTGGAATTCTATTACATGTGTTTGTTTACTAATAATCATAGCATATTACTGCCGTATTGAATTATCAGCTGATTAAATATTCCTAGCTCTTATATGAGTAATGTTATCTTGCGTGCTTGCTTGGTTGGTTGTTTGCACAAATATCTCAAAGGTGGCTCCAGGATTTCCTTTAAAGTCTGGAAATAAGTCATTTATGACCCAAAAACGTCTTTCATGCAAATTATTTGGCCAGATAAAATCTAATAACGTAATAAAACGAATTTTAAAGTTGTATTGTTTTACCATTGGCCTTATGAGTTGCCTTGATAGCGACGAAATAAACAAGGAAAGGGTGAACAAATGAAGTAATCATAACAGCTGTTTGCAATCTACAGCCATCAAGGCAAAAAATACAGCAAGTAGGTTGGAGAGTTCATGGAGCAATAAAAAGGTTTCTATTTATCAATTTTATGACATTGAAATATTTTATATATAGTAATTTAGTGAACTGGTAAACATGAAATAACACCGAGCAAGGCTCGATCCACCAGTTACTATACTATAATTTGGCTAGTACAACTGCCATTTTAAATACATGGATTATGGAAATCCCATACTGAAAGGTAAACGTAGAACCGAGTATAGTCGAAACTAGTCAATAGATAAGTAGTACTAAAGGAATTGTGGACGTCAAGGTACTTAACCTGTTAAGTTGAAAAGTGTTCGAATATTAGCTCATTATTGTAACTATTTAGCCTTATTTTCTTTACAATACTATCAAAACTAAAAACCGAAAATATTAAATTTATTTTTAAGCAAATTAGTATTTATTTTGGCATGAATGATAATGTGGGAGAATATGTAAAACCTACATGGGAAAATAGCACGCAAAATATATGTTTATGTTTAAGTGACTGGGTGCTAGTTTGATAGAACTGTGGGGGAACTGAGAAAAGAAGGCAAGACTTTCACAAGAAACACACAACAAAACAAAAATAGAATGCAATTGAGAAGTTTCAAAATTATATAATTATATAGCGGACTTGAGTTAAATATTTATTTAGTCTTTATACCCTAGTAACCCGTACAATATAGCAATGAACTATATGAATAATAAAAAAATATAAAAAATAAACTATGAATGACGTAAATATACATTAGATGAAATTTTCGGGAAAACGTTGTTCATACATCCTGCAAAGAAAAGTTACACTTCTTTCTTAGGTTAAATCTTTTATAGAATAGCTGTAAACGGTGGGGAATCAAATATTTTTAATCAGTCAAGAAATAAAAGTACATTAACTGTGAAGTAAAAATGGTCTTTATTTTGGAGCGGTTTTCAACAGGGCTAATTTACAAAACAACTCAAGTCATACGCATTCATTTTACAGTAACCACTTGCAATAATAAACTAAAAAATCTAGATAACAAATTAGAAAACATAACAATTTTTTTTATTTTGGACATCAAACCAAAACTTTTTTTTTATGGTTCTGGTTCTAATTGGACCATCCCCTCCTGCTGAAACAAAAGTATTAGAAATAAAAGGAGCAAAATAGCCAAAACGTTTCCGCTCCAGCTCCGCGAGGCAGCTCGAGCACGGCGTCCTGCCTTGTTATGCGGGATCGCACCTCTGACCGAGTCCTTAGCTTCTCTCGCAAATGTGCAGGTATGTTGGGTTCCAAGATTCTGTGGATTTCCGTGGCTGTACGAAGGGTGCAGACATCAGACAGAGGCAATCAACCCAGGTCTGTCCGTACGCTTGAGATGCGGTCAAACCTTTTTAACCCACAAACAAATCTATATTTTGCACCCTCTACATCCTCTGCATGTCCCTTACAGTAACAAAATTGCCGTAAACTGGAAGGCCGTAATCGAGTGCAGAGAGAACTAAAGCCTGGAAAATACGAAGCCTTTTATCATGAGGGAGAGGGTGTTCGTTTCTGTACAGCGCTCAAACTAGAAACAGTTTTAGGCAAACGGTACTCACATGGCTAGAAAAAGTGAGACCACTATCGAACACAGTGCCAAGAAGTTAGGCGGACTCACATTCTTTCAATTATGTTCATCCAATGGATACCTTTGAGGCCGATGGTGGAGGTAAACATTGCAACCCGCAAAATGAGCAAGGCACATTTGTCAGCATTGAGTTTTATTCCAAGATCAAGAGACCAGTACCGGGTCACCCATAGTGGCAGCATGCCTCTTAACAACAAGATTTCCAGTTTTCAGACCGTTAGTTTAATACCCCTAGCGTTTACAAGGTAATACAATCACACGGCTATCTTTTATATTTATATTGTGACCGTCGCCCTTAAGGTGTCGAACAATGCCTTCCGTTGGGAAAAAATAACCCTACCAAGGTTGTATATGTAAGTTCCGCTATATAAAGAAATTTTATGAAAGTTAATAATTTATGTGCTATGAAAAGTAATATCTCGTGTTACAAAAGACGACCACTTCTAAGGTCAATGTTTAACGGGACATTTAACTATCCCGTTCAGGGGTATGTTTATACTCATGGTTTAAAGTAAGTTTAGGGACGTAGGTACTTGCTGCAGCCGTTGACGGCTCTGGTTTTGACGCAGTCGCTTTCGTTTTTCTGGTAGATATTACAATATATGCTTGACTTTATACTCCTTGACTAAATAATATCATGCAAATAAAATATTCAGCGCTCAATTTATTGGATGAGACATTTTCCAAAACATTAATTTCATTGATCGTATAATATCGAATGTGAAACATACCTATGATTTTATCGGTTTAAAGGATGGGTCCATTACAACTGATCAAAATGGAAGCCTTCAATTCGTAGTTCAACTACCAACTTTAAGAATCAAGGATATGACATTATAGATTGGGTTATGGTCGTTATGGGTTTTCTTACTGATAAAAAACAAATTCGTTTTCCAGGACTCTCACTAGCTAAGCGTCAGCTAGGTCCAAATATTGCAAACATTATTCATTAGTTTTTTTCTTAGGTAAATAATTCATTGTATTGGAGTTAATTATGAAAATATACCTTTTAAAAGCTAAGGACATTTCTCAGAATCAACCTAATGATTTTCGGTATACCAGGTGAACACCGAAGGACTCATCTACTCAGCCAATAATGTATGATTTACCATTGATCATTATAATTTCAAAAATTTTGATTCGTTGGTCCCTCTACGCCAAAATATAGAACAACGAGTTACGATTCAATTCCTCAATTTGGCATGTTTACAGTTAATCATTATAATTTCAAACTGTTCAATTCTCTGACCTCCGAGCATCAATAATTAGCACAATTGATCAAATTTTTAAACTATACACTTTTCATATTGGTACAGTTCTTGTGTCATTCACGTCAGCCTAAAAAGATATCTAAAATTTTTCTTAATGAATATTAATAATCTAGATTTATATGTATAACGAAATTAAATAAAAAATTCTTAATTTCAACAGGCAAATGTAAGGTTACCTGCCTCAAGCCTTGTTAAGTATAAATCTGTAGATCGTCAGCGTACATTGATATTTACGGTTTTGAGAATTTAATTTATGTCGTTTACATAAAAATAGCAGTGGCCCTAGGACAGATCCCTGAAGCACGCCGCAAGTAACAGTCTCTGAGTCAAACGTAACGCCGTCAATTTCAACAAACTTTGACACATACCTTTTATCATTACCGTTTCAAATGTATAGACTCCTCAACCCACGAACATAAATGTTTCTAAGTTCAGCAAAATATAAAATTAGGAAAAGTTCCCGTCGGCGGTGAGTAAGCGAGTTGGCGGGGGACGCGGGCTCGTGGGCGGTCGCGGCGGTAAAGCACCGATCACACGGTAATTGGACCAATCCCGGCTAAACGGGTGACATCGCGGACGTGGCGCGCATCTCGGGCTAACAAGCCGAGCCGCCGCCATTTAGGGCGCATTTGGAAATGTGATGTTTGTCGGCTCGTGTGTTGTTCGCCCGCGCATGGAAGCATGCGAGCAGGGACCGTCGTACCGTCCTGGGAGAACTACCGCACTACCGGTGCAGAGTACGCTCTCTGGCTTTCTTCAATCAGAAGAAACTTTCGGCAACGAAAAATTACTGAAGTGGTTTCACTCTAAGACTGGAAATGGAATATTAGATTTAACAATGACAGAGTAATAATAAATGAGCTGTTAATGAATGATTTTGCTGGAGAAGAATATCTAAAAACTAAATGCTTAACTGACCACTCATCCATGATAATTTACTTTGCAACTATAGTAGACGTTTTATTAAATGCTTTTGGTAAGCCAGGATCAATGAGCTCTTGGTTATAATGAATCACCGACAGAGTGTACTGATATCACTTACAATTTGGGTATCATGAGGAGGTAATGTATCATTTTGTAGCAAAGAAAACTAACAATAGTCATCTCTTTATTGGTTTTTGATATGTAGAATTAAAAATGAGAAAGAGCTAAATTAAGGGGTTGACAGAAGCATATTTTTGTAAGGTATAGCGCAGTCTTTCGTTACATATCTCTCTACTGTATTAATTTGAACAGTCCTTGAACCCAACGACTGAAAAAATAGCAATAACCCTTCTATTACTCAATTACAAGTGTAAATCCAGCCCTTGCTAAACTTCAACTGCCTTCGTATGAATACAAACCAGATCACCTTAATAAATATCGTCCACAACGGCGTGTCATACCGGCTTAGTTATGCTGCCATACAATCAGATCTCGCAGCAGGGGGGCGAGTACTCAAGCGTGTGAATGAGAATGAGAATGGGACTGCGCAGACTCCGCGCAGAACAATGAGGCGCATGCGCAGTGTCGCGCTAATAACCATAAATCGGCGCAGGCGCACCACCGCCACAACGCCACGCCGCGATCATCCCTGTATTGTAATTGGGAGAATCCAGCGCCTTATTTGCGTGCTAATTTGTCCCGCAGACCGTGTGTCTTTGTGGAATTTAAATAGAAAGGGATAATTAAATGGAAAGGTCGAGGACCTTTTGTTTGCACTGGAGTGCACCAACAAGGTTGGGTTTTGAGATTAATTGACCTTTTTTCTATTTCTGGTCTCTGGTGATGAAGTAATAAGATAATAACTAGGATGTTATGACAAAGTTCATGTTTCTACAAAGTTGATACTTTTCAAACTTTCCCAGCAAGATGGTACTTTTAATTTATTTTATCTTCTTTCACTAGAACAATTTTTCAAACAAAATTATGGCGTTCAAACAAAATACGCCCCCGGAAAAAGTCTGAAGAATGCTTCAACTACGAATCAATCGACTTATCATTTCCGTATCAACTAGTTTTCATCCAAGTTGATATCAGCTTGCTGCAGATTGCCCAAAAACAGGGGTACCTCCGTCAAATTGGGGATATCTTGCTTAAATTTCCTTGTTCCTGAACTAACCTCATCAAAAACGGAATATGGCACGGATTTCGGACAGACGGTGGCGCCGCGGCCGGGTGTGTTTGGCCGGCAATCGCTCGGAAAACCGCAAGAGATGAGACGGTCTAACAGCCGGTTAGGACGGCTCGTCCTTCCTGCTTCAGAAAGCGTAACTCGTCAGCCGCCGTAATCTTGGCAATCTGGTGGTCTCGTGCATTACCGGGGATTATAATATTTGCATGACGTCGGGTTCTGGCTCCAGGCTCCTGCCTCCTGCCTCATTTGACAAATTACCCAGTAGCTCTCAACCGCCGGTCCTGCGGTGTGGCGTGCCCTTGAAAAGCAGCTGAGTCTTTAGACCCTAATAGTCTATAAGTATGATTGTCACGGTGAACTGTTAAGATAGTAGGTGACGTTGTAAAAAATTGTCTCAAAGATTGAGATTTCCTAGAAAAATCTACAATCATTAATTTATTTTCCTGGTCCTAAATTGAGATAGGAGTATATATTTATCTCAATATAGGGGTAGGGGAGTATATACCCCTATCTGATAGGGGTATATTGGTATATGAATATGTACCTGACCCACTTCTCGTATGGTATACTATCTCTCCATGATAGTCAAATAGTATATGGTGCACTAAAACATCGATAACACTAAGAAGACAATTAATTAACAATACTCCATAAGTGCACTTCTCAAATCCCTTTGGAATTTCCATTGAACTTAGTGTTGAGAGCGTGAACCTCAGTAAAGAAAGTCTTTCGATGATAATAATAATATTTTACCAATGCCCTTAAGAGTCGTCTGATCAAGTTTTTACTATATAAGGATTGTATTTAACTAATCACAATCCGGTTGATTTCAAATTAGGACTATCTGTAATTATTATTATACAGAGTAACTGGGATTTTTATGCTTTTCGTAGAAGAAACTACTATTTAGTGTTTGAATCTTGACTTATTGACATTGAAAGAGGACATCAATTAGCTCCGGAATGGAGTGTTCAAAATCAATAGTTTACTAACCATAAGTGTATCAGTCAACTTGGTACGAATTCCCCCTCCTGTATAATTACAGCAAGACCTTAATAACCCAATTACTATCCTTTATCTATTAATCTCCCTTAAGATTAAAAAGTTCCCACGGGGAGTTCAAGAAATATGCCAAAACTACTTAATTAGCAGCCTAAACAATTTATTTATTTCATTTTCAAAACGTATCCACAGGAAAACCGTCAGAATACTGTTGGGCCACCCCCAAAACCCAGCTGTTAAGATGCTTTTGTTCAGCTGGGACTAGGGACAGTCCCATCACTTTATATTTTTGAACTTTTTATTTACATTAAAACACAAAAATTCCAACCTCCTCAAAAACATTATTCATACCAAACAAGGAAAAAAAACATTATTGCGGAATAACATAATTGTCACTTTTTGAACAAAAACCAATTCATGCGGGGTTTAATTTATGCAATTTCTCCCTAAAAAGTAAAAAAACCTCAATAAAATTTCTGTTTTTAAAAACGGCTCAAACTTTACCTGGTCAAACAATGTTTCTACGATCCACAGAAAACAATAGTAACTAAGCCCAGTTTTCCAGCTGGGTTTATCTTTTCTTATTAATCATATTTTTTATTCTTTGCTTGTGACCTACTTTTATTATAGGCACCCTGACAAGTCCAATTTCCCTAAAACCATCATGGAGAAGCAAACCACGGATGCTAAGGGGTGTGTAAGATGTAAAATTGGAATATATTTCATGACTTTGCAGTAGCAAAACCGATTTCCTGTTTATTTAATACGCTATTAAACTATAGGTTTTACGATGTAGATACATGCCCTATGGGAGTTCGATGGACAGTAAACTCTTAGTCGTATTTAACTATTTATTAGACATTAATCGTAATGGTCTATTCAGCAAGGCCAAGTACACGAGTGCCTTAAAGACAACAATGGTACAGAGCAGGTACTATATAAACCTCCTCTCTCTCATAAATTGATCAAAATGAACCTTGGTTCGTTTTATTAATTTAATTTCCTTTGTAGTCTTTCTGACCTATAACAAATATAATCACATGATGGAACTGTATGGCTTGTAAACAAATATTTATATTACTGTGTCAACGTTTTTACTTTTGAGTAAAAAGGATTAGTTTATGAAATATTGATTTTTTTATAAAAATGGCAAAAGAGTTTATTTTGCAAAAAGCCAAGAATCAGAATGATAACCAACGTAATTTGGAAGATAAAAATGCTTTACAGGTTTGTCTGGGATTTTTCTGTTTGTTGGTTTATTTTTTTCGTTCATCATCCCCACCGAATGCATTAGACAGACTTAACCAGAGCAAAGTTATCATATCATTCACTGCACGTTCATCCTCCATTCATATTCCTATAAAATTGCACAGCCAGTGCTGCATTCCTTTTTCTTTATTATTCTCTACGTAGGTTAATATCAATAGGAGCTACATAATTTGATTAATTGTTTTATTGTTTCATTAATTTAATTGTTTTATTTAAACATCAAAATTGAAGTTATAGTTAATTTTCACAAAATATCCTCCATAACTACACAATTATTACCTACATATATTTTATGGTGATTGATTATGGTTATAAACAAACATACGATACGACTTAAATTATTTGGCCTTATAAATCTTCAATTATTTATTCATTTTACAATCCAAATGACAACTCCATTTTCATACGCAATTACAATCAAGATTACAGATGGAATAATTAATTTGACCTTATAATGATAATATGAGCTGTCAAAATCGAAAATCAATTTTTTTATCGAATTATGGAATTTCAAACAACCCATCTTAAACATGGACTGTAGTAGAAGAGACGCCATCTACCGAGTTGCACGTTGTGCACTGTAGGTTAAAATTGTCATTAATGGGTAGAACTAACCTCCGACCGGACAGTAACCGGGCCATGGGAACGTGCTCGCGCCCTTCGGCGGACATTTGCATATAGATGAGAGATACACCCGCGATCGATCGCCGAGTGTCGCGCGACGCGAGTTATGCCGATGAATCACTAATGAACGGTATAAGATGGCTGGCGATAATTAGCCGATAGCCAATGAGGACGAGGAGGGGAGGGGGAGCAGGCGGGGGAGGGGGAGGCGGGAGGTGCTGCGCTCTCGCGGATCCTCGCGAAGATGAGTCGGACAGTTATCCATCGAAGTCTCCAGTGTCCACGTGCGGCGGACACTACTTCCGCGTCACGTGTCGCTGGCGGGTGACAGAGGGTGGTAGTGGGGGGACTCACCCCCGGAGTGACGTACAACACATCCCCGCGTGACGTAACAGCACAGTATGGAACCGGAACATCGCGGGCGACCCAGTGCGTGACAACAGGACGGGTCGGCCCGGAGACTCCAACGCGCGGTTTGACCGGTGCCGGGGTGGCAGGCGGAGTGCTAGGGGATGGAGCTGGGGTGATGGACCAGTCAGCGACCAGCCCCCAGCAGGGCCGCTGGTGGGGGAGCAGCGCGCCCTCGGCTTCCTCGGACGTGGTGAGTGCACTGATAACGGTGATAAGCTGATAAGCGGCACAGATAGTGGGCGCTACTGCGCAATCTATTAACGTTGGTCCCCTAGTGGGTCAGATATTTTATAAATGCCATAAATATTTTCATAAACTTTATTTATGATTCCTTTATTATTTTATTCCCAAAATACACTTATAACCTTTAATTTTTATCATGATAAAAACTAATTGTAAAAATAATAATAATGCACTGTAATGATTAGATGCATTTACAAATTGTATGTCCCAATTTTACAATGATTGTGATATTTTTAACTGACACTAATTAAATATGATTGAATTAGCTTACAACCAATTATTAAAGGATAACTTTGGCTTCAACTTTATTAAAAGTGTGATTATAAAAGTAAAACAATATTGCTGGATAGTTGTCACTCCATATAGTTAAGATATTCTTATCTCATTTAAGGGTTTATCCAAACAAGTAAAATAGTCCATTCATCTGTAAGAAATAGTATGCGATTTATCAAGATGGTTTTGAAAATGGAAATGTAGTTCTTCAGTAAACTTCGAAACCCGCGTATCAGTATCAATAAAGGAGAACATCAACCTTCGATATCATAATATTAGGTATATTTCGTAATATCTCCTTAACCGTCATCTAAAGAAGGTCAAATTTACGGCGATATACCAATAATTTAACTCCTAAACTTCATCCGAAGTATAATTTAAAAACTAATGAAAAACTGTGAGCAACGACATATATGCAGCAGTCAAAAAAATCTTAGAAAAACATCTTACTGTAAAACGCCGAATTCTTTTATTGTCAAAAATTAATTTAAAAGAGTTACATCTATAAGGTTTTAATTTCTACAGGAAAAATGTAGTTTAGCGTTGTTAGTCTTTTTTTCAACGTTTACAATCTTAATACCCTATGATTTAATTTTCCGATTATTATTTTTTGATTCTTTTGCACCAGTTAGCAATATTAAATGACCAGAGTGATATTTTAGACTCTTAGTTACGATCTCCAGCTATTTGAAATTCGTTAATCAACAAAATATACTGGTATATGTTAAGGTGTCGATTTTGAAATACCTCCCTCCATAAAAAATTATGAAAAATTGATTGCACTATTATCATAGAGTGACTGTGTAACACGTTATCTATCTAAATAGCCTTTTGAGGAAAGAAATAAGAGGTAAAAAAGCGTTAGCCTACCAAGGAAGGCATTATCATTACAAAGGAATAATTTCAGTAAAGTTAAGTTAATGTTTTATAAAAACATCATTAACTCCAATATTATGATGCATCACGACTGAAAGTTCCTATAGATTATGCTGTCTTCAAAATTAATTCAAACTAATTATTTGTTTGAATTAATTGTTTTATAGTTAAATAAATTTTAACTAAAATTAATATGCAATTACGTGGGGAAACAAACCTTCAGGTGACTATTTCTCAAAATCTTTGGAAACCCAAAGTACATTTATTGATATTAATATCCGCTTATCATACAACTAAAACCTACATAATCTACGATTAAATGATAATGTTACTAGGAATCCATCCGACTAGTAGTATTGAATGGATAACAAAACACGACAATCTAAAACACTTACGACTTTACTATTCTAGTTTACTTGAAGTATAGCGATTAATAAATTTATAAATATTGCATGAATAGAGGAAGGACATTGAATCTATTCAATTGTTATCTACAAATGCCATAAGTTTTAGATTATTGGAAATATTTAGGTCAAATTTTATCACAGCGCAGGTTTCTGTTTAATTTTGAATTAAAAAATCAACGCCAAATTATTTTTAATTATAGGTACCTTTTTACGCGACGTTAAAAAAATGTATAGGTCAAAGCTTTTCAGGTCTTATTCTAGGTCTTATTCATTGTACTTCTTGGTGTCCTTCTTGGTCCTTCTAGGTGGTCTTCATTGCCCTTCTTGTCTTATTCAGTGTACTAATTTGGCTACGCTCGTGGTCATTCGATTTTTATGATATACATGTTTACACCATTACTAAATATTTCCAGGGAACCAGGTGAATTCGCTTACTAAGCTGTCTTCTAATACATTTTTCAAAATAAATTTTTGTTATCGTACTGATACAGAAAAATCACGTTTCAGTTCCTTTTTGTTGGCTCGAAAGTTACCCATTGCCGTCCTAGGCCGGAAAAACGGAAGTAAACGATCAGCTGACTTCAGCAAACCAACGTTTGAAATGTTTGTTCTGTTTGTTATAGGTTATGTTCGAAGAATTGAGAAACGTATTGCTTTATGCAAGGAATACGTTATGATTGAAAGGATGTTTTTTCCTGAGTAGTATGATAAGAAGTATCGTACGTTACACGACCAAAATGTTTTACCATACTCGCATGAAAATCTTGCACTCGCTTTCGCTCGCGCGGGATCCGCTAGTATATGCTCGTCCGGCAACACAGTACTTTCCGGCCTAGTAACGTACATGCCTTAGACAGTTGTAGGAATACGGATATAATAAACGGTTATTTTAGACTGACGGAAAAAATAACGGCTTTGTAAGTAGCCTTAAGGCTTATAGCCATAAAGTTTTCTACTATTTCTTTACATTTTCCGTTATAATGATTTAACGTTACGGTTAAAAATTATTTTTTCACATTCCATAATTTATTGTTTCTTTATTTTGTTGATTTATGGTTCAAATTAGATATTTTCTTACTATGTTATTATATTAAATTAATTTTAAATCAAACGAAACCATACATTGTACATTTTATTGCAGGAAGAAATTGGAGTTTTTCAGTTGAATTTTTAATGGAAAAATTTTTATTGAAGACCTATCCCTACAATCATTAAGACTCACATGCTTTTAGCAGTTATTGAATGATAACTTTTTCAAGGTTATATTATTGATTTGTTCTTGCAATTGGCCTTAAAACGTTTTGGATTTACATTTCGACAGTTATTCAAGTTTACCGTTTAGCCATCGCAGAAACTTATCAGTCAGTAGCTTCATAACAGTATAACCTTATTCCAGTTTTCATATCAGCAGCTTTATGTTAGTAGTTTCATACCATTAGCGTCATATCAGTAGCTTCATAACAGCAGCCTCATATCAGTAGCGTCAAATCAGTAGATTCATATCAGTAGCTTCATATCAGTAGCTTCATATCGGTAGCTTCAAATCAGTAACATCATATTTGCAGCTTCATTTGAGTAGCGTCAAATCAGTAGCTTCATATCAGTAACTTCTTATTACCAGCTTCATATCTAGTGTCAAATCAGTAACTTTATATCAGAACCTTCATATCAGTAGCATTATATCAGCAGCGTCAAATCAGTTGCTTCATATCAAAACCTTCATATCAGTAACTTCATATTAGCAGCTTCATATCAATAGCATCAAACCACTAGCCTCATATCAGTAGCTCCAGACCAGTAACTTTATAAACGTAGCTTCTTACCAGCAGCTTTATTTCAGAGCTTCTCCTTCAAAATCGCCGATCACGTATGAGCCATCCACCCGGCTAAGGCCGAGCTCTGTTAACATTTACTGACGCGCCTCACCTCGCCCCCAACTGTCGTCCGGCCACCAACTACAAGGCTACTGAGCGGGCCATCACTACAAGGTCGCGGCGATCACTTTTGGGAGTCATAGTTTGGGAGGTTCAAAAATGCGGATGACTCTTGTTGTTTAGAGGAAGCTTGGGAGTTTATTTAAGTAAAAAAATTACCCGTGAAAAAGTATGTGGGAAAGGTTGAGATGTTAATTGATTATTAAAGGAGGAAAATGTAAAATCTAAATTAATACCTTAACACATAAAAACTAATTCTAGGGATTTATTAAGTCGTATTGGAAAGGGAGTATTTTCTGTTAAATTTATGTAAAAGCATGAGCTTTTTACTGAATTATTTTTATTAATTCGCTTTTTGTACTACTTAAGAGCTATGATTTTCACACACCAACCACTTTAAACGGTAATAAATAATCATAACGAAACGGAAATGATTCAGAAACAGGTACGTTTCTAACAATGTCCTAGTGTTTCCTAGTCAATAAGTAACTCAAACTAAAGGCCAAATACTAAAAACTAGTGGCTTGAAGGGGCAAAAGCCCTTAAAACAAGTACAAATAAATAATCAAACCAGTGAAATGATGAATGTTTGTACTAATACGCTATAAATAGTTTCTTCCCTGTCATAACTCGGTATCATCTGGATTGATTTTAAGGTCTGAGATGTCAGTTTAAAAGCATCGGTAGATAGATCTGCCAGAGCGTCTCAGAGTTTCAACACAGGACATTTCGTATGTACAGCAGAAGGGTGAATCTTTGGACGCTATCCGTCGAAATTTTAACAAACAACTCACTTTCTTTAAAATGAAACAAAAGAACATGATTTGAAAAGAATTTAAAGGTTAACTACGGATTGCAGTACTTATTATTTATATATCCAGCAAAGTCGAGACCAGCATAGGTCCACAGAATAATAGATACACAGGTTATTTTACATTTACCCAAAAACATAAACAACTCGTGACGCCATAAAGAGACACGAAAGAATATAGCTTGTCTGTAGCCTCCAGCTGGCTCAAAAATGTATCTTGGTCATTCAGAGAGTCATAATTATGAAACCTTACTGAGGCTACATTTTTAAAAATGAGCTAATAGGTTAGGAAAGAATCATGTACAGGACTCCTGTTAGTAGACGTGCCAAAGTCTAACTCCACGGCCAAGTGGGATTCTGGTATATACAAGCTAAACTCAATCGCTGACATTTTGCTACAAATAAAGGTCTATGAAGATTGGCAAGCTAATGCAATTTTTTGCCCATCTTTTTCTCGTGGCGTCAAGTTTGTTCGTCTGTTTTGCTGCCCAAATTGACTGGTATACAAGTAATTATATGCTATATCTGTTCTTCGAGAACTAAAAATTTTATATTGAGGAAATTTTCTTTGACATCAGCGAAATATGGGTGTCAAAGCAGAACCAAACTTAATTAACGCCACCTGAGAAAACGGGCGCGAAAAATTCTATTTTTGACTCGGTCAAATGTAGATAAAACTAGCATGACTGGGCTTTTAAAGTGAGATATCTTTTCTGTGCCTGTATTTATAGTTTATGTTATGGATTACGTTAATATTATCAATCATTTGTCATTAAATCAGGACACCACACATGTTATAACGTAAACGAAACAAACGTATTTAACTCTTTATAATTTTAAATAACGTATATATGCTATAACGCCCAATTATAAAATATAACCATTTTAACGTTAAAATATATATCTGTCATAGTACATTCAACACGAAAAGTTAGTTGGTTTTTGAGCAATCCGATTGATAACATGTAGCATATGGCTTTGCATCAAGTATCAGCACCACACATTTACATGTAAAGAAATCAGACGTTTTTAGATCCCAGTGGTTTTGAATCCCAGATATTTTACGTAATTTCTCATTTTCTGGTAAACTTCAAGCAATATTCGTATTTTTTCTGAGTCTCTTAAATAATTTTGAGTTTTGAGCCCTCTTCCATTATTATGTGACTTGCCAAACACACACAATCTTGGCACAAAATTTATCTTACGTAAGTGTATATGTAAATAATTAATTTGTTACAAAATTATTGAAATTAAAAACAATTAACCAAATCGATTGCTCATTAAGTAGCCATTGTAAGCCAAAGCAGCATAGTTGTAATTCCATAAAAAGAAAGCGATTAAGCGCATTAGGAAGGATAACTGTTACCATAAGTTTTGAAGTTTGTGTTTATTTTCTAGATAATTACTCATCAAATGTTCAACCATTCACTTGACATTTGGTAGGACAGCAGCAGTATTTTAGTCCTTGAGCATCAATGGGGAAATGTTAACAGCTTATTAGATTTTCCATTTCAGGCTGAAAGGGTAGTCAGTGCTCAAGTTAATTTATTATAAATAACGTTATACCAATAATATTTCACATAGTTTAAAATTAAAGTACCATGCAAACATCATAGTAGTGAGTGAGACTAGAAAGTGCAACTATTAATTTCATTGCAGAAGCAAAGAATATTACGAAATAAAATTATCTTTACATTAAGAAAATTAAGAAACGTTAATAAGTTTACTGTGCACTTTACAGATTTACGTAATCGGATCATGTCCGTCAACAAAACCATAAAAATAAAATACATTTTCAAACTCATGCGAATTTGTGATAGTTTTTTTATGTACAGTAAATAACACCTCTCCCGATTTCATTCTATGGGCTGGCTGAAATTGCAAGCTTCAAAATTACTTAATCAGTTGGTTCTCAAATATAAATTGTAGTGTATCAGCTCGCAATGTCATTTCGATTAATAAACAATGTATGAAATATTTTTATGACATTTTTATTGTTTGAATATTTTAAAATTTAAATAAATTGACGGTATGTTTAACTTTTTTAAGGCAACCGAATACGATGAAACGTACATTTCCCGCTTGCCTAAGGTTTTATAGCATCTATCTAATTCCGTTTTTCCTCATGCTTAAGAATACAAAATTATTGCTCTGAATACTTCTTGAATTTAAATTAGCCCATGTTCATTTTGATAAGAGGGTAGCTAAAATGAGGGTATAATTTAAGAAAGGGGTAAATCAGTACTATTAAGGAGTTAGTAAAACTTGAGTAACTAGATAGAATCATTTGGAATAACATTTTATAGCAATCACATATACATTATTGATTTACAAAAAATATTACTTTATTCTTCTTCCTATAATATTAGTGGGCCAGACAAACAGTTTTAAATTTCTAAGTGAACTAGAGGCTTGAAGGGACTAAACACCCCTAAGCATAATCCTTATTTACTATAGTCCATAATAGCTTAATATGAAATGGCTTTTAGATTCACCAATTATGTTTATATATCTAACATATGGTTTTGAATCAAGTATCAGTACCTCATGGTTTATGAAACAAAGCAGACAGTTTCGGATCCCAATACTTTTTAAATGTCAGATATTTTACGTTATTTCTCATTTTCTTGTAAACTTCAAGCAACATCAGTATTTTTCCCACCTCCACGGAATAGAAACCCTTCATTTGAGCCCTCTCCCATCTTTATACGACTTGCCAGGCGCCCACAATTTTGACGCAAAGAATCGCCTTGCAAAATTAAATATGTGATGATGTATACATTTGTAACCACAAATTGTATCAGACGGAATATTGCGATGCTTTTCCTTCAAAAATTACCGCGATCTGATATCCTAAGTCCCCGTAATATTTAGACTCGTGAAATGCCATAAAACTATCACTACACGGATCAGAAAGCTACCGAACGACCGGGGGAGTCGGTAACTCGCGACTGATATCCCGCCAGACCCATCTGATCAACGTTGGCGACGGCGACCGCAAATCGAGTTTATTGTTATTGCGGAGAGCTATTGTACACCCCGAGGTAGATAAGTCTACAGCCTCCCAGGGTATATGTACCCGCGTGTGTATAAACCAGACTAATATCTGCCGGGGAGACTCAGGCCTCTCAGAGATTCAATCGAACATGGCCAAATGATGTTTATTACAAATCAGGTGATAGAGTGTCTCTTGCTAATAATTCGTTTGAGTGCCTTTAGCTAGGAAACACGAGTAATCCTTGCAGGAAGTTGAATTTGAATGGATAAGTGATTTCCTCGGGCTTTCCAGCTATTTAGTTGATGACTGTTTTAGATAGAGGTGGATCGTAATTTTTGTAATTAATTTGGTTTGTGACAAGGAAAGGTTACACCTCATACCAAAGTTGCTCATTTTCCTCTCTTCGCAAGTTTTACAGGCTTGAATATTTAACATGTTGTCAAAGATCTGTCAATCTTTGATACAGAAGAATGGCAATTCTTTGCACATTCTGCTGTAGCAAATTCTTGTCTTCGCGTTTTGCTACAGAATTTATGATATAAATTTTTATTTATACAAATGGTTTTACAGTCTAATTGCCAGAAGTTTCGGATGTTATACATATCGTATTTTCGAATACAACTCCGAATTTTCCTTAGTTTTTTACTGAAATAAGTTTTTACAAAAATTTAAGCCAAACCTTTGGTGAGAGTTGTATAAATTTCTTTGGAATCCTATTTTTGGAAAATTCAAATATATGACTTGTAATCATTCTCAGTCATATCATTTAATTGCTTAAAAAACACCTAAATACAAACCTTTTAATTCAAATAATCTTGAGAACGCATGTTGAGCCCTGAAAATACAAACTGATAAGCTTTTATGTTGTGTTAATTAAAAAATAAAATATCAGTTAACCAAATCAGTGTTTACTACCGAGTATGTATTAATATTAAAAAAAATATTGTTAGATGTATGATACGTGAATTAAGTAAAATATTCACCAACCATTTTTAGTATTCATATTATGTGATTAGTAAAAAAGGACTGTGTGAAAAACTCACCCCCACCTTTGGGGAACAGCTTAGAAATCAAATTCTTGCTCCCAGTTCCTTCAACACGGGCTCAAAGCGAAAATTACGTTCAATAAGTTTCTCATTACTTGCAATTTCATCAATAAACGACTAGATAAAACAATTCCATAACGTTCTGTTCCCATTACATCCGTTCTAAAAGTGTTTGAAAATCCCCCACACTCTAAACAATAAGTACTAATCTCCAAACAGATATGCAAGTCACGGTGAACTTGGCTTGTCGAGGAGTCTGTAACCCCGGCAGGACGCGAAACAAAAGACATCCGTTCAAGAATTGGAGCAATTACAGAGTAATCTGGTTCTCAGCTGTTGCTACAAGTGTTCGAACGTTGAAGATGTTTTGTAGGCAGGAACAAAAATTGAGTCTACTTACGTTTTGGTTAGTGCCTGTTGAAAACAGAGTGCAATAAGAGTGTACTGAAGTAATGAAGTGTATCAGATTTTAAGGGGAATCTGAAGTCACAGTTATAGTAAGTAAAACAGTAAGTAAATAGAATGTTAACAGTTATTAAAACTATTTCTTGTAGGGCCAACATTTCATTTAGGCTTGCTAACAGATGACTTCAGTTTATTTGTGAACAATACTATTCAAAGGTCACACCTTATTTTGCAATATTAATATTAAGAAGATGGATCATTGATTACTTTTTAATAAAGATTGTTAGCTTTGAACCATAAGAAAACATAATTTTTCTGGAAGGTGAAACATAATATATTAGTGCGTTAAAATAATATTACGAACCGGAGAGTGAGTTAATTGTGAGTGCATTGGAAAGAAAAGTATTAGTATCACAATCCACTTTAGTAAATTATTTAAATTAATCACCTTGTCGCACTGGATTTGTAAGATTAATTAAACATTAAACCAATAAAAATCATTTATAACTGTTATTTTGGTTTCCCTAAATGAATCCTATCGAAACATTGAAGCAGAACAGTCAAATATCTTTCACAAAATGGGAAAAAATCGACCATTTTAATCAAATATAATTTCCATAAATCCATATTTTTAAGACTATTTTTTTAATTTTGTTGCAGCAAAACATTTCAAGCCTGTCCAATTTATATTTTCGAAATAAGAAACACGGTGGGATGAAGTTAATATTATAGTACATTAACGTGATTCTCTAGCACTGTACAACACAACAGCATAAATGAATCGGGCAGTCCGTATTTGCTCGTGATTGTTATGCTCGTAGGCTTGTATTTTATAATTGATAATTTTCTTGTTAATTGTTTCGTAAACTGATAGAGAATTAGACCCGGAAGGGCTCGCTATTTGTCCTGACAATCTGTCGCCCAATTTGGAGGACATGTTGGTCCATGTATACATGCGCTGTCGCGACATCTACAAGCCTACAAGCCTTCAGACCTACAAGCCTACAAGCCAGGATATAAGCGCGACCCCAGGCGGGCCCGGGACAGACTGACAGGACAAGCAAGGTTTTGGAGACAGATTGCAGGACATCGCGGGCAACGAGGTCACCACCGCGCCCTGGGTCTCTGTACACCTCCGTGCGTGAGGTCCTTTTGTTTGAAAGAATATTGAGGCTCATCAAATTTACAGGAAGAAAGATAATTTTAAATCAAGATAAAATATTATGAGTAACACTAAGCGTCTATTCAATGGTTATCTACTTATAAAGTGTTGAAATAATTTGTCGCTAAAGTTTTTAGATTATTTTATGACTTTAATAAGGATTTTCAATGAGTAAACAAATAATGCTTCAAATCCATATACGGTGTATACATCACAACTGTAGACACGAGGAAGCCCAAAATTTAAGCGTATCAAATTACGCTCTCAGATACAGGGTGTTTTAGCGAATTTCCCCTATAGGGAAGAAGCAATTTTTTTAAACGCAACCCATTTTTAAGGTTGAATAATGCACATATAAATATGAAATGAGTATTTGTTTGTTAATCTTCACATTTTATACAAACTATCATTTAAGTTTGATTACATTTAGTTTACATTATATGTTCAAACAATCCGTCATTGACATTTGTACAAAGTTGAGCTCTCTCCATAAAATTCCTGAACACGTGTTGCAGGGTGCGTCTTTGAATTTCTTGTATTGAATTGATTACGCTTGTTTTGAGGTGCTGAATATCCTGTGAATTGTTTCCGTAGGCCTTACTTTTTATGTATCCCCAAAGAAAATTATAAAGTGGGGTCAA
The DNA here is from genome assembly GCA_035578135.1 of Flexamia atlantica. Classification (NCBI taxonomy): domain Eukaryota; kingdom Metazoa; phylum Arthropoda; class Insecta; order Hemiptera; family Cicadellidae; genus Flexamia; species Flexamia atlantica. Next base: position 50,342 of record JAQJVK010000143.1, on the reverse strand, counting down.
ATCCGGGGATCTTGGGGGGGAATAATCCTTCACTGATAAAATAAAGTTTCGGGCTACGTTAAAAAAATACACTGTAGGAGGGATCAAATATATTAGTTGGTATTTAAAATTGAGCACATTGCGCATCTACTTACTTCGGAAACAGTATTGATTTATCTTCTAATCTAGCCTACACTAATGATGACTAGTGCAATGGAGTTATTAGTTAGAATACACATAAAAGGATATGAATTAGTGGATTAAAATACCAAAAATCTATACAAGTTATGTTTAAGATGGTTATTTAGAATTCATACGAGAATACCACTTTAAGTCCTTCTTTACGTTCTTTGACCGAGGATATTTCCGGACGACCATCGAATATTGCTAGTTTGAACACAATTTAATGGCTAAAATGTATTTAATGTAATTGTTATATATGAATGTCCTTATTGTCTGTATTTATTTTTAATTATTTTATAACACATGATCAAGTATTATTTGTTTTTGTTGATATTCTGTTAGCTAAGATTATAATGTCTGAAATAAAACTAAACTAAATATTTGTTTTATTCTTTGATTTAATAATTTTCATCAGTAATATTCCGGTAGATTTCCGCCCTATCTTTATCAAATCATATCCCAGCTTTTCAACTAATGAATCACATTTAAATTACCCCTCTAGAGACATTAGTTCAGACTTTTACATTCCCTTTCAGTTGCACCAAGGCCCGTCACTTGCTATGCCAAGGGACTTCACTTTATCGCCCACGTGATAGGTCGGTGTAGCCTCCACCCACACACACAGTAGCCGCGACTATCTGGTTACTTCGACAACTGCGTCAATTAGATAACAACTCCCACCTGTGTTCCAAAGACGTTGAGGTCACTTTCTGAGAATATAATGCTTTAATTAATGAATATTAGTTCTGGGTAGCGTAGCTCACAAGTAAAATTATTAATAGTAGTTTATGCAGCGATTGCATTATGAATGTCTTTAAACCACGAGTGAGATGTAAGTTAGAAAACGAGCGAAGCGAGTTACTACTTTATCTACGACCAACATTATGCGACAAAATTTCCCCTGAAGTTAAACAAAACTCATGACTTTTACTAATGATGGAATAGGTTAACTCAAATGTGAGGTTAGGCACATAAGCAGACTTAAGCATGAATCGTTGTGGAATAATTAGCTGATGGGATAAGTGAACTCAAACATGAATCGAATGCAAAAATCAGCTGATGTGCGAATTGCGTAATCCTATACTCTATATGAGCGATGTTAACGTGCGTGCGTGCTTTCTTGCACAATGATCTCAAAAACGGCTCCGAGGATTCCCTTCAAAGGCTGGAAATAAGTAATTTATGACTGAAAAACGTGTTCTATGCAGATAACTCGGCCAGAGAAAATCTAATAACGTAATAAAACGAATTTTAAAGTTGTAGAATTTTGACATTGGCCTTATGAGTTGCCGTAATAGCAACGAAATAAACAAGGAAAGTGTAAACAAATGAAGTAATCGTAACAGCTGTTTGCAAACTACATCCATCTGGGGAGAATACAGCGTGTGGCCTAAATATTGCATAGAGTAATAAAAATATTTTTATTTAAATACTTTTAAGACGTTGAAATGTTTGAAAGTAGTAAGATGAACTAATAAACATGAAAAAATACCGAGCAAGGCTCGGTCCACCAGGTACTTGTCATTATGACACTACTTCCATCAAATGCAGCGCTCCCATTGGTCTAGAACCTGTATCATAAAGTGACACGAGTTGCATAAAGTTAACCTTAAGCAACGGGTTTGTATTTGGTTTAATAATGGACCTCATTATGACATTAGTTGTAACATCGTTATTGGTGATTATTGCAATGGTCGTAGATAAAAGTGTATTTTTAGTATCCACTTCATTTACCATGGTCTTAAAGAGGCTTAAAAACTGGAACTAGACCTGATTAAATTATTATTCCCTTAATAACGTGCGGCTGCTTATCAAAATTTTGGTTAAGTGGCCGTAAAAAATAAAGCTTTACACAAATAAATTATTAGTTCGGATTTGGAGTACTTTAAGATTCGGTGCGAGGATGAATAAATATTATGTTCGATTATTTCCCGCGACGGGATAAACATAGTACAATTCATTATAAACTTATTTTATGGCAGTAGAAAATGATATGTCTAGATGTTAATTTAAACAAAAAAACTTAATGGTTTTATCCGTTCTTCAAAAATAAATTTGTTTAAAACGTTTTCCTATCATATAAAGTACGTTGATTCATATTTCCTATGCAGAAAAAGATATAACTGGAAGGTACATGAATAAATCAACATCTACAATTGCAATAAGTCACACCTTGCTGCAATATATGAATCATCACGAAGAATATAGTAATGGTTGCTGTTTATTTACTACTTTACAGGTGTTACAGATGTTAACGGGAAATCGGTGTTACACTTGGTGTTATTGCTGTTATAATGGAGTTTAATTGCTATAAATGTCAAATGTGTCATAAGATGTTTTGAGTGTTGAAAAAACCTAAAAACTACTAAAAATATTAAGTAAATTTTTTTTATTAGTTCCAATTTTAAGTAATCTTCTAATATTTTGAGTAATTCCAATAACTTGAAATTAATTATTAAAAAAATATATAAATCTAAATTAACTGTCAATTCGCTGAACGACCCTCTCAAGTACAGGTCGAGTCAGATCGTATGACCCAGCCCGCCCACAAGACTAATGTTAATTTTAGCACGCTTAGTAGACGTCCTGGCCATGTCACTTAACGCGATCTATACCGCCCACGCCGCTGCCCACAGACGCAGCGCCGGACGGTAGCGATCGAGTATCAGGTTACCACGGCGATATACGAGTGAACCGCCGATTTGCTTTATTTATCCCCTAATGCTCAGGGTGCTTTTGTTTCACAAGTTAGAATAAATTTACTGATACCGATCGGGTCATGCTGTCACGAAAATCGTTTTGCAGATAGGCAAAAGTAAAAAGATTGGAAGAATAATGTTTAAGTGAATAAGTAATTCGTGGTAATTCTCTCGGGGAATTAGAGCTACTGTTACTTAAAATAAGCTAAATATAGTTCTATTTTTAAGTTTTAAATATAGTGTGTTTAGTTTTAGATGCAAATAAACCTAAGCTAAAGTTTAGTTGAAGAACTTACAAAAAATCACCATATTTTAAATATTTAGTTCTATGGTGTATTTCTACAGCATAATTTCTTTCCTGGTAATCTTCACTGGTAATCCCATTCACTGAATGAAATATTATAGTTGCGTATAAATTATAGGATTTTAAGCATAATTCTGATCAAATAAACCAAATTTCTCTTAATATAATCATTACGATATTGTGCTACATTCATCTGTCATGTTAACAATAACAGTATTCCTAAGCTATTAAATAGAATTCTGGTGATCATGCCAACTGAGCATTGTACTTGTTGCGCAATGACAAAAATATTATTGTATGTTGTGATTAACGCCAGAATATTCTTGTAACGTCATAGCATTCTGGCAATGATTACAATAAGGCCCAGAAATAGTTACAATAAGGCCTCCTAGCGGATATTTTTGAAGGAAATTGAAAGAGTAACGGTCTTTTCGCCGTCTTGCTTTTCAGTTTTCGACATTCGGTGATCAGTATTCAGAGTGTTATTTTAATCGTAAAATTTTAGGCTTATCAGTAATTGGTGTGTTCAGTGTTGTGCTTAAGGATTTGTGTTTAAGGATTTTGACTCATTATAAGCAAGTACTTACGTGCTGTGAAATTATGATCTCACCAAGTGGTAAAAATATAACCCTTAGACAAATTCTTACCATTATGGGACCCTTTTGTGTTTAAAGACTTTGCCTTTTTTTGGCACGTACATACTTGCTGCTAAATATAGGCTGATAAATTTTAACCCATAGCTGATGGTGATAAACAATTTAAACCCCAAAGAAAAATGGAAAGAAAAATGGCCTAGCCTAGTTTAGATATTGGCGTAGTTATCATACATTCTGCTGTTACCAACAGCTTTTAAATTATTAAAATTTAAGGTAGCCTTTTGTCCAAGTATAATCAGCAATATTTGATGGTACTCGATACAAGAGATAATATTATAGCTACCACAAATTCTGATAATATTAACCATGAAATGTTTAACATTTACAATAATTTATTGCCGTCGTAGCAAGAGGTATTGCTTCAAGTACAGATTAAATATTGTCTTTTTAACAGTAAATTCTATTATTTTCAACAATAAATTATTCATAGGAACCCGATTTTAGGGCTAACTAGAACAAATTGCTGGGGTCATATTAGCTATAATTTATTGCTTGTCAGATTCTGGTTAACATAGCAACATTTTTTTCAGTATACTAGCAAGACTACAAATAAAGGTACTTTTAAAATTCATAAGAATCTCAGACTTGCATTAAAGTATAGATGTTCTTCTCAGTTAGTTGGTGTTACCATAGTTGGTGTTACCATAGCCCCGGCCATACACCATACACACATTTATTCTTAAATAATAAATTTGTATAAGGCGTTATTTATGCAGTTGGAAACAATTTAGATTTAATATTAGAGAGAAATTTAACTTCTTGAAAACCTTTTAAGTGGTCGTTGGAGTGTCAATGCGATTTAATGGACAATAAAACATTTTCCTACTAATGCGTCTGGCTTTCTTCAGGAAACCCTAGCACCCCAGTGGTGAATATAAAATAATTATTATATTCAACCGAATTTTAACAAGTCGATGCAGTCGAAAACAAATACGAGAATGAAGGCTAAAATTTGTACCTTATGGAATAATAATGATTTGTAGACGAGTAAAAATAGGGCCAACGTGACCGGAAAAAATCGAAATAGGGCAAACATAACATGAAAAGCAAAAGATTATATTCTGAATATTCAAAAAAAAAACCTTTAGATGAACTTGAAAAGTAACTTAAACAACGTATGAGGCAGTAAGAATACAGATTTAGAGCAGAGGGGACAGTATGGTTCGTGCGAGCGGCGCATTGCGGGTGTGCGGGTGGATGTTGGTGGAAGTTGTGGGTGTCCGCTGCAACTGCAGCCGCCCAGTCACGCCGCGTCCCACACCTCGCGGCTGATATGCAGACTTGATGACATACACAATAGCTATTGTTTAAAACAAATCATTGCTACAAAATTGGTGTCACCGAGTAAAGTGTTTACGTTGTCTTCTGCAATCTGTTAAGCTGAAACTTATTTGCATGTCTTGAGTGGAAATTTGAAGATGCTCGACTTTTGAATTAGTGATTTCTATGATATTCTTACTGTTTACCCCGTCGGGAAAAAGTAATCAATAGATTGATAAAGCCTTGACACCTTATATCACTGAAAACTTACCAAGTCTAATTGTACAACCTATATGTCAATCCAATATAAAGCATATTGGATTGAGATCTATTGGCTGTTGTATCAATTTTGGCAAGTTTAAAATTTTAACCAGTAATCATTTTCGCCCTACTGGGAGAAGAAGTAGTTTCTTATCACTCATTAAGGAGTAAAAAAGCGTGTAATCACAGCAGGTCCTGGGCAAAGTATAATTAACAGTGTTTCCCTTAGATTTTCTTTTCCAAGCAACTGTCCTCTTTTAAGATCGGCGAGTCTACACAGGAGTACAGACTATGAAACTAATTCCATCAAACAGTTGTTACTTAAACTTAAATCAATTTATAAGTGATTTCCAATCTTACAAGGATAAATAATAAACCGCGTAAACATACTACTCTGTTCTGTTCTCTATTCTGTTCTGATTGGTGGTATTTTTTATTTATATGTTATATTTTGTTCTTGTTCTTGTTTTTAGCATTAATGGCTTTATACTTTTCTCTGTTTTAGCATGTTTTCGTCCAAGTTCTCCTGGCTGTGTGTTAGTAATCTTTTTATGATTTAGAATCTTTCCCACCTGAAGACGGGTTCGGATCCCAGATCCCGAAACGTCATGAAACGTGATTTTGCTAATCATTGGTGGCTAATGTCCGCAAAAATCAATTCAGAACACAAACTCGCCATAATCAACAATGAATTTCAAACAAAGAATTGTTTTTTCTCTCAATCGTGCCATATACTTCCAGCACTCCCATTCCATGACCATGCGCAAGCGTCCGATCCCTAACCTTGAGCTAGGCGCCGTCCGCGCCAACTGCTTGTTATTCTATAAATGTAGAACGCTCCAACTTTGTATTCCGGCGCGGCGTGTCTTCCTGAACTTGAATTTTGATACGTACCTTAGATCGGATCTATAGGCTGCTTCGACCGCCGAGCCGGCCCATATACTCCTAATCAGGCTGTATTTATGTGCCAATTTGTTTCAATTTATGCAAATGTGTTCGCCAGGGCCGCGGTATTGGGCGGTGCTTGGCATTGTGATTATGCAGACGATACGGTAGTCGCGGTACATAGGGAATGGCGAGTGATTGTGGGTACGAGAACTCGGGATTCTGATCCCAGGGTTTAAATGTAGTACAGTATTATTAATGTTTTTAAATACGACTGTTGTAATAAGCACCAATAATGTTATTAAAAGTAGCATCATGAAGAAGTACATTATAAAATAATATATTTTATGTATAATGTATACCGGTTGCATAAAGTAAACTCTACAATATAGGAGCCACTTCATGGTAGGTCCTAGGAACGGCCAACTATTTTTCAACAAAGACAAATATAGGAATACAGTAATGCAGTTTTAACACACTGCATGTTCTACTCGTAGGTTAAATTTTGAATAGTTTAATTCCGTTTGAATTCGTAAAAGTGAAGTAGGTCTGGTCTAGAGCTGCAAAAATGAGGTCGTTTGATAAATGAACAATACCAGTTTATGTATATGGAATGGGATATTCGCTTAGCTTATTGTAAAGTTAAACGTTCGACAAAACTGCGAATGCTCCCATAAAATACTCAACCCTAATCAGTCAATCAGTCAAAGCCCTAAGACAACAGCAAAGACAAGCTAAGTGTGCGTAGACAGATAAACAACCTCATAGACCTACCTCAAGTAGGTCGCGGTTGACTTACCACTGGTAATGCGTTTCTTTATGCCCCATAAAGCTCAGCCGTCGCCCCCGATCCCCACTTGTTTATATGACTTTGTATTCTAATGTAACGACGATCGGCGACGATTCGCCCTTTCATCGAGACGACCCGTTTTCCTCACCGTAAACAACTTAAGTAAGTCATGCGTTTGTCGTTCACCTTTGTAAATAGTTTCTCTCGCCAAACCTAGAATGGGTGCACCTACGGGTAACCTCTTGTGCTGTTTGTTCGGCTTTTAGAGTAGGTGTTAGTGCGAGCTCTGTCAATGTTTACGGTTTTAACGTGAAGAACGGCGTCATTCAGTTCGCGGCCAGACATTGAGTCACTCCGCTCTTTACCGCGCTGTGCGGGGCGAGTTGTGAGGAGTAGAGTCACAATGTGTCTTTGGGATAGTGTAGTGTTTTGGTCTCTTTTAATTTAATGTAAGAGGAGGAAGCCATGTGGAACTCAAACAGGAATTAATGTCCAAATCTATGAATAATTCCAGTTTCATCAGAGAAATGAATGACCGATGTGACAAATTAAGATCTTTTATCGTGAGCTAGATTTGAAATTAATTAAAACGTTAATTTTTTTTTACAAAATGTAAAACGAAAAAGTCAACTATTCTTGGCTGGGTCAACAAGAAAAACCGAGGGGTAAAAATATAAAATTTGAATGTGACCTAAAAAGTTTAAAGATTTCTACAAGAGTTTGCGTTGACGAGTATGTGTAACAGATGAAACCGTAACGTTTGACCGCAATTTCTTGATCAATATAAGAAATCCACTCTTCTTTCAATGGTATTCAAAACTTCTTGGAAACTTCTCTTCTAATTTGGGGTCGTACAGCAATGAAAAACATTTAACGAGCATCGAACAACCTTAACAAAATACCACTCCTCTCGAACACCGTCCTCCCTCCTCCGGCAACCGACGACCTCTCAACCCCACAAAGGAGCTGGTCGCCGGTGATGTACAGCGACGTGTGGTCGATTTCCCTTGAATTCCCGGACGCATATCCCGCTCCAGAGCAGATTCCCGCGTCCCCGCGCGCACGACCTCGGCCTGACAGGACACAGCCATACAAATCAATCCGGCCTAGCGGCTAAGTGGCTGCAATACGAATATTTAAAACTTAATTAATCATTATGCCAGCGCGCGGAATGCGGCCGATTGTTCGCATGCAAATGGGAGAGCATCTGCCGGCAAGAATGCCTTCCTCATTAGGCGTTAACAGAGATTAGTGTCTTAATCAATAATCGGCCGTAGGATGAATGCTGATTGGCCGCGCCGGCCGCACGACGCTGGGCTACCGCAAGGTGTCGTTCCAGGCCCTCCAGTATTCCAAGTTTAGTCCTACCTATTGTTTCTTTACTGGCGTTTGAGCCAAGGTTTGAGTTCTGCTTGTTTCATTGTTGGTTGTAGAAGCTCAACATTATCTTGAGCTTGACGTCTGTTATTTTCAATTCAATACTGTAAGGTGCCATTCTAGTCCCTCCAGGTCCCCTAGTTACGAATAGCTTAACTTCTTTACTTATTTGAGTTTAGGGATTTGAGCTCTGCTTTTGACTCATTGTAGATTGTAGAAACGATTGTAGGTTATTAAGCTTTACGTCTTTGTCTGTTTATTTTTTTATTTTATTTTTACAAATGTTCAGTTAGTTTTAATACTGGTCTCGTTGAAAATTCAGGTTATCAAACTATATTTAAGATTTGTATGTTTGTCCTGGAGATTTCCTTGATTTTTTCCAGGATCTGAATTTAGATGTTTGAGATCTACCTCTATTTGTATACAGCATTGAATTACAGGTTCATAGAACCTATTCTATCTTCTTGTCCTGTTATATTCTGTTCTTGTCCTGCAATTTTAACTGAACGATGTTTAATACAAGTTTATGTTGATTTTTTATTTATACTTTTTACAGGACTCTTTGACTCTTTTTAAGGGGTTTCAAACTTTTGGAAATAAGCTCTTAAATCCTTCCTCTAACGCATACTAGCTTTTCTTGAGGTTCTTTATGTTTTTGAGCTCAATTTACTTTTTTATATGTGGTAAATTGAATACCATTTATTACCTACTGTTCCACTGTTAATACAAACCAACGGGACTTTCTACCTGATTAAAGAAACAGTCTATTTTCAACCAAGCCGAGCAGCCCTATTAATTCAACCTCCAGTCGCGTTGGTGTCCTAAACGATGGAAATCTGTCGCGGGCTTCACTCCCATGTTTTTTCTGCCGCTCGCCACTCTCGTGTGACTAACGCGGCCGTAGGAGGGTGGCGCTGTAATGACGGCCTGCGCACTCAGCGATAGTGCGCATAACAATAATCGTTGCCGCGATGTATTGGCAGTGATGCGCGTGCAATAAAGCGCATGTCGCCGCCGATAGTGCCGGGCAACACGACCGCCCACAGCAACCGATAACATCGGAAAAATGTGACCTTTCAGGTCCTCTGCGATCGGTTTTTGTAATTTTATTCCACTGTCATGAATATTTTTAAATGACCCCACTATTATAATAAACCAACAGTTCTCTCTACTATTATCAATTTCTAAGAAAATCATATCGTTTGAATTGCTTTATTTTATCTTTTTGAGGATAGACTTATGTGCGACCGTAGTAAAACTATTTATTGTGTCAATAAAATTGTATATGCCACCACAATAAGCTTCTATGTTGACAAGACTAGAATAAGCTGTTAGAGATAACTTGGTCCGTGTGACTAAAATATGTTACGATTTGCAGTCGATAGTCTTATTTGCGAGGGTAAAATCAGTTTTTCAGACAATATGATTGTTTTAAAAGCTATAATATTTAAAGATTAATCTTTTTATAGTGGTTTTTACGGAACTAAAATCAGCTGCTTTAGATAACCTTAATAACGTGATTGGAGTTCAATAAGTTTTTTTTCATAAGCTTTGTTAACTCGACGCTAGAATAAGATCTTTTAGAAGAAAACCCTGTGTGTGTGACTAAAATAAGTCGTTTTAGACGATAGAGTTGTTTTGTTACCAGCACAAGCAATTTTTTAGACAATTTTCTTGGTTAATGAATGCAGTTTAATGAGGTGCATGTTTTGGAAGCCTATCCTCCTAGACTAAGATCAGCGGTATATATATGTGCCTTGATTGCGTAACTACAGTTTTTACATTTATCGTCATGAGTTTTTGCCACTCACGGTAAGCTAATAAGGAAAATAAAATCAGCAGATTTTCGATTTCCCACATTTCGCAGAGTGTTAAAAATAACGTTCAAAGTTTAACGTGTTGTTTTATCGTGAATGGCAAAGTCTCCTTTACAGTTTTAACCGACGACTGTATAGACCTTATGTTATACCAGAGCTTAAAGAGTCTAAAACGATTCCCTGGACGTTGGCCTTGTTTATGTGCTTACAATAAACCAACATCTTTTATTCAAAGGTCTAGTTAACATGACCATAATAAATTTCTCTGATTAGAAGAGCATATCATGCTCGGAGAAAATGTTGTGTATGGTTACGCCACTTCGTTCGGCACATTTAATTATTCTTTATTAGACGATAAATTAAAGTGAATTCAGTTAGTTTTTGCACATTTTTCAGCGTGATTAAAAGTAGCCTTTCTTTTTCGGACGAATCAGCTGTGCCGAGTGTGGAAAACCTGCGGCGGGATTGTGTTGACTATGCGATGTATTGGTTTGTGTTGACTATGCGATGTATTGGTTTGTGTTGACTATGCGATGTATTGGTTTGTGTTGACTGTGCGATGTATTGTTTTGAGTTGACTGAGCGATGTATTGTTTTGTGTTGACTGTGCGACGTACTGTTTTGTGTTTACTGTGCGATGCATTATTTTTTGTTGACTGTGTGATGTATTGGTTTGTGTTGACTTATGTTTTTAGTTGTGCCGAGTACGCAGCAACCCTGTTATATATCATGTATCGTATCTAAATGATCTTAAATCATCATATATCATAATGCTTCGGGTTTCCACTTGTGTTGTGTGTTGTTTTTATTGGTATCGTGTGGACTAATGTATTTTGTCTTGTGTTGTTCAGACTGATGTGTTATGTGTTTTCTTCCAGATTGAACCGGTTAATATGGGCATGCGGCGGGCTTGTGTTGTATTATGTTATGTTGTATTGTTTATGTTGTGTTGAGTGTGTTGTGTTGACTAATGTTATGAGTTGTATTGCGGATGAATCATCTGTGCCGTGTCTGGGGTGAGCCAGAGGTGAGCTTATGTGTCATATTGTGTCATGTTGTTTTACATTGTGTTGTGGCGATTGATATTTTGCGTTGTGTTGTGTCCATTGCGTTGACTGGTGTGTGTCGTGTTGCAGATGAACCAGCTGTGTCGGGCAGCGGCGCGGCGCGGGGCGGGCCGGCGGCAGGCTTGAGTGTTCAGTTGTGCCGTGTTGTGTTGGGTGTTGTATCACTTTGTGTTACGTCGTGTTGTGTAGTATTGACTGATGTCGTGTGCCAAGTTGTAGAAGAACGAGTATGCCGAGTCTTCGGTGGGCCTATTACGGGCTTGTGTTTTCTGTTTGTGTCGTGTCGTGTTGTGTTGTGTTGACTGATGTCGTGTGTCGTGTTGCAGATGAACCAGCTGTGTCGGGTCTGTAGCGAGCCGGCGGCGGGCTTGTGTTGTGTTGAGTTGTGTTGTGTTGTGTCGTGTGGTGTTGTGTTGACTGATGTCGTGTGTCGTGTTGCAGATGAACCAGCTGTGTCGGGTCTGTGGCGAGCCGGCGGCGGGCTTGTGTTGTGTTGTGTCGTGTCGTGTGGTGTTGTGTTGACTGATGTCGTGTGTCGTGTTGCAGATGAACCAGCTGTGTCGGGTCTGTGGCGAGCCGGCGGCGGGCTTGTGTTGTGTTGTGTTGTGTTGTGTCGTGTCGTGTCGTGTGGTGTTGTGTTGACTGATGTCGTGTGTCGTGTTGCAGATGAACCAGCTGTGTCGGGTCTGTGGCGAGCCGGCGGCGGGCTTGTGTTGTGTTGTGTTGTGTTGTGTCGTGTGGTGTTGTGTTGACTGATGTCGTGTGTCGTGTTGCAGATGAACCAGCTGTGTCGGGTCTGTGGCGAGCCGGCGGCGGGCTTGTGTTGTGTTGTGTTGTGTTGTGTCGTGTGGTGTTGTGTTGACTGATGTCGTGTGTCGTGTTGCAGATGAACCAGCTGTGTCGGGTCTGTGGCGAGCCGGCGGCGGGCTTGTGTTGTGTTGTGTTGTATCGTGTCGTGTGGTGTTGTGTTGACTGATGTCGTGTGTCGTGTTGCAGATGAACCAGCTGTGTCGGGTCTGCGGCGAGCCGGCGGCGGGCTTGTGTTGTGTTGTGTTGTGTTGTATCGTGTCGTGTGGTGTTGTGTTGACTGATGTCGTGTGTCGTGTTGCAGATGAACCAGCTGTGTCGGGTCTGTGGCGAGCCGGCGGCGGGCTTGTGTTGTGTTGTGTTGTGTCGTGTGGTGTTGTGTTGACTGATGTCGTGTGTCGTGTTGCAGATGAACCAGCTGTGTCGGGTCTGTGGCGAGCCGGCGGCGGGCTTGTGCTGTGTTGTGTTGTGTTGTGTCGTGTCGTGTGGTGTTGTGTTGACTGATGTCGTGTGTCGTGTTGCAGATGAACCAGCTGTGTCGGGTCTGCGGCGAGCCGGCGGCGGGCTTGTGTTGTGTTGTGTTGTGTTGTGTCGTGTCGTGTGGTGTTGTGTTGACTGATGTCGTGTGTCGTGTTGCAGATGAACCAGCTGTGTCGGGTCTGTGGCGAGCCGGCGGCGGGCTTGTGTTATGTTGTGTTGTGTTGTGTTGTGTTGTGTCGTTTCGTGTGGTGTTGTGTTGACTTATGTCGTGTGTCGTGTTGCAGATGAACCAGCTGTGTCGGGTCTGCGGCGAGCCGGCGGCGGGCTTCCACTTCGGGGCGTTTACCTGCGAGGGATGCAAGGTGGGTAATTAGCCAATCACCCGGCCAAGTGGCTTGTCCCATTGTGCTCGGCCGGGATAAATACTGGACCATTTCACCATTAGCATCCGTGGACAAGTTAGTTGCGCCTGCGATTCAAATGAGGGAGAAAAGAACGCCTCTGTTCTACTCCTGGAGGATTTTACTGGAATTAAAGTGAACCTAAGCCTGAATACTGACGTGATTAGAATTTTTTTCTGGAAATATAGCACTGTTCCTATTAGAGTTGGGAGTCTTCAAATTTAGATGGTTAGTGTCTTAGGCCTTGTCAAATTTACGGCCGTGGTTCTTAGGACTTTCATACCACCTCTTTACACCTCTTTATAGCCAAACAAAATTCGTACATACTCTTTCCCGATTGGTATTATCAGCGATTGAAAAGGGAGCAAAACAAAACAAAATTGCCTATGATATGTTTCTTAACAGCTCACATTTACTCATTAAAATGCATTAAAAAAATTAAAAATTTACATAATAATAGTATTTGTAAGAATTGTTATTTCTAATCGTGTGAAAACACGACACATGTTAATTTAAGATTATTTTTCTTTTAACAAACTTTAATAAACGTGTCTTTACTTGTTTAAAGACCTAAAGATCATTATTAGATGTCCAAACCTTCATACACTCATCAAAAACCTATTTTATTGAGAATTTTTCTACTAAACCACATGTCTTACGATAAAAGCAAAAGAACAATTAAAAAAATAAAAGCATGTAATCGTATTTGACACCCATGGATTTTCCTTGTTTCAAGTTCCTCACCGACAATCCTGTTGTTGCAGTCGTTCTTCGGCAGGACGTACAACAACCTGGGGTCGATCTCGGAGTGCAAGAACAACGGCAAGTGCGTCATCACCAAGAAGAACCGCACGTCGTGCAAGGCGTGCCGGCTGCGGAAGTGCCTGGTGGTGGGCATGTCCAAGAGCGGCTCGCGCTACGGCCGCAGGTCCAACTGGTTCAAGATCCACTGCCTTCTGCAGGAGCAGCAGCAGACGCAGCTGCCGCTGCTGCCGCCCAAGGGCAAGTGGGACGGCCTCCCGTTCCCGGGGAAGCAGTCGGCCACCTTGGACGCCGACAACAACAACTCCACCAAGGACGCGCAGGACCGGCCGGTGTCGCCGATGATGCTGCCTCCAGGATACGGTTCACCGGAAGCAGCAGCCGCTTTCTGGGCCGCGAGGAGTTCTCTACTTCCGGTGCCTCATCCTTCAGGACTTCCGTTTTTCCCGCCGTCCTTCCTCCAGAACCCTCCGTTCCACCAAGCACCGCCTCCTAACTTCTCCCTTCTTCCTTTCATGCCTCTGAGGCCCCCCTTGCCCAACGCCCCCGCCGTGCCGTCCGAGTCTTCCAACTCCTCTTCTCCCTCGCCGTCGCCCTCGTTGACCAACGAAGGACAGAAGTCTCCGAGAGAAAGTCCAGCGGAGTCTCCTCTCAAGTCGTTGGAAGTTCTGAGATCCTTAGGCCCGGTGCAAGAGACCCCTATGGATCTGTCTTGTAGGAATCAAAAGGTCGTGAAGAACGATAGAGTGGGGGAGGTTGAAATACAAGACCAAAACAGTAACATTGTCGGTGTCAGTGAAGAGAGCAGTTCGAAAGAGAGTGAGGACGGCCTTAAAAAGACACCTTTAGATTTGACCTTCGCCAAGTCATGATGAACGTGTGTTCAGCGTTACCACAGACTGACTTAGATTTATCTCTTTCGATTTTGTCCTGTGATTTAGAACCGTAAAGTGTTTTTCATGCTGACTCCGTTACAGGAGATGACCTGTTAAAATAGAAAAAAATGTAGTATATACCTATGAGGTACGATGAAGTAATCATTTGTCAAGTTTGTAACAGAACAACAGCTAGTATTCTTGAGTGATACAATGAAAATCGTATGGTAAATAATAAAATGTAAATACATATGTAAAATGTAAATTAGTATTATACGCATATTTATTTGTTTTATAAAGTTTTATGATTGCTGATTTGGGATTTTCAAGGCCAGTATACATTTTAGCAAATATTTTGTAAATAAAATGAATCTCAATTTATCTAACTTTTTATTCCTCCCATCATTCATAACAATAATAGTGTTGAATGTTAATTTATTTCCAGTGTCGAGTTTATTTTATTAAGTTCAGAGAGCGATGTTTGCTTATTAAAATCAACCTTTGCTTGGAGCTCTTTGTAGAAATACTTAATTATCTTAGCATTTTCTTTAATATTATAAATGAAGCCGAATTATTGCATGAGTTTTTATCGAAATAGTGCTAAACTACATGGATTTAAGGCATCGAAATTTTAGGATAAGTTCTTGTTTTTGCGGTTAAAGCTGTTTCACCTGACTCTCATCAGTTTCCTAAACATTCTCTAGGGTTAGTCCTCGTGAATCATACAAAATTGCAATGTTGATCAAATGAGACCATATGGTTAAAATTGTCTGCTTAGTTATTTAGTGCTACTGAAAAAAAGTTATTATTTAATAGCACTTCCATACCATTTTCATCAGTTGAAACCTGTGCCATCAATAGACATGAAATAAACAGTGCCAGAAATCTGACTTATAATTTTGAACCTAAATTTTTACTTTCATTCATGTGGTGTAATGAAATGAAATGTCCAAATATGTTTGTTTTCTACAAAATCTGAAACTAAATCGTAGAAGCCGTCATTAATAATTTTTATGAGTTTAAATTCGGGGATTCTTGGGGAGTAACTATTACTAAACATGCAACACGTTCCAAACATATTTAAATTTTAAAATTTTAAATAATAACTTTTAATTTTCATAATAATGATGTGGGGTAAGAGTATGCAGGTTTACTGCTACAGTTGAGGTTTTCTGAAGGTTTCATATTTTAAAATCATACATATTGAAACCTTACTGCCTCTCGAGGTATAGACGAGTTGTAAAAACAAATGTAAAGAAATAATAAAGACGTAGAAAATTATATACTTCCCAAAAATATAACATAGGGAATGAGAGTGCAGGTTTGCAGCCACAAAAACATAAGAAAGGTCTTTTTAGGTTAATGTACAATTAATCTCAACTAAATTAAGCCACATTCTAATTGTTTTTGCTGAAAATATATTGAGCAATAAGCGAGGTATACAATTTTACTTACTTCTCAAAAGGATAACATGAAAACAATTTACTGTGTCTCCCTACTGAATGATAAAGGTTCAAAGTGCCAGAAAAGGTTAGAAATGCTTCCGTTGGGCCACCCTATAGAGAAAAGCGTTTTACCCATCGAGATTTTTCTATGTTTTCATTGTTTGTTAAAATCTAGAACTTAACATTACAAAAAATTTATTTTTTACCGGAATTCCTTTTACATCCGTGTCTTTGCGTTTCCATTGTCACCTAAAAATAGCTTCATTTAACAAAACTTTCTTTTGAGTTGCAGCAGGAAATTTAACTTTCCACCTGCATAATTTGACTAGGCAACCCGCGCTACACAAGATATTGCTACCTTGTAGTACCCCTTAGTAACATACACTTGAAAACTTAAATAAAAATCCTAATTCTCTTCCAAACTCCCTCAGGGTGTCGGTATACGGACCGCTTTGTCGCGCAGCAACGCTCAGCTTCGTATTCTGATTGGATACGAGGAATATGTCATTGACTTCAGCCAATCAGAAGACAGAGATGAGCAGTTACTGCACGACAAGAACGTCCGTATATCGCTTTGGGTTTTTCTTTTGTTGGTAGATTTGGTAGTCTGGGTTTCCCCACCCCACAAGAAAATCCTGTGAGGGTACTTCAGCCATTATTTTGTCTTTTTGTTCGGCTACTGGGAAGGAAAGGAAGCTTCCCTTCCATTATTCTTTAGGCTCACAGCCTTTAGTAGATTAATACAAGGGAAGCGAAAGGAAAAAGGAATAGGTATATGGAATAGGTTCGGCTTGGACTAGGTGGGCAAAGGTATACCTTTATCCAACTGATGCTGTGAACAGGGCCTCAAGGGATCAAAGTGGCCCTCATCCTGGTCGTCAGTAAACCCAAGCCCACCCTGCCGTCAAACCTAGCCTCCCTTGATGGGAAACTGAAGTTGTTCACTGAAAGACGCTATAACACTGCCTCCAATCGTGACAACTTCCGTTACTGCACCCAGTATTGGTACCTAATCTAGCTAAAGCCAGTTAGAATCCCTCGGGGGGGGGGGGGGCGCTTCAGCTTCGGTCAGGGGCGATCACTTACGGCACTGTCTGAGCTGTACAAATTCTCATGTCCGGAGCGGTATGAACGACGCCCTCGGGCCCTAACTCCCGGTATCAGATCGCGCGCACGCGGCCCGGGTCGCCCATTCAGCCCGAGTAGCGGGGGCGACGCGACACTCGGTGCAGGTCGTTTTGTTCTGGTCGAAAGTCGATTCTGTGGCCACTGTTTGTCACGAGTTCGCTTTTTGTCACACGTTTTGTAAACTGGAGGTTAAAGGTTTCGGGGTTTTATTAGGGTTAGGTCCTGGTCTAATCGACAGTATAAAGACTACTTGATTTCAGAACTTAAGTTAAAATTGTTTGGGTCTAAATTTAAAATGAACAGTTTTGTTTTAACTGCCGATTGTGAAGCGAGACCTAGTAAAAATCTACTATATATTTGCCAAATACCACTCAGTATAATCATCGTACAGCCCAAACTACTTGACCTAGAACCTTGAAACTTTGCATGGACGTTCCCCTATGGGCAAATGCATCCACTAAGAACGGATTTTTAAAAATTCTCTCCGGGCTACGCCCTATGATACGTCAAAGTTTCAATGTTAAAGTATAGGGAAGCTCATATAGTTGTCATGGCAAACTTAAGTATAAATCATGAATCCAAGGCAGTTTTTCTGTTTTCCAAGGGTAAAACTGTGTTGATCAGCTAGTTTTTCAATAAACATCAATTTATCGTATTACTGATTTGGGTTAGTAGGATACCTTTGATGTACTTTTTTAATCTTTGATTAATTACTTGGGTTGAAATGGTCATATACCTTTTTAACTTGCTGGACGACACAAGTCAAAGTATAAAAACTTCACATTTGTAATAGTGAATATATCCACAATAATAACATTGTGAATATTCTTTATCTTTTCTTTCTTTTATATTTTTTAAAGAGGGTAGAGACCTCTTTTACATCGCTTACCCTTCCACATTGGCCTAAGACCTGTGCGTGGAAGCTATGAAGCAAAGCAAGGAGTGATCCGGTACAGTACAATGGTGAATAGTACTGCTAAAAATATGCTGAACTTGATCCAACGATATCGCAGCCACAGTTCCGACGCCGAGAGCGCTACCAACTGCACCACCGACTCGCTCTCCGATGAATATTAAGTCAAAATGCTCTTCGATATACCAATTGACGTTTATTAACTTCAAACATGCCTGGAAACTTTACCTCTAAATCCATTTATAAACTTTGAGAAAATTTCTCCTCGTGACCCAAATAATTTCTGTGAGTAAAACCCTTAGAAACCTTTCAGCAGGAATCAATACCTTTTCCAAATTCTTGATAATAATCTGCGAAGTGATTGCAGGTTAAAAACGTTTATACCTTATGCTTCTTTTACGTCATAATTTGTCCCTACAAAACTGTTCATACAGTTAGCTAAAGATTGCGCCAGAGACTTGACTAGAACAAAGAACCCACAGAGCTGGGCCCAACCCAGTTGACCGAAGTGCTAACACCTCTTGCTCGCCGAGTCCAGTGTACACACCACACACCAGTGCGCCAATCTGGACTGGCAAACACCATTAGACCTAACACTGGGCAAACGTTTTAGCGGCAAAACACCCGCGGTCAACCGTTCAGGTCGCTGGGCCACTGACGCAATGGGCTCTGTTGGAATTCAAAGTGTTCATGTCGTTAGGGTCCTCCTCTCACATTTTATTTATTCAGACTGTTAGACTGTTGAACGCTGGGAAAGCCCCAGCGTTTCCAGCAGACACCTGTCTCTAGGTAAAATGTGCAGGTTACAGGAGTTGCAGGACGAGAAGGCTAGAACATGGTCAGTCAGCCTCATCCCTGAAGGAAGAAACTCTCCAAACCCATCGTCCTGATTCTTCCAGGGACGATTCACCCTCTATCATCACATTTCTCTCTCTATCGGGAGAGCTTTCCTTGGAAAGCACATTTCGGTTCGCCCTCCAGACGGGCAGACGTATTGGAGTTGGGTAAGAGGATTTCATCCCTCTCAGATAGCCAATCCAGGATGATTTATAAAAGCTTGGTTACTTATCCTCTAAATCCATTTAAAACCTCGATTGGGAATCTTTCTGTTTATGACCCTTATAATATACTCCCTTGAGAGTAAAATGTTCAGAAGCTTTCCTTTTTTTCCTCTCAGGGCTTTGACCTGACTGTTTACCCAGCTTCAGTCTGGAACAAAAGTTTCCAAAGAGACAAAAAGGACAATGTGAACAGGAAGCTGATAACTCTGGATAGCCAATAGACTTACCAGTTTAATGATTAGTGTACCCATTTTTTATCTCTTTATTACAATAAACCACTCTGAGAGCCGTCTCCTTCACGTTTGTATAAGAGCGTTGGGTTTGCTTGCACTCGTACTTCATAACGAGCAAAGATAAGAGTAAGCCGCTTGATCTATAACAGGCTACAGAGGCGGTTTCGAATACTAAAGTTTAACCAATAATAATCTACTTTAACTGACATCTTCCTCTATTATATTTCATGAAAAAACTGATATAATCAAATAAACATTTTAAAGTGATATTTTGTGCCTTTATAATTACCTAAAACAATAATTAGGCGTTGTTTAAAAAAGCATAACGATTGTTAAACCATCCGCGTGATTGACCAAGGCGCTTGAGTGACTAAAATAGTATTTCTTATGTAACTGTTTATGTCTATTTATGGAACTGATACACCCAGTTGGCTCTTTCTTCACTGAACATTTTCTGGAGACCTGCCACATATCCCTCATTCAGTTTCAATGAATAAAGATATCTAGATTTATTCATAATTCTCTTACCGATTTCTAATTTCATTACACACTTGCTGTATACCTCCTTCAACGCTTTCCCTATCACACATAACACCCAGCAAAAGCGATGTTGCCAATTGGTAGGTCGGTTTCCAGCCACACTGACAACTAGCGGCCCACATGAGAGGTCACAGACAAATAGGCCTCACTGATAATGCAAATGTGCTTCAGGCAATCTGCAGTGATTCAGAGTTGCAGATAGTTATTGCCGGTCGCTATTGCACCGCCTGTCCGTCAGTCCGGTGACGGACCTGCTATAAAATCTGGCATGACCTGCTATAAAACCATATTCATTACACGGTCGGCAAATGGATTTTACAGTTTAAAGATTGTCATTCGGTCCGGTTAGTCTTATGCAGCGTGGTTTTATCTGAGAGTCAACAATAAACAAATCTCCTGTTGATAGATTTACTTTATGTAAATGGATATGTTGACTTTTATTTCGAGAGGATTGTAAAATTCCAATTTAGCGTTGTTGTGACTGGTCTAAATCAGTTTATGGACATAATGGACTTGGTGGGTTTAATACAAGGCATATGAGTTGGTATACATTTTGGAGAGAATTGTGAGGAGTTATGTGAGAAGGCAGGTGCTTCTAATGGCTGTTGGGGATTTGTAGGAATGGTCAAAATATATGTTTTTATCATAACAAAGATTACTATCCTTAATTGAACATAGCTATCGGTTATACAAAACGATTTCTTTTGCTTGGAGGAAATAGACGATTGAAAATACTCTTTGTTTGTCTCACTTTAAAATGAAAAGATTTTAAATATATTTTAATATATGTGTTTTCGTTTTTTAATCAGTCCGAAATTTGAATAACGATGGTCAAAGCACCACTACAAACAAATTTAATCACTTTACAATCAATATGATTATAAAAGATATATGACTTTGGAAAATTATTTATATAGAAAAACGTTGGTTTGGTTTTCTTTGCTGGCTTAAAAGGCGCCTTCAATTCAATATATCTATCTATCTTCTATACTATTATAAAAAAGAGGTGGTTTCTGTATGTGTGTATGTATGGGATAAGAAAACTCGAAAAATACTGAACCAACTGGGTTGAAATTTTACACACAGGTAGATCTTGAACCTGGGAAACATATGGGCCTATTCACTTCCTTAAACTCCCCTCGGGCTACGCCCCGTGAACGTCCTTAGCTTCAATGTTTACATTTTATAAGGATGTAAATATTCAAATACCGAAATGTAAACCGCTGTGAGTACTACCGTTTGACAGTTCAAAGAGCAGAAGTAAGATCAGCTGCGATTTTTATCGTGAGCGAAGCCACGGGCAACTGCTAGTATATAAATATGTGTAATAATAAAAAGATATAAAATATTTATAGAAATATTAAAATCCTCTCGTAATTTACATAAAGTAAATCTATCAACACTATATACGACATTAAACAATTCTTCCAGCGTTACACCCAACGGCATCCAAAATATAAAAGTCAACTTGTAGGAAATAGTAAATTTTTCATGGTAACCTCATAGGTGTATTGAATTTTATTTGTCGTGAAAGGGGTGACAATTCAATTTTACATAAAAAGTCCATCGTAACTGGTCGTCACTGAACTTTCCTGTTACTGCTAAAATTAACTATCGCTAATATCGGTTATAAAATATATGTTGGAACGTGCTACTGAACATGGTGTTGTACTTTCTTGGACTTTCATGGTAATACGTAAGAAACCATGATTTATGTTACAGTTCTGACGTTTAAATGTCTCGTTAGTCATAAAAGAGAACGTAAATAATTGAATGAATCATACCAAATGGTAAACAAATAAATAGGCGTAACCAATGAAACATGTCTGGGTAACCATGACCAAAGTTTACCGTGAAACTTTATGATAAGATATTGCTGTTTCTAAGTTGAGGTTTGAAGGCAACAACATTAAGACGCAATTTAATGAACAACTGAGGTTTATTGAGAGGAGGTTGGAGTTGGCGGCCATATTGGATTTATACTCCATAACAGCCAATGTTAATTGGTATGCAGGATTCCTCGTTTATTTTTGGTCGGAAAAATAAAGTTTATATGTCAAATTAAAGCTCTTTTTAAACTCTACCGCACGTAGGAATTACTTTTTCACATAAACTAGCAATTTTTTGTAAAATTGAAAAAATAACTTTTGAGTATTTTCTACGTCATTTATCAAACTTATCGAAAATCGGCTTCCTTCGTCCGGTAGATAATTTAATTAAGATTTCTAATATTCGGCTTTTAAATTATCTAATTAATAATAACGACCAATTTTTGCATACCAAAAGGCATGTCAAGCGAAAATTCAAGGTAAATTTGAAGGAATTGTTAACGATCAGCTGACTTGTGATGACAATTAGCCGGCGCGGAGGAATACATTCTGCTTGGTGACTACTTCAAGTATATGAGTGTCCGTTGCTTGCTGTTTCAGCATCATTGGCTAAAGAAATTAGTTGAAATCAGCGTGTTTACGACATTTTCATTAGATTTTATGTTTTTGAAAAGTTTCAACGATATTATTACGCACAATTACTGAAATCAAAATTATGACAAGCCTACTTAAAACACATGAATGATTTTGTACCATAAAGGAAATCAGACAGTTGTATGTTACTGCCTTTATAAAAATACGAAGGTAGTACAGCTAATGATTGTTCGGTCAGTTCTGTCATTAGTTGTATGTTCTACAAATTTACAGTAAAATAGATGGGAACAATTTATTGCTCAAACTGCATTTTTCTTTGCTGTCAATTTCGACACGAACCGTTTTTTCCTCTAATTCCATTAAGTTATTTTTCAGTATTTTAATTATATCATTTTATTTCTAAGGTGGAACGGATTTAAAAATAATTATCTTCAAGGTAGTAAAGTACCTGATGCAGCAGACTACAACTAATTCATTAATTTAAACCCCTTGAATAGATATATCCACAAAGTTTCACATACAAAATACCAACGAATTTGTTTGCCCAACGAAATTGAACTATATATTAAAGTAGCGCATGTTCCTAAGAAATTTCATGAAAATCGGTCAAAAATGGTGACCGGTAGCGTGCCGTCATAATTATTTTTTTTTTAATTGGTGATGTTGACATCTGTGCACACCAAAATTAATGGTCATGATCTCTTGCCTCAGGGCCGCGTACGGGTGATACCAATAGCTCCTCCCTACACTTCTTAGGAAATTCGGTTATGAAAACATATGTTTTGCGAGAACTGAGAATCAAGACCTCCACATTCAATTGAACAGTGGTCAAACTGACGGGGGCTCGTAAAAAATCGGTTATGCAAAGACTTCTTGCAAACATTCTCGCCAAATTGTTCAACGATACCATACGTTGCTTTTTTGGACGTACAGTTTATTGAGGCACTCGAGTATCAGGTCCCTGCTCTTTTACACCATGCTCACCGTCACACCCGGCAAAATGTTTGAGCGTATAACTGAGAACGTAGCTTATGTTTTCCACTGTAATGTTTATGATTAATTTAATTTCAGACTTAATTCGTGCTTGTGGTTTAGTTTGTTTAGTAAATAGTACCTGGTGGACCGAGCTTTGCTCGATGTTATTTCATGTTTACGAGTTCATCCAGTTACTATAAAATATTTCAATGTCACAAAATTGATAAATAGAAACCTTTTTTATTGCTCCATGGACTCTTCATCCCATTTGCTGTTTTTTCCCTTGATGACTGTAGATTCCAAACAGCTGTTATGATTAGTTAATTTTTTTACACTTTCCTTGTTTATTTTCGTTGCTATCACGACAACCCATAAGGCCAATGTTAAAATTTTACAACTTTAAAATTCGATTTTTTACGTTATTGGATTTTCTCTAGCCAAGTAATCTGCATAAAAGACGTTTTCGAGTAATAAATTACTCTTTTCCAGACTTTGAAGGAAATCCTCGGAGCCGTTTTTGACATCGTTGTGCAAACATACATATACAAGCACGCTAGATAACAGAGCTGGTTCAAGCATCATCGGAGAGCGCACCAGCTGAGATTTAAAACACTTAATTTCTGAAGCCAATATGGGATTGTTCCTGACATTAGCTTCAATTTTAGGCAAATCACGGACATCAAGCTGTTTTACTGGTAAAATATTCGTCTTTACACCTGTTTTATCACTCCAGTTTAATGGTCCGTCGTTTCAGACTTAAGTTCTTGCAGCGTTTTGTGTTCATTGAATTGAAGATTTGCCTTCATCACATTTTCATCTGTAAGTCTGTTCATTAATGTGAGTTAATTTAATTACATTACAAATTATCAATTGACACTATAATGTATAGTTTTATTACGACTATATTGTCATATTTCTATTGTTGGTCCATAAAATTAATATTTTGTATTCTGTAATATGAAATTATTCCTAAATGTGTTATTTTTAATTTTTCTATCACGATTTATTAAACTAGCATAAAATTAAGAGTTTAAAAATAATTACTTGAGTGGCTAATTACCAATAATATTTTACAAGAATACGGTGTTTGAGTCGTTTGAAGATCGCACTTTCACGCCATTTCCACTAACCTCAACCCATCGTAATCATTGTGAGGTCGGTGACATATATCAGTTGTTTACTGCACCAAGACAACCCAGTACACTCGGTAATGTTGTCAGTTACATGGACACCAATCGCTATGTGCCAAGTCCACCTGTGCCGAGTGCTGCAGATGATATCGTCCCGCGGACGGACGGGATGTCCAAGGGCCCACGCCCACGCTGATGCGCTGATAGTACCTATGCTGATGTGCTGATGCGCCGATAGTGCCACACTCTGTCCACTACGTCGTGACTCTCAATGGAATACTCGGATTTTTATAGCTATTGCAAGGGTCCCGCCCCCTTTATCTTCGTGGCCATTCACGGCTGGCTCTTGGTACAAACTGGACTCAAAATAACTTGTCATAAATAAAAAATATTTTTTCTGCAAGGTATAATTAAAAGAGCTCACTTTTCAAGGGTATTTTCAACTCTTTGAAACACTGAAACGTGATTCAACTTAAAAAGAATGAAATTTCACTATTTCAAAAAGTTAACCAATGCGTATATATCCACTCAATAAAAGATTGAACCTTTTTTATTGAAGACTGAAAAATCATCTATTTAAAGATTTCAAATGTTGCTTACTATAATATAAAATAGTAGAAACTATGGACTGTAACTTAACCTGATAACAGACGAGTACACCTTCGAATCTCAAAAAAAAAAAAATTCAAACAAAACATGAAATTAATTTGCACGTCACATAATATCTCGTAAAAAGAAAATTATTCTACTAGTTATATAACAATAACTGAGGACATTTTAATAAGACTGGTAAATCCGTTGCTCGAAATCGAGCAATTGTTATGTATTGATTTCAAAATAAAAATAATTATGGTACCCTATTCCAGAACTATTTTATTAATGGTGTGGTTGAACTTTTGTTATACTGAGATTTTTTACAAAAGCTTTTCTTAAACTATATTTCTTTTGCATTCTCAATCGTCTTTAGGGTGATTTTTTTTATTATTGTTTCCTACGAATATTATGAGCCCCTCAAATGAGTTGACTCGGCCCGCTGCCACATATACAGTAGTCCATGAGAAAGTACTGGGAAAGGAAGATAAACTCCAACTTTTGCTATGGACTGACCCTGAGCTATACCTAGACATAGCGAGTGCTGGAATTACAGGAAACTGAATTATTTATATTACAGAACATCACTAAATACAAAAAGAATTGTTAAAAATATTATATTATTTACATGTTTACATCATTCATGGTTGGCACTTCATAGTTGAACTAAATTAAAGTAAATTACATTTTCATGTGATTTTCTCTTAGGTAATTGCGCACAAACACTTCACATTAATATTCACCATAGACTCCAATCGAATTGAACACTCAACCATGTTCATCAAGATGAAATTGTTATGCATAAATTAATTATTAGTTGAAATAATCACCCCATGCACAATATGAAAGAAATCAAAAAACAAATAGTTATTTGAAATTTACTGCAAGTTCGTTTTAGACAAAACTCATGTTTTAAAGCAGTTGTTTTAACGAATTAAGGAATAATGAAATTAATAAGGAAATGATGAAATAATGAAAAAATAGGCCACGTGGTTTCGTGGGTTTTGCGTTACTTTTGTAAAACTTTCTGAAATTCATTATATGTGAGACTATAGTATATATTCCGTCTTAATCTCAAACTGAACTAAAATGGTTCAATAAATCTACTCATAATGAATGTAAAGTCTGCTTCAGTATATGCAATTGTTTCAGTTCCATTAACAACATATGGCTTTGCTGAAAAACGTTGCTTCAGTCAGCTGCTTTATTTGAAGTTTCTATTCCCATGTTAAATCTTATGGATAAATATTAGGATGTCTAGGGCTCTTATTGTTCGTCTAGCCTTTATAAATTTTATTTCCAGCCAAACTTCACACCAATCACTTTCTAATGACACCTAAATTATTAAAATCGGCCCAGAACTTTAGGAGGAGTAATTATCACAAAGAAACCCCTTGCGTATTAAATAAGTTTATATTTTAAAGTCGGTTTCATTGTTTAAATAGTAATATAATTAACCGGCAATAATTATTTTGAGAATTTTAACCGGAAAAATCACAATAATAACGTTAAATACTAAAAGAAAATTATAATGCTGCATTGAATTTAGAGCAAGTAGGATAAATATGTTTACACTGGGTGGCAAAGAATATTCAACACTAT
The DNA here is from genome assembly GCA_035578135.1 of Flexamia atlantica. NCBI lineage: Eukaryota > Metazoa > Arthropoda > Insecta > Hemiptera > Cicadellidae > Flexamia > Flexamia atlantica. The sequence continues at coordinate 23,698 of JAQJVK010000143.1, read as the reverse complement.
ATATCTAAATCCTCTCCTGATACTTAAAGAGCAAAACACGCTTGTCGTAAAAGCCCACGCGGGGAGAAATAAGGCTCAAAGCAACACATCAGGCCGTGTAATAGGCAATATCGGAATGGCCTATACAGCGATAGAGCTGGTATATGCTCACATATGAAGACATGTCGAACAAATCTACGGCCCGTTGGCCGGCACCGGTATGGTAATGCTGCCCACGGACCACGTTGATATCGGCGCTAGTGGCGTCAGCACGGTCATATCAGGGCTGGCAGGCTCGATGAAAGAGCATTTAATATGAATCTTTTTAAAATTCTTCAAAATGTATCTTAAGTTAAATTTAATATTCATAATAATAATAACTATATTAACAGTATATATTATTTGCTTGGCAATCACAACTTTTTCTTCAATTTAAATTTAAAAGCTATTTAATAAATTTGACAATACACGGTGACTGATTTTCATTTTTATATTTAAGATTCACTCTCCATATATTCTTTGACACTGAAAAGGCTTTTTCTAATAAGAGTTCCATCAGCAATTTTTGAAACTTAATAATATTTCTTCTTTATTATCGTTGTTTGGTAATTTATTGAATTATTGGAAATAACCGAAAGATAGATGATATGCATACACCTTTGAGTTGTTTTGTAGGATATCGTAGCTTAAATTGTGTTGAGGATTTTTTTATTTTGTTGTACTTCCTAGTTGATATTCAAGTTGTTTTCAGCGAAGTATATTAATCCAACTAATATATAAAGGGTTATTCAGTTGTAGTTTGATTAATTTTTTGTCTAAACTGCCGAATAAAAAAGAAACTTCATATACCAATAACAATTCATGACATAACTAAAACAGTTCGTAACCAACTGACAAGGGGTATAAATTTACAAGGTTTAATAATAACATATGTGTGAACAAAAAAAATATTTGTTTGAAGGGATTAGGAGTCAAAAGGGACGGAGATTTTCAAGCTTTATATACGACGATTACAATAGTTGTCACTCAATTTCACTTAGTAAAACATTATGAGCTTTGCTTTCATTTCCTTGACCAAAATGAAAGCAAAATGGTCAACGATTTTAAGATCGTCTTTATTAAAGAACAACTCCTACAAATTCTGACGGAAACCGACGCGTCGTCCGAATGTTACACACTACACGAATTAAAATTTGCAATATACTAAATCGGACGCAATAAGAAAACGCAATGCATATCTTATGTGCATAATATTTTTTAATTTATTCTATTAAACCATTTCAACGTAAGATGTAACTTATATATAAGTAACATAGTATAATATGCAAAATAGGCATAATGGCTGGTACTCGATAGATTGCAGGCCGGTAGTGCTCCACGCTCCACCGCGAACTCCAGCGCAGTTTTAACATTTTATCGTTTTATTTGCTGAGCCACTTCACGCCGCGAACTGCTAATGCACCACTGAGATGACAAGAAGAGCTTCGGACACTCCTAGCAGCTTCAGAGGAAAATACTTAACAGCGTAAAGGAATACGCCTGAAAACGTGCTTTATTTAAATATTACTGGTAGGAGATTTGCAAATTTCCTCTTCTACACCTCTGCGTATACTTCCATGTGGTATCCTATTCCTAAAATATTGTTGATTCCGTACAACAATGGAGTTGTGGCTTTATCAGTTAGTTTATACAATAAAAATTTATAACAGCCTGTCCACTGTATTATAGGATTAAATTGGCATTGTTCTTCCGATGTGAATGTAATTGATTTAATATTCCGGACGATTTTCTTGTGGTGTTAAACATTGAGACTTGTATGGATTATCTAGTTCAATTTATCTACAGTTTTTCCAAATAGTTGTATCTAAAGTTTCTGCAGTTCTTCCTTTAGGCCTACAAAGCTAGCATGTTACCCGGTGGACGAATTTAACGTTGTTTTATTAATCGTTTAGGCCTTAACTGCTTACGACATAAATCAACCGACGTCAAAAATGTCTCGATGTCATGTAGATTTCAATGTCTTTATAGTTTGGCCAAGGCCACACTATGATACATTTATTACATATTTTAGTGTAGCTCTGGTTTGGAAAATAGTTTAATCTATAGCTTTCTTAACTTTCCGTTTAAGCCTATAAATATAATATTATATCGAAACATTACCGTGCCAATTTCACGGTGACCGCCCGACCAATCTCGCCATACATATTGACAGCGATAAAAGTGGTAAGTATCCACCATAAAAATTCAAATAGCCTCTAAGATTTTCTCGGAACTTCACTCGATGTCCCTTGCGACGCCTATAGAGATAGTAAGGCTTATGTTAACGATGACCGATAGACTATTTCCACATTGTTGTGTAAAATTTTGAGATGTATTATTTATCGATTGATCAATCTATCAATAGATGATTTTACCCAATAGTTGTATCCATAGTTGTTTTTACACATTAATTGTATCCTCAATTGTTTTACCCAATAGTTATATCCACAGTTGTTTTAGCAAATAGTTGTATCCATAGTTATAGTTATTTTCACCCAATAGTTGAGTCCATATTTGTTTTACCCAAAAATTAATCTATAGTTTTTGCAGCTTTTCGTTTAGGCCTACAAATTTAGTACGTTGGGTACCGATACATTACTCTGTAAATTTTGTTAGACGCTCAATATGCAGTTCAACCTCGCTGTAAATATTGCTAGCCATAAAAGTAGAAAGTACCCACCATAAAAATCAAACAGCCTTTCAGATTTTCATGGAACTCCAGTAGAGGACCTGGTGATGCTTTTAAATATAGTATGTTCCGATGACCGGTGGAGATTTTTCCAACATTGAGACTGTATTGTTTATGAACAATTCAATGTATCTACAGTTGGGCCAAACAGTTAGTTGTGTCTATAGTTTTTGCAACCTTTCATATAGGCCTAAAAATCTATTAAGTTACCCCATATACATTGTTGACGTGTATTTTTCATCTAGTCTTACTTACCTATAGTTTTAAAATAGTATTTTCTATAGTTTCTGCAACTTTTTATTGAGACCTAGTATGTTACCGCTGGCCAGTGGATGATTTTATCTTGGTTTTAGTTATTTAGACGTGTAAAACTTATATATAGATAAATCTAACCATGGTTTTGTCAAATAATTGTATCCATAGTTTTTGCAACTATCCTTGTAGGCCCACAAGGTACATTACCATACCTACATAGATTACCTTGTAGACTTCGCGAGGCATTCAATATGTAGTTCAACCTCGCCGTAAATACTGACAGCCATAAAAGTAGGAAGTATCCACCATAAAAATCAAACAGCCTTTAAGATTTTCTTGGAATTCACTCGTAGTCACTTACGAAGCCGACGGTTAGACCATTGTTTTATATTATAAATTACCTTTCTGACACGCATTTGCCAGTGACGATCGGTTACGTTTATAGACCGTGTGGCTACGCGTTCAGGTGATCTTTGGCCTTTGTTAGTTCCTCGCAGTACGGGGACAAAATCATTTAATGTACCGTGACATCTCCTATTTTTCCACGAAGCCCTGAACGTGCCAGAAGGGGTTCCATGGTGTTCGGGTTCCGTGAAGTCCCATGATGGAGGCTACAGTAACTTCATGCCATTGGTCCGCGTGAAGTACGCGCGGGTTCGTCAAGGCGATGCGTCGTAAACGTGGCAATCCCACGGCGCACATCAACTTGCGACCGAGGTGCAGTTGAACAAGTGGTAAGTACTGAACAATAAAATAGAATTTTTCGAATTTGCTATGGATGAAATAAGTGAGAAATGGCTTCTTAATAGACACAATTGTTTTTAGTTTATCCTAATACCTGGGAAAAAGAATTCAAAAAGCTACTATTGTTGTAGGAAAAAATAGGTCACTCATGTCTTGAGCGATAAATTTAATGGATAAATAGTAAATATAACTGGTGCCAAATCTTACGGCCCAGTCCGCTCGAAAGACTAGTGTTAGCTTATGGATGGCGTGGGCCTCAAGATTTGGCACCAGTTATGATACGTTTTATTAGGAGGTTTTTACTCCATATCGTAAGAAGTTGGCCTGAGTAAATAATTCATTATTCAGAAACTTCCTTAATTTATCGAACACATTCACCCATGTCTCTACTCTCTTATTACTCAATGACGAAATCTGCTAAAGGAATAAAATAGTATAATCTTACCATAGGAATATTATTTAGTATAATCTTCTTGTGGACCAGTTATTAATTTCTCGGGGTGAACGCGGGAATTACCAATCATCAGATGCCCAGGTGCCAGCAGCATAGCAAGCGCAATAAAATAAAGCGATAAATAAGTTGCCATTAAATGTCCTCTGTAAAAGTGTCAGTCTGTGGTGCCATCAGCTGTGCCGTGTCGCGGGTCAGTCTCTGGTGCCATCAGCTGTGCCGTGTCGCGGGTCAGTCTGTGGTGCCATCAGCTGTGCCGTGTCGCGGGTCAGTCTGTGGTGCCATCAGCTGTGCCGTGTCGCGGGTCAGTCTCTGGTGCCATCAGCTGTGCCGTGTCGCGGGTCAGTCTCTGGTGCCATCATCTGTGCCGTGTCGCGGGTCAGCCGCTGGTGCCATCAGCTGTGCCGTGTCGCGGGCCAGTCTCTGGTGCCATCAGCTGTGCCGTGTCGCAGGTCAGTCTCTGGTGCCATCAGCTGTGCCGTGTCGTGGGTCAGTCTCTGGTGCCACCAGCTGTGCCGTGTCGTGGGTCAGTCTCTGGTGCCATCAGCTGTGCCGTGTCGCGGGTCAGTCTGTGGTGCCACCAGCTGTGCCGTGTCGTGGGTCAGTCTCTGGTGCCATCAGCTGTGCCGTGTCGCGGGTCAGTCTCTGGTGCCATCAGCTGTGCCGTGTCGCGGGTCAGTCTCTGGTGCCATCAGCTGTGCCGTGTCGCGGGTCAGCCGCTGGTGCCATCAGCTGTGCCGTGTCGCGGGACAGTCTCTGGTGCCATCAGCTGTGCCGTGTCGCGGGTCAGTCTCTGGTGCCATCAGCTGTGCCGTGTCGTGGGTCAGTCTCTAGTGCCACCAGCTGTGCCGTGTCGTGGGTCAGTCTCTGGTGCCATCAGCTGTGCCGTGTCGCGGGTCACTCTGGTGCCATCAGCTGTGCTGTGTCGTGGGTCAGTCTCTGGTGCCACCAGCTGTGCCGTGTCGCGGGTCAGTCTCTGGTGCCATCAGCTGTGCCATGTCGCGGGTCAGTCTCTGGTGCCATCAGCTGTGCCGTGTCGCGGGTCAGTCTCTGGTGCCATCAGCTGTGCCGTGTCGCGGGTCAGTCTGTGGTGCCACCAGCTGTGCCGTGTCGTGGGTCAGTCTCTGGTGCCACCAGCTGTGCCGTGTCGTGGGTCAGTCTCTGGTGCCATCAGCTGTGCCGTGTCGCGGGTCAGTCTCTGGTGCCATCAGCTGTGCCGTGTCGCGGGTCAATCTCTGGTGCCATCAGCTGTGCCGTGTCGCTGGTCAGCCTTTGGTGCCATAAGCTGTGCCGTGTCGCTGGTCAGCCTCTGGTGCCATCAGCTGTGCCGTGTCGCGGGTCAGTCTCTGGTGCCATCAGCTGTGCCGTGTCGTGGGTCAGTCTCTGGTGCCATCAGCTGTGCCGTGTCGCGGGTCAGCCTCTGGTGCCATCAGCTGTGCCGTGTCGCGGGTCAGCCTCTGGTGCCATCAGCTGTGCCGTGTCGCGCAGTCGGTTCCAGGAAGCGCGGGAACGGCACGTGAGAGTGGTGGCTGTACGCAAATCCTGCGGCATTCCACCGGGCGACCCGGGGAAAGCGCGGTGATCCTTACCGCAGTCTCCGGCAGCAATGGATCGTAGACAATAGCTATATATTTACAATAAAATACCGTAGTAAAAATGGTCAACCAATTTGGTATTTTACTACTCTGTGATTAGATTTTGTTTTCTATGTAATTATTTGTTTGTGCAGTAAATACTGTAAAAACTCATCGCATCAATGGATAAATGTTTAATTGTAGTTGTGTAGGTTATGGCAATAGAGAATTTATTTTCTTATCTTGTTAAACATTTTTTTTGGATTAATTGCAAGTTTTTATTTTGTTACTTCTGTGGTCCACGCCATTTTTTTCAGATCTGTAATTTTTTATCATCAAAGTCAAAGGTTAACTTCACTTTCACTCCCCCATTCAATTTACAAACTGATAGTTAATTTTGGTGTTAAATTTGATTCCCTTGATGTAAGGTAGTTTAAACAAAAACACAATATTGTTCCGAAATTTTTAGGCCATATTGGCTCTCATATTTACAGTTAATTCTTCTTTTATAATTAATTTGTCCTTATAACATACAATTTGTCCCCTAAGTTGTCTAGTAAGCAACTATTCCAGAGTATCCTCAATACCATACTAGAATACTTCATATTTTAATGTTCTGAAACCTTTTTCAACTTAAATAGTGTAGTTTTAAAGCTTTTTCTCATAAGTAACGTATTATCATAAGCATTACAAAATTTACTATTAAAAAACGGACGGTTTGTTGATTTAATAAGAAAAACTATGTTTTCTTTGAATTTTAAAAGTTAAGTTTTAAAATGTAATTTTGTACCTTAAGTCAATTTCAGCATCGATATAAACGCCTATATTAATTTTAACTCGAAAGTATAAATCCTCCGTTGAAACACGTCCTGAAATATTCTCAAGAGCCACAATAATTGGCCGCACATACAACGACCCTCTGCGCTGCAATGGTCGGTATGTCCTACGATAACGACCACCTCGCATGCATGTACCACCTGTACTGATGTATACTCGTGTGTGTGTACATCTTACTCGTGTGTGAGTGTGCAACACGTGTTAGCAAATGCAAATCTCCTCATAATGAAACTCACAATAACACTTCCAGCTCGAATGGCCATTTTCTACTTTTCGCTCTGTAATGTTTCCAGATAATGGAAGAAAACTGCACCAGCTAATTGAATAGAGGTGGTAATGATGTTCCGCAGCAGTTTGGATTACCTTAATAGGTTACGGTGGATAAAATCCGTGCGACGGCGATACCCTACAACGTTATGTGTAGTACGGGTTACGTGGTTCGTTCGGGTGTACCGATGGCCGGGAAATATTGTATCGCACTAGTGATACCATCTCTACTAGTTTTGTGAGTTGGAACACTGTTTAAATTCGTTAGTTGAGTCTTTTATTTTCGTCCATTATACGACGCACAACCTCGGTTAGGCTACGCAGTGTGTGCTTGGTTTTAATAGCTGCTATATATTTAAAATTCAATTTATGCAGATTCGTCTAAGAAATTAATAAAAATTTGGGATGTGAGAAAAGATAAAATCATATACAATTCTGTCTCCCATTGCAAGTCGAAAATGAGGATCAAACGACACAAATACATATCTCTCAATACAACATTTTTATAATGTTAACAATTTTCAAACATTCCACTTTAAAAGCCTTGTTATTCATGAGTCGGAGGCTTTCGAGTTCGATAATAGTTCTATAAACTGTAATTAATCTAGAAATTAAAAATATTTTACTAAATTCAAGGCTGGTAAGAGATAATGAAAATCACAACCCAAAAATATGTATCGAAAACAGTATATATTTGTGTTTTTCTGTATTTGAAAAATACAGAATGTTTAGATGATAAAATTTTGTTCCCGATAAAAATTCTCGTAATATCCAACTGGGGGCTTTTAAAGTTATCTTACAAAACTAACTTGACTTAAACTTTAATTTTAAATACCTTTCATCTAGAAAGTTTATAATATGTTACTGAAACATAGTTTTACAAGAATTCGGATATTTGTTTTATAGCTTAAATCCCTTAAAAGTCTACGACGAGGTACATGGTTTACATCAAAACTATTAAGCCCTAAGGTAAACCGAAGTCCTCCAAATAAACTCATATATATCAAACCCACATTCGGATTCCATACGGAGGACGAAGTGTCACACTCGGTAATCCCAGCAGGCCACAACAAACACCATAAATATTAAGGGAATCTGCCTGATATATGCGGCTGTGACAAATACAGTGAGTTACCGCTCCCGTGCGGCACCGCGCATCGCATATATCACGCGCCACTAATGCGACGGCACCATAGCTTACACCATGGTCACCCCATAGCTCACCCCATAATAGGCGGTAGATCACATTGTGTGTGGGAACGGCGCACTGGGACATAGCTGGATCGGTGCATATGGATACAGAATGTGCATATTGCACGTATGAATAATCTGTGTGTATTCAGTATTCAATCAATTGTTGCCAATTCAATGAACATCGAATAGAAATAGTGTGATTTCAGATTATAATTAAAAAAAATAAAAGGTTTTCCTATAATTCTTTTTCACACACTACAACGTAATCAATTCGTGCTACAACGTAATTTCATGGTTTTTAGTGCTTAAGATGAAAAATTAAATGACTTCACTTGCATGTCTGTATAAATCCAAGTTCAGAAGTTATGTGGGTTTAAGTATTAAATACCCCCGTTGCAGCAGACCTGCATACTCAGCGAATTTCAAGTGCAAAACAACATATTTCGATCCAACATAGCGAGATTTGACATGTTTTTGTAAGCTCCATAAGAATAACATGGGGAATGAGTATGCAGGTTTGCTGCTACAGGTATATTAAAACTGGGTGGTTTTAATTCAATATTTAATAGATCTGAACTAGAAGAAGCCATTTACCAAGTTTTATCAAGATATATTGAGAAATAAGCGAGATATAGAATTTTACTTATTTCCCATAAGGTTAACATTGGGACAACGTACTGTGTTTACCACTTTCAATATCTCAGTAACCAATGGACATAGAGCAGTGATTCAAGATACTAAATTGTTTGCTTTTTTGAGCTGAATTCAATGGTGCTAACCAAAAGTTGATAATTTTTATTTTTATATGTAAAAAACTCAAAAAACCCATTTTTTTGGGGGGTTTACCCCCCTTTACCCCCCCTTCCGGTAGTCCGATCGGGCTGGTTTACGAACTCGTCCGAATAATTACTACTTTACATGTCTATGCCAAATTTTATTCCGATTGGACCATTTTTGCGCAAGTTATCGTGCTTAAAGACACACACACACACACACACACACACACACACACACACACACACACACACACACACATATATATATATATATATATATATTTATGAAAGTGAACGAATGGTGTTTTTGGCATCTGAGGACCTCAAAAAGAAAAGTTATGATGGTTTTAGGCTTAGGTCTTACCATGAGACCTACGGTAACAGCTTCTTCCCTATAGGGGAAATTCGCTAAAATTGATATTTTTCAAATTTCACAAAATCTGTAACTTTAATACTTGCAACTGTAAAATTTGGCTTGAACAAATAAATAATCCAATATTTTAAATTATTAGTCTACGTCAACTAGTTGCGAAGATAATTGATATTTTCGTTTGGTGGTAAACGTAGTACGCTGTCTAATGTATTCTAATGCAAAATCAAAAACTTATATCCTCGTTAATTGCGAACCGATTTCGTTAAAATTTGGTATGTATTTGTGGAATGATTGTAAATTTATTTTACTTTATTACAGATTTTCTTGATTCAAGGGTGAAAGTATGTGTCAGTTTGCTAATACCATTTTTTTTACCATAGCTCACGCGGAGCCCGGGCCGTGTCGCTCGCCCCGCCGCGCCGCGGTGACCGCCGGCTCTGCTCAGTTATTGCCCGACTATTACTTATTTTATTATTGCCCCAGACAGGCGGGCCGGAACATTGCGGTGCAAGCCATAACTCTGCCCACCGTTAAACAATGACATATAACGTCTTCAGCCCTTGTAATTTCTTTATCTTGCGTAAAATTGTTATGTTGATTTCATATTTTGTGTGATACATTTCTACATCATTCTTTTAGCGAATTTCCCCTATAGGGAAGAAACTATTACCGTAGGTCTCATGGTAGGACATAAGCCCGAGACCATGATAACTTTTCGTTTTGGGGCCACCAGAAGCAAAAAACACCATTCGTTCGAAATTTTATATATATATTTATATGTGTCTGTGAGCACGATTGCAGTCGTAAAAATGGTTCGATCTTAATAAAATTTGGTAGAGACATGTAAAGTGGTAATCCCTCGAACGAGTTCGTAAACCAGCCCGATCGGACTACTGGAAGGGGGGGTAAAGGGGGATAAACCCCCCCAAAATCGTTTTTTTTGAGTTTTTCATACAGAAAAATAATTTATCGTATTTTTAATGGCACCATTGAATTCAGCTCAAAAAAACAAACAATTTAGTATTTTGAATCACTGCTTTATGTCCATTGGTTACCGAGATATTGAAAGTGGTAAACACAGTACGTTGCCCCAATCTTAACCTTATGGGAAATAAATAAAATTCTATATCTCGGTTATTTCTCAACATATCTTGATAAAACTTGGTAAATAGCTTTTTCTAGTTCAGATATACTAAATATTGAATTAAAACCACCCAGTTTTAATACACCTCTAGCAGCAAACCTGCATACTCTTTTTCCATGTTATTCTTATTGAGCTTACCAAAACATGTCAAATCACGCTATGTTGGATTGAAATATGTTGTTTTGCATTTGAAATTCACTGAGTATGCAGGCATGCTGCAACGGGGGTATATATAAATTTTTTACTTATTTGTACGTATTTACGTAAGACGGTCTTCATAATCAGACTAATTCGTATATTTTAAAACAGGCGAAATTGTAGTTCGGATCCCACGTTAAAATGTAGGTCCCCTAGTTGCCATTGGCTTTTTGGCACTACAGTCCTGTCTAAGGAACATATCGGTCTTAGTTAGTAACAAGACAACAAGATCGTGCCACAATCATCCTACACTCATGCTTCACTCATATTCGCCTTAAAATGTCCCTTACTGGTGGTCATCATCTTATTAGTAATCTAATCTAATATTGTCAGGCTTGCAAGGGCCGGTTTTGCTATAAGCACACCCACCTTAGCCCCCAATTCCTTGAGAAGTTTTGAGTTTTGAATGATGATAAATATTTTGAATTGTGTTTGTGATCGTAAATTTTCATAGTCGGTTCAGCCTTCAGGTGTACAGTATAAATGTCCTAAATTTGCTGTGTTAAAAATACAACTATGAATTTCAGTTTCTTTAAATCTTTTATTACATATTTACATATCAATCCCATTTAAGTGTGAAGGTTTGAACCACAGTACAGGTTCACTCATAATTAATCAAGCAATCTTCAGTTACTTTCTAATCATTAACTATTCATTACTCTAAATATCGGGTTTAAATTTATAACAGGAACAGCAAGCTTGAATGGCAGGTAGGCATAGGAATAGTAAAAATTATAATTTAAGTATTAAAAAATTCAAAGTACTGGAATTAGATCTTAAAAAGAGTAACAGCACTGCGATGGACTAAGTACATGAAAATAAGAATGTGTACCATTTGCCCCAGTCAATGATCGCGCCTGAAGCGACCACGACGCAACCCGCAGAGCTCGTGCGAGAAGAGAGCTGCCTACTGCAGGCGTACAGACCAAACTGGAGCACCATTAATAGACAGATGATTGCGTTGTTCCAACTTTGATTGTCATTCATTCAACGTACAAAAAGTCACAGAAAAATATACATTATATATTGCGTAAAAGATCAATAATATAGCGTTACAAATTATTTTACGCTTGTAAGTGTAAGAAATTATTGTAAGGCTTGTAACAGCTTGCATTATCTTCTTAATTTACTATATAAGCCTTAATAAAACGGTTTAGTTAAAATATTATGGAACAAATATAAACAAAGAAAATTCTTGATGGTCCTGCCTGCTGGCCTTGCTGGATTCTTTTGATCCCGATTCTTGCTGTCACTCAAAAATTCTATAATAATACTTTTTAATAAATATAATTTAATTTATCTCTAGAGTACCTGGTGGACCGAGCCTCGCTCGGTGTTATTTCATGTTTACGAGTTCATCCAGTTACTATAAAATATTTCAATGTCATAAAATTGATAAATGGAAACATTTTTATTGCTCCATGGACTCTTCATCCCAATTCCTGTATTTTCCCTTTATGGCTGTAGATTCCAAACAGCTGTTATGATTACTTAATTTGTTTACACTTTTCTTGATTATTTTCGTTGCCATCACGGCAACCCATAAGGCCAACGTTAAAATTTTACAACTTTTAAATTCGTTTTATTACGTTAATAGATTTTCTCTGGCCAAGTAATCTGCATAAAAGACGTTTTTGAGTCATAAATTACTTATTTCCAGACTTAGAAGGAAATCCTTGGAGCCGTTTTTGAGATCGTTGTGCAAGCAAGCAAGCAAGCAAGTATACAAGAACGGACGATAACATTGCTCATATAAGAGTATAGGATAAACTTTACTCACCATTAGAGCGTAACTTTTTATTAGCTTGCTTCTAAAAGGTTTATACACTAATTGTGCCATCAAAAATAAAAAAGGTTTACAATTTTGAAGTTCTTTAGTTTTTAAAAAAGTAAAGTGAAAAACCAGGGAAATCAAGTAAGTAAGTAAGTGTGTGTAAGTGTAAGTATCAGTACGAAACCAGGGTTTGGTAATGTCTTATAACAGTGTATATGATTGCCTTGTTGATGTCATTATTTGACTATGAATCAAGTCCAGAATGAAGCCATTATAAAAGTGTGAAAAATGAAATAATGATGACAGGGTACTGTTAGAGAAGACATTGGGTGAGAAAATCGCACGTAAGGAGCACATAAAACAATTTTACTTATCGTATGTAGTATATAAGCAGATCTCTAAAAACTTACAAGGTTGTTTTTCAATTTGGTTAAGATAACTTATTTACCAGGATAATTTACGTCGTTGATATAATTCGTAAAAAAAGAATATAGTTTTTAGTGCTGTAAATGCAAAAAAAATTATGTTCCCTCATAAAACACTAAACTCGACTTCATATCACTGCATGCTTAGAAATTAGCTGGCCATTTCCCGCCGTTAAAAGTGACTAACTGTTAAAATAATATCGTAGCTTAACAAGACATTGTAGCCCCCTTTAAGCCTAGTGGCTTTTACTTCAGCCTTAAATTTGTAAGCCTCTGAGTAAAGTAGCTTTGTCCAATCAACAGTACAGTTGAACTGCCCTCGCAATAGACTCCACTATCGTGCTAACTTGCTCATCTACATAAATGAGATCCCAACCTCGGTAACAGATACCCTTTACGCCATGAGGAATAGTCATTGTGGTTGGTACATGGGACCTCCTGGTTGTTGCAGAGTCCCAACATTCCTGCCGGGTGTAATTACAGAGTTACACGAGAATTGTGTCTAATTTGTCACAAGTTGTGGGTGACCCCACATGCGTGCAGGACGCATGCGTACTAGCCGGTCATAGTCGTGAACTGTACGCATGCGCAATAGCTAGGCCATAGTCGTGTTGTGCGCATGTGTGTTAATTGAATTAAATAATGGGAAGTTTGAACGAACTTCTTCTATAGGGAAGAATCTATTACCGTAGGTCCCATGGTGAGACCTAAGCCCAGGACCAACATAAATTTTCATTTTGGAGCCCCAGAAGCAAAAAACACCACTCGATCGAATTTTTCAATTTAAAAATGATTTGTGTGAAATATGTGTGTCTGTAACCACAGCAACGGTCGTAAAAATGGTAAAAATGAAATTTGGTGCAGATATGTAAAGTGGTAATCTTTCGGACGATTTCGTAAATCAGCCCAATCGGACCACGTGGAAGGGGGGTAAAGAGGGATAAACCCTCAAAAATGCGTTTTTGGTTTTTATAGAAACATAAACACTATCAAATATTCCTTACCACCATTGAATTCAGCTAAAAAAACAAACGATTTAATATTTTGATATAATTCCTCGAAGTCCATTGGTCATCGAGATGTTTCCACTTCGCATTTAGTTATTAGTTACCGATACATTGAAAGCGGCAAATTCAGAATGTTATCCTTATGGGAATTATGTGAAATTATATAACTTACTTATTTTTCAACACACCTTAATGGGACTTGATTTGTGCCTTCATCTAGTGAGATCTAATGTATATTACTCTAAAATCCCACTTCCAAATTTTGCCAGCAAACCTGCATTATCATTACCCATGTTATCCTTATGGGAAATAAAACATTCTTATATATTTCTTTTCCTAATATATTTTGATAAAATTTGGTGTTTGGCTTCTTCCAGTTCAGCTGCCGGTTTTAATTACAAAGTTAAACAAAATTTTACTCTAATTTGTCATAAGTTGTGAGTGCAGGCCGCACTCGCTCTGGCTAGGCCATGGTCGTGTTGTACGCCTGCGTGTTATGTTAATGAGTGGTAGTTGTAAATATGTTTTAGGCAATAGTGACTTTAGACAGTAGTGAAGAAAATTAGGACATGTAGCCACATTTTTGTTGTTGAAATAATTGTTAACTGATGGATAACTTTGATTAACAAAAAGCGTTAAAAGAGGATTGAGATCAACTTTGGTAATTTTGAGCTAAACTAAGGTTTTAGCTCAAAGTGGCAATGTAATATAGTTTTAGAGGCAATGTAACAAAGTTTTAGTGGCAATGTAATAAAGATACTCACTCGCTAACTCAAGTTGTATGACTGCCTATGTAAAAAATCTATCATTAATTTATTCTATCTGCTCAGGAGAGAATAATTATACTAATTAAAAATAAGTTGAAAATACAAAGATGGGGCTAAGCTATTGCGAGAACGCATCGGTCAACACGTGATTGTTTTTACATGGAGAAGGTTATTGTTGTGTTCCTCTGCATGTTTGTTGTAATTGGGATAAACGTCCTGTATTACGGTTATAAATGGGTTATATTAAACAATTATTACATTGTTTCTTTCTAACTATTTTTACTACTTTATGAGAAGTTCTAAAATAATGTTAATTTCATTTATGTTTGAAGTATGGTTCATTAATAAACATGTGATTAAATTAACATATGTTTATATTCTTGTTTTAGGTTAGAATATTGTTATTGTTTATAAATCTATATAAATAAAATTAGAGTTTTGTCTGTACATTGCTTAGAATTATGAAATTTTCGGTTATTTTTGCGTTTTGAAGGTCAGAGAATCTGAATCAAGCCTTTTCTCAATTTATGTCACGATGTGTGTTGGTAACGCTCAACATCACACTTTAGACCGTTTTTCACGCAAAAACTAGAGTACTCCTATGGCTGAAACTTTTTTCCTGTGTAGTATGCACTTATGAGAAGGCTTTAGACGACTTAAAACTAGCGTTCGTCTTTTTTAAATTAAATAGCAAGCTTCTAAAAACCGAGTTTTATTTGATTTCAACCAAGTTTCCCCATAATAATTAAAGGGGTTGATGTTTTGTTTACATTTTCAGAGTTCCAAGCAGATGGTAGTTACCTTCACTGATGGATTCGTCGTTACAGATGTTTAATGATTTCAGTCAGTTTTATGTTTTGGTTTATAATATTCATTTTTTTATGTACTATATAAAAGTAGCATTTAATCCATCGTTAGTTTTCGTACATAATCCATTTGCTCATGGAATCTACTCATCAAGTTTAAAATGTTTGATATTTTTAGGCAATTTATTAAATCACAAGTACTTTTGAAATCAAACTGCAAAATCCTAAAACACGATTTTATTTTATCTCGACCAAGTTTAAGTTTTGGCAGAATACAAAATAATTGATGAACTGTTTATATCTAAACAGATGTAAAAAGCAAAAAAAGTAGTATGTCAAATCAGCTGTCAGGAATAGAACATAAAATAAATCACTGACTAGAGATAATTTAAAGACCTTTCTTCCCTGTAACAGCTGTTATTGAAAGAGCTAATTTAAACCATTTATTTTATGTACATCCTTAGAAAAAGACTTTGCTTTTGTCTTTTAGCGAATTTCATTGACGGAATTAACGAATTTCCTTAAAGGAATAAACTATTACCATAGGTCTCATGGCAAGACCTAAGCCCGAGGCCATGATAACTTTTCACTTTGGGGCTCCCAGAAGCAAAAAACACCATTTGAACGATATTTAAAGCGGAAAACACAGCACATTGTCCCTATTTTATCCTCATGGAAAATAAGAAAAATTCTATATCTCGGTTACTACTCAACACACCTTAATAAAACTTGGTATATGTGGCTTTTATGGTTCAGATTCACATGATATTGTTTTAAAACCACAAAATGTCTGTATGTCTGTTGCAGCAGACCTGCATACTCATTCCCTATGTTATTCTTTTGGAAGAAATAAAATAAGGTCATGCATAGTCTGGAGGTCTGCTGCAACGGGGGTATTTTTTCGTTCAAGATAGACCCTAAAAACCTTAGAACTTTTTTTGACATTAAATCAAGGGAAAATTCTACGTTTTACGTACATATACTTGCATGAAACAGAAAACTGTATACTTGGTCTGCTGCGACGGGGGTATTTATATCCTGCCTAAGTGCCACTCAATACCATACATGCGAGCATATCTGACGATATTGGGCGTAAGCTTTCCTAGGGCAGTGACACACTTGAGGGCTTTGTCGGCGGGGCGCTGAATCTGCCCGCATGTATAGTACAGGGAGGACAAATAGAAATACCTTCTGCGGGGGGTAGTAATAGAATAACTCCAGTCGCAGCAGACGTGCGGTCTTTGCAGATTCCTGAAAACATCTTTCTGATTAATGAAAGTTTACCTTCTTTACATTTGTCCAATACCACTGACCTATCACTGCACAGCCCAAACCACTTGTCTTACAGCCTTGGACCTTTGCATGGACGTTCTTTATGGCGTAAGCATCCGCTAAGAACGTTTTTTTTAATTCAAACTTTTAAGGGGTCTTGGCGAGGTCGAAGTTTATGGCTTAGTAAATGGAATGGATGATCTTTTGTTTAGTTTTCAATGTTCATTCAACAAGCAGATGGTTCAAGCTTCACATACGGATACAGCTGATTTACAATTTTGTTACTTTCATAATGGTTTTATGGTTGTTTTGATAATTGATTATTTTATGTACTATATAAAAGTTAGATTTAGTTTAGTTAGTTAACTTAAAGTTATCATTCGTTTTTGTACCTTATTTGTGTAATCATAAACTCAGTATGTGGCCCTATATTCATTTAGTCAGCAGGGAGTTACAATTTTTATCGTGAGCGAAGCCACGGGCAACTGCTAGTTCTAAAATAAAGGTATGTGTGATTAATTTTGTAATTCAATGTCTAATATACATCAATGTTCTTACTAAAATATGAATTTGTACATTTAATTTCATTTTTTAGTGACATCAGGTTATTTTTATAGTAGGCTCACAAGCTAGCCCAAATACAGAGAACACCAACGGCCTACAACGGGATTTGAACCCGTGGCAGTGGCCGAAACACTGGGTAAAAAGTCAGCTTAGATTACCAAGTTCTTACTTAGAATGTGCAAAATAACCCCGTTGCTGCAAACCTACGTGCTCAGCTAATTTCTAATGGATTCCGGATTTTAATATACCTAATGGAAACATATATTTTAATGTTTTAGAATAACAAAAACAAATTCTGATGCATAGTTTTTAGATATAAGGGGACTGAACAAGAGAATGGAATTAGTTTTCATCATAGTAACACACATTTTATAATTGTTAATTGATTCTTAAAATTATAGATTTACTTATTATATTGATATAGGCCTACTTCAGGCTGTATTCTGTCCCCTGAACAGAGATCGGCGGCGCGGCGCGGCGTCACATCACCACCCGTACTGTCCATTGCGCATCGTATGTAAGTGATGACCCGAGCACCCTTAAACTGTCCCTCGACTATAAATCACCGTGTCAAGGCCGAGGCGACGCGGGATATCCTCCATGATTTATGTTCAGTCTCGGAGCTCATGCTCATTTGTTCTTGCACAATCCTAGGACTGATTTACCTACCGCGCTGTGGCACCGGTTATACAACAAGTCAAATAACATGACCAACGCCATCGTAAGTTCAATGCTAAGATCATAATCACAATCTTAGATTTGCCTTAGGGTTGGATTGGGTCAGGTTGATTGACAGGATCAGTACAACGCTTGGTGCTTGGGTGTCTCAAAAGACTGTTAAAAGGGTTTACGTAAATTACCCAACAACAATATTTTAACAATAATTTATTTTATGTATTTTGTTGCAGACCCTATTTTGATATCCTTGATTAATTTAGAGTGCACTCTATTTCCCATTATTTTTTAGAGGCAAACGATAAAACATTTTCGTGGGATTTTAACATTATTGTTGGTTCATCTCTTTGGTTAAGATTTGAAAATTAGTTTCAAAATACTGAGCTTTGAAGGTATACGTACCTTTGAGGTAATCTATACCTCGATAGAATGCAATTATAAATGAAAACTGGGTAGTAGATTACTTACAGATTATTTTCAAATACTGATCTACTAACAAACATAATAAACCATGTTTAACAATGTTTAAATTTAAGGGCTCTATCCTTAGGTCTGAACTTTATAATTCTGTTTACCTCCAAAACATCACGCTGAGCTCTTCCAATCGACGCGACGCCTAAATTTAAAATCGGTTCAGGAAGGAGGTCCCTTCAAAAACTTTAGGAGGATTTGTGATAAAAATATTTTTATGTTTAATAAGTTGGATGGATAATTTAACCCTCTATTCAACAGGAGTGGAATAACTTTTGACAGTTAATTATTATTAAAAAGGATTGTTTTTTTACTATTTTTTATTTAGCATACTTATCCAACCTTTGCTATTTTACATGTTGGTTAAATTTATAGTTTACCAACATGATATCTGGTATCGTTTCTTATATTTATGTGTTTGGTCAATAGCGGTTTTACTGTTTTTCAGTCCTTGTGTTCCAATGAAATTTTAATACAAAATGTCAAACGAAAAGTACTCTTGAACGATTTTTATCTGCAGCATCGACAAAGCACATGTGACGCAAGATTTTGTATGAAACAACCTGCCATCTCTTACACAAAAAATTATACAATCTTTAATCTGTTAATGACATTAACATCCACCGAACCCTCAATGAGGCGAGTGTCCCACATAGCGCTTCCCGGCTATTAATATGCAATAACTAACGCTCGCCAGCTCTCCACAATAATGCCTATATTTCGGCCGCGCGCGCTGACCCTTGACCCGCACTTATCTACAAATCTCCGAGCCAGGCGCATGCCCGGCACTGCACACGGGCATCGCGCATGCGCGCCGCCGCCGCGCCGGGTGATAGAAAATAAATGGCAAACTGCGGACACCATCGTTGTGACAAGACCACGTATCGTTAAAGGGTTTCATGTATTTAATTATTTAGTTCTTAGGTTTTTTCAATTTTTTGGAGAGGAACTCATCATTACGTATACAGGGTGTTTACGAAAAAACCTTACAGTCTTTGGGACATGGTTACTTACATCAAAACTAAGAAAAAAGTTCCTATAAACATGGGTCCTAAAATGCTCGGTTATCCATCTGTCGGTCTGTATAAGTGTTTTTAACATGATTTTGTTTAACTTTGGAACTACACAGGTATCAACTTCAAACTTGGTACATATATGCTGACTAATAGGACCTACTTTGGTGTGGAGTATCAAGTTTCTATTTTGTACCGTTTCAAAATGGCAGCCATTTTTATATTTTAAAACTTAATATCTTAAAACCGTAAATTTTACAATAATTGTACAGGAGACAAAAAAGCTGCGCAATTTTATTTCCTACAAAACCATATAAAGATTATTAAGATCTACCTACAATTAACGGAATTATTTCAATTTTTCCAACAGAATTCAAGCAAATTTGCTATAACTGTCATAAAACAAGCATGTATTCTGTTGGAAAATTACAATAACTCTGTTAATTGTAGTTTGATCTTAATAATCTTTATATTGTTTTATAGGAAACACAATTGCACAACTTTTTTGTCTCCTGTACAATTTTTGTAGAATTTACGGTTTTTAAGATATTAAGTTTTAAAATATAAAAATGGCTGCCATTTTGAAATGGTACAAAGTAGAAAATTGAATCCACACCAAAATAGGTCCTATGAGTCAGCATATACGTACCAAGTTTAAAGTTGATATCTGTAGTAGTTTTAAAGTTATGCAAAATCATGTTAAAAACACATACAGACCGACAGACGGATAACCGAGCATTTTAGGACCCATGTTTACAGGAACTTTTTTCTTAGTTTTGATGTGAGTAACCATATCCCAAAGTCGGTAAGGGTTTTTCGTAAACACCCTGTATATTACTAGAGGCTTTGAGGGGATTTTCTAAGCATATAGTAAGCAGGAGCGAACCCAGTGGGAGGGATAAAGGGGGTATATCCTTCCCGAAAATTTTGGAGTAGATACATTTTGGACGACAATACAACTATTTTCGGGTACCGCGACGCGCAGACGATTTTAGTCTACCGCGATGCGACGATGATTTTTGTCAACTGCGACGTGACACCGATATTTGTCTATTGCGCCAATGATATTCGTCTACCGAAATGGTAAATCAATTAATTATAAACTGGCGCCAATTCTTGGGGCCCACGCCGTCCATAAGACCAGTGGTAAAATTAACATTAGTCTTATGGACGGCGTGGGCCCCAAGAATTGGTGCCACTTATAAGTAAATTCTTGTTTTACAGGTTTAATGAAATTGCAGTCTTTTTCCTGAGTCCCTAGCATCAATGGCTTCAGTCGGAGCCCTCTCATACTACAACGTGCCAAACGCCCAAAATGTTTTGCGAAAATGTCGCTTACGTAAAAATATATACAGATAGCTTTAAAAAACGTTTTGTGTATGATTAACTTAATTTATAAAATATATTCTAATTTCTTTAGGATCCTAAAATACATAAAATAGATTATTAACAATGCAATACTATTATGGAAAATCGACAAAAGTAATTTTAAAGTCAGGACAACATGTTCAGATTATTCATGAAAATTTCTGCATATCATAATATTATTGATGAAGATAAAACGTTTTCACATACAAATATAAAAATATTTTTCCATGCGTAGGACGTCAACGGTTAACGTAGACTAATTAAGCGGTAAAATAAAATAATTTTATATGATATTGTTTTGGTTAGCACTAAAATAAAAATGTACGATAAAAATGTTCTGTGAATCTTCCAATTATCTAAGAAATATTCAGGTTCAGGCAAAGTGTTTTTAATTATTTATTAAAATGTTGGAGTACCTTACTAAAAGCGTTTCATATATAAGAATCAAAATGTACAATCCTATTCTCCTATAGATTAATAGATGGTTTTTTTAAGTACTGGAGGATTATCCAGTACTTAAAAAAATCAACAGGTCCAAAAAAAAAGGAAATTAACATTAAAATTTCGCTATACCCAACTGAAGTCCCTGATGACCCAGTTACCGCCACAACTGGATCGCTCCTGATTACAACCATCGCCCCGGGGGGAGGGGCTACGTTGTACGTGGGAGTGGGGCCAGTCACTGCTGCCGCCCTACTGGCCAAGGGACACGTCCTGGGGCACGTGACAGCAACATCGACTACTTTCACTGTCGAATATTGACTATTCGCAACTGATAGACTATTCGTTCACTGTAGTCGGTTAGTCACAACGTCAAACATAGACTAGTCTAATCGTTCGACCAAGTCGAACGAGCGAAAACCTGTTAAAACCGAATTATTTATCGGTTGAACTGACGAACACAAGGTAAAAAACATTGCAATACCGAATAGTCATAATAGTCATAAATATCGAATAGAAATGAACCAAAACAATCGATCAGTCGCAGTCGCCCAAATGACTACACTGTCGATAGCGAGTATGTACAAACCGACCAACTTTTCTGGGACCGTTCATAACATGCACTATCAGTAAAGAGGTACGTACACTAACAGTAAAGAGGTATTCCAAACGAGGAAGCACAATTGCTCATGCACGGCGATTCCTCATTGGAATCGTGAATCAGAATTACTGTGTCATCGTATAATATGTACAGTTCTGTTACAATCTGTGGTAACAATTTTTCAACCTAAAAATACATAAAATTTGTTTACATAAAACCTATTATTTTAGAGCTTTATATATCGGCTAGGCAAATGTAAGCTTGTTAGCATTAAATCGATTGAATCATCCATCCACCTTGGAAAGAACCTCGTACAAGGAGAGATGTTAAGCTACAACAATTCTTCAAGATCGCCAATCTGCATAAGATATAACGTTAATTTAAGCGATTCGCCGAGGCCTTTATTAATCGCCCGAGGGTGACAGGGGGAGGGGGAAGGGGGAGGATGGGGAGGGGGGGGGTGACCCGTGGGTCAAAGGTCGGCCCGGCCAGCGCCGTAACCTGCGACCAGGACTGGACATTCTATGAATCTGGCACAAGCCGCCGCCGCGCCGCACACGACACCGTGCGGCACTGACGGTGGTGGTAATTTATGTGAATTAACAAAGTGCCAACTGACCATTTAAGAAAGATATTAAATTCATATGCTATGAACTTATAGGATTATATCATTACCTAAATTCGCTCATGTTCATGGCTAATACCAAATAAAACATCATCTACCACCTAGAATCGAAATGTTTACAAAAACTAACAAATAGAAAAATTGGTTGATTTATTGTACAAAAATATGTCTTTTATTAAACCTCTTGTAAAACAATTAATTTACATGATGTATTGTAAACAACAACATAACATACATAGGCCACGGAAATACTTCCATCTTGCCTTCTGTTACCTTACAATTGTCGAGTGTTTACAATCTTTCAAAGTCGAGTGTTTGCTTTAACTAAAGGATATGACACTTGTCCGTTTCTTTTTGCCTCCGGCTTGAGCAGAATTTATCATGCACGTCGGATCACAGTTTAGTAATCACGAAGTAAAGTATTACTAAACTGTTCATTTCTCTCTGTACGGCTTAGAATCGAGCTGTATTTTTTCACTCGATCCTTCCATTCAACGGAGAAATAAAATGACAGCCGCTGAAGCTTTGTTTAAATTCATTAATTGTGATGCTGAGTTTATGTTTGGATTTTAATTTTTATATGACATCACTGATGAATAAAAACAAGTTTCACGACGTTTCGGATTCTGGAATCTGATACCGTCTGATACTAACAAACCGCCAGACGGACCTGGACAAAAAAATTGCTAAACCCGAGAACTATAAAAGCAGTCAAAACCACTAATGCTGAAAAAATAACACAATATAACACAAAAATCATAAATTCCACCAATCAGAATAGAACACGTCCACGCCCAATCAGAGCAGAGCAATCCGTCCCAAAATGTCGGTCCGCCTCATTCACGACCCGCTCTCGCCCGCGCCGGTGAGTTACCGTATTGCCGCAGTTTAATTATGATTTGTGGTCGAAGCCGCCGTCAAACAAAGGCTCACTCATTTAACATAAACTGTTGTAAACGTATCGGGTGATTTACATCCGCCCCGTACAACGTGGAGGTCTGGGGGTCCGCCGGTGATGCTGCTAGCGGGGTGATTTACTGCTATTAGCGGACATCAAGCTGGGCATATGGCACGTCAAAATCACACATCACTTCGGTCGCGGATAAACTCTAAAGGGTGTGTACTTGGTGAGAGTGAAATGTGATTGAAATTATATCGGCAGGAACAGAAATTTAGAAAAAACTGTGGTTAAATTTAGTCAGATAGATTTTCATGAAAATATTCGGTCAAATTCCGTTATCTGCCCAAAACTGTATATTTCCAATATAACAAAGTAATATAAAATTTGGCAGTAGTATAACTAATAAATAGGATGTGCAGAGGTGATTGGAGATGTAAAAGACTAATTATAGAAACCAATTTTGTTCAT